>JAEQBH010000910.1:0-600000 GCA_016808115.1 Tetrastigma voinierianum | reverse complement strand
TCTAAAGAAACTCCTGCCAGTAAGGAAAGACCCCACACACTGGAAGCTAGGACCTAACTAGGAAGGACCCTACGTGGTATCGTGAATAGTCCGACCGCCATACTACGTGAACTTGAAGCTCCGTATGAGGAAAACCTTTACACACCTTAAACCTCGAGACCCAGCGCTTCTACCAATAGACCTCGGATTGTAGCTTTAATAAGAAATCTACGCTTTATTATAATAATACTCGCTCATTTCTACCGATTAATATTCTCGCAGATCAATAAAAAAAGAAACAAACATCAGACAAGTACACACGTTTCCAAAAGATTGTACTTTTATTTCAGTTATCTCAGAAGATTACAATCACTAAGGCCGTCCTCTACATCTCAGGAAACTACAATCAACAAGGCCTTTCTTCACATCGGCCAACACCCAGTCAAGGCAAAAACCATAAGAAAGGGAAAGAGAAAGAGAAGGAGAAAGAGAAAAGGAAAAGGAAGAAAAAAAAGAAAAGGAAGGAGAAGGAGAAAGAGGGAAGGAAGCAAAAGAAGAAAATAGGGGAGGACAGGTATAATGGAGGAAGCGGGACTTAAAAATATTCCCACTAAGCATACGCCTTTTTCAATATGTTCCCTGGCCCGCTTCCATCAATGGGCGTGACTAGGAACAACAACACAACTCCCACAGGAGGAACTGGGGTGGAAAACACAACTCCTATATGCAGCATCGAAACTAAATAAGCTGATTCACATCACCATTGCATCTGCGGGGTGCTGACAATCAAACCCCGGTTTTCATCACGACGAACTCTAAACACCGAAGAGAGGAAGAAGGTTAGAGATGAGCATGACATGGACCGTCAAAGAGAGGCATCAATTTATAAAGAAACATGGACGCTTGGAAAGCCACGCAGTCTGTTCTGATTCTTCGTAAGATCTGCATTAAAACCGCGCACGCCTTCCCTAGGAGAGGAAGACGAAGGAGCCTTATAGCTCAGTTTCAAGAAACCATGTAGCTCAGAGCCTCGTATTCGCTCTTCAAGGAGCTCAGAGCTCAAGAGCCCAGCTCGCCCAACGAGCCTTGTAGCTCGATTCAAAAGGGTCAGACAGCCGGGGTTCATAAAGAACCCGATGCACTCCAAAAGGCTAAGTGTACCTAAGGAGCCATGTAGCTCAGCATTTATGCGTTGCAGCCGCATTCAAAAGGTCGCATAACTCATAAAGAACCCGACAGCCTCAGGAAGACCAAGCAGCCAAGGAGTCAGTGTAGCTTGGGTTGTTCATGTAATAGCCTCAGAGCCTTGTAGCCTGGCCAAGAGAGCCTTGTGTACTCGCCAACGAGCTCAGAGTTTAGTTTCAAGGAGTCATGTAGCTCAGAGCCTGTAGCTCAATTCTAGGAGCAACGAGCTCGCTTTCCAAAAAGAGCCTGCGTACCCGCTTCAAAAGGCCTTGCAGCCTGGGCCAAGGAAGCAGCCATACTCGCCCCAAAGAGACTCACGTCTGGGCGACAAGAGAGCCTTGTGAATTGTTTCATCAAGTGGTCGCATAACAAGAATAACCCGACCATTTAAAGATCAGCGACTTAAAACCTTTCAACAAAGAGTAATAAAGAAGACTGAAAACCAAGGTTAAGGACGACACTCCATAGAATGACAGCCGATGTCGCATCACAAACTAAAGCTTAGGAGCTCAAAGCAAAGATTATACAAAGGGGCCTAAATGTTTCGGAGGGGAGCTACGAGCAACCTCACTAGTTCGGGCCTCTAAGCCGTGAATCGTGGCTGCAGCCCCAAGAGCGAGGGGGAAGAACCTCACTCGGCAGAGTCTCACCTCACCCGGTGGCAGAACTGAGCAGGAGCCAGAGGCATCATGGACCGCCGCCTCGTGCCGGATTCCTTCCGCCTCCTTCGTCAGAACTCAAGATCGGGGTCCAAACCCTAAAAGCCTCGCAGCCTTCCACATCGGTGCTTGAGCCACCGAGGCCCAAAAGGTGCAGGCCTCGTCCCTCAGCTCCGCTATTACTCCATCCATTTGGTTGATCATAACCTCTCACCTTTGGAGGTCCCCGTGTAACGTGTTGCACCCGGCCAAGCGCCCATGAGATCCCACTCGGGCTTCCCCTCGCGGTCTGATCCAACAATGCTTTGCGCATAGTTCCTCCCCGGCAGCGCTTGAACCCTTCCTTAACCACCGCAACTCATCCTCGACAAACCCAGCGCCGATGGCCTTCTTTCCCGTCTTCGCCTCCGGCCTTTGCGGTCGGCATGCTTCAGATCGATTCACTCCCAAGACGCTGGCCTGGCCAAGCTTATACTGAGCCAGCCGCCCCTCTCTCTGAGTCAAGGAGGCGACTCGCCTCGTATGCCCTCAGCGCCTTGGGTAGAGCTCTTGGTCGAAATGGCCCTCTCTGCTCGCGTTCCCGTGAAGATATAGACTAAAAACCACTAACCCTAATATCCCCATGTTACAGAACCTTACAATTTTCCTATGTCCATGTCAATCGATCTGGAGTTTTCTTAAAATTGAATAAAACTGATTTAATGTTCTGTAATTATGAATAGGTTTAGTCTATGACACCATAAGTGCAATGTCGACAAGTAAAGAAAATCGATGTAAGTCCGCATATCATTCCACGTAAATTGACTCGATTCTCAAAAGCAACTACCCCAACTACTCAAGATCCATACTATCCTAATTTATGTGACAATGTTCAATTAGAAAATAATTGTTCTATGTAATACATCTAAAAGTAAAGGAAAGTTGAATTTATGATAATAGAACAAATAATAAAACAAAATATACTGGACTAAATCAATGCTTTGTGAGAAATGAACACTATCAAGAAGTATTGTGAAACAACCAATTTCTGCACCATCATGCATTGTTACTCTGTTTTGTGCTGGATCTGGAATTGTCTAAGATGCCTAACAATGCGGTTGGATTTCTCCATAATTCATTGACTAGAGGTCCCTGCTTCTCTCGAAGACAAGGGTTTAACCACATTTCAGGCTTTTGTGATAATCTTAACAAGATCTCGTATTTTCTTTCTCAATACTTCACCCATTGAGACTCCGCAGATTGGTTTCCCAAGTAAAGGTTGTTGCAAATTTTCTACAACTTAATTGATGACTTATTCGTTAAATCTAGTGGATATTTCCATTCTCTTGATTAGATCTCAGCTAACACAGGTTCAAGAGCCTTCCAACAGATTAAGGTGAAATTCTGATGATAAATCTGATAAATATTCTCCAACATCAATTATGAAAGTGAACTCGAATTTATCTCAGTGAATCGAATTTATCTCGAAATTCAATAGTTCTTCAATGGTAGTCTAACATACCCACCAATCGAATGTTCAACTCGTGAATCTCCATCTCTCAGAATACTCGGGAGGGTCTCCGAAAATCGGGGAAAGAAAGATACATACTTTGGAAGGGTATTCGATACTACTATTGAGAATAGATCCATTCAATAACACATCAACCAAATAAATTCCAATCCAGGTAATTCTCTCTCTAATTTATGCAGAAAAGACTGTAGCTAACAATAAATCCAATCTAGTGAAGCTTGGTGGCTTTAATTACGTAATCACAATCTACAATGGAGTGTTGATCAAGAACATCCACTGTAATTATAATTCCCAAGAAGAAACGAATTCCAAAAAATGTCTTAACTTCATTGATTCCAGGCCGTAATTAGAAAAGAGAATAAAAATTAAATCCAGCTTTTACATTCTAATAGATTACTGGTTCAGATCCAGAAAAAGGAAAGAAAAGAAAGAAAAGAAAGAAAATCTATTCTACAATATATCGTGAGTCTTCCTCCTCCTCATCCCGCATTACCGGGTTTCAAAAACGTGAAGCCGCTTACTAAAACCGTATACGCCTATTTATAACCTTCAAATCAACGATTCCAAGGCCTGCGCGATTTCCCAAATTCAATGGCCCAAATTAACGTTTTTAGTCGTGACCTCAAAAACTTGTCGAGACGTAAAATCCTAGCCTGGTTTGTCGCCTGGGCCGTGACTGCAGGGTCATGACTTTTCACTTTATACTTGCAATTGTTGAGTCAGCGACCGAAGTTTTCTTATTGCAATTTGTTTCTTCTCGTCAGCTGTATTTGATTAGTGGTCGCGACATGAATTCTTTGTCGCGGACTATGTTATCGTCGCCAAAGTGAGAACTCCGGTCAGACCTCATTTTTCTTGTTTCAGAATTGCGTCGTGGACTCAATCGGCTGTCGACTCTACCTTCTCGCTTCTTTACTACATTTCTATGTCACGACCGGACCAATGTCGCGACCTCATCGTTATCGCCTTCTTACTCGTCAATGCTCTTCTTTTTCATGCTGCCAGAACGCCAATCTGGCCTCGAGCCTTTCAAGGTATCGCGCACCACCTTTGTCGACCGTTTATTTTCTTGTCGCGACGTGGTCATCGTGTCGCTACCGCGTTTCTTTAAATAAAGGTATTTCCCACATGGCCTTAAAAGTATGTCGCGACTTGATTGTTCTTCCTTTTGCTGAAATATATGTCGCGACCTCAATTCCATGTCGCGACATCATTTTTGTTGTCAGCTATATTGATCTTTGTTACGACCATGCTTTTCTGACCCTTTAATAAATTATATGTCGCAAATCCTCGCCCATGTCGCCACCCTCGCTGTCTTCATGTCCATTGTACTGCGGTCGCGACCTCAATTCACGTCGCGACCTCATTTCTTTCTACATATCAACTGATTCTGGTCACAGCCTCCCTTTTCATGTCATGACTTAAAAATTATTTGTCTTTTCACATCTGTTTGACATGGGATTTAGGTCGCTTCAAATCGCTTTCTCTCCTATGTCGAAATTTATGTTTGCGAATTTCAAAGCATGTCGCGAATTCCTTACTTTATATCATCCTGCCAGAACTTCATTTCTTAGTCACAACCGCTTCTTCCTCAATTCAACTTCTTTCATCAGTCGTGGATTCTAAAAGTGTGGTCGCGACCAATGGCTGGCTCGTGGTCGCGACCTCATTTTTATATGTCACGACACCCTTCGCAGTTAGCCATTTTGATCCTTGGTCTCAAACTTCTTTTCAGTCATGACTTAAAAAGTGTCACGACTGAAAGTAAAGGGTCCTTTTACCTTGTTACGCAATGGCTCAAACTTAGTCGCAACATGTTTTAACTATTCAGCTCAGTTTTATGTCGCGACATGAATTTCTGGTCACGACCTTGATTGGTGTCTCCAACTTATATTTTTGTCGCAACCTCAAATTGCCTGGTAGAGACCTTACAAGTCCATTCAGCATTCCTTCCTGGTCGCAACATCCATTATCTGTTGCAACCAAGAATGTATTCTTTTCGTGTCGCGGCCTCAAAATGATGTCGCGACATGATCTTCCTTGAAGTTCCTTCGCCTTGGTCTCAAAGAAGTTTTCATCACGCAGAATAGCTTTGGCTGGGCTTGTTACTTCTAGTCGTGACCTAAATTCTCCGTCACATTTTGAAATCAAGTATAATAATTACTCATCGCGACCTTAAGAACTGCTTTCAACCATAATTGTCTTTCTTCGTGTCGCAGACCTTGAATGGTGTCGCGACATAGAATTCTTACTTGAAACCTTTTTTTTTTGTCTCCCAAATAACTTCTCTTTTCGCAATGCTTTTCGTTCAAGATAGTATGACTTAGCCACCTCACTCGGGCCATCGATTCGTTTTCACTTCTAATTTCATTGAATTTTCATTTCTCGCTTTTACATTTTTGCAAAATATAAATTTGGTAAATAGTACATATTTTTTTTGCATAAAAACAAGCAATTACTTTGTAAATAAAATCAGAAAATGGACTAAAATTCAATGAGTTCGACTCATCAAATTCCCAACTAAAATTTCGTTTGTCCCTGCCAAAGAAAAGAAAGATTTGCTTGCCCTCAAACAATTGAACTTTTATTTTCAAGGACATTTTTTCCGTTCTTACCTGGCCTCAATCTTTTCTTATTCCACCTTTTACTTGAACAAGAAGATTGCAAAAGAATCATTTTCAAACTTTACTTTCAACTCGAGGAAACAATAATATTTTCTAACTCCTATTACAAATAAAACTCGGTGAATTTTGCATGAAATAGTCTACCATTGATCTTGTTCGTGAGTGTGTAGGTCTTCTTTTATTTTCATCTTCTTGTTGGATTAGTTAATCTTCTGAGATCTCCTTAGAAAACTAGTCAAAAGTCTCATAGGCTTGTTTTTCATATTGATCTCCACTAATGTAGATAAATTCAACCTTCAAGATCAAAGAGGTCTTTTAGGCTTATACGTCGCTTGCACTGGGTGGACAATTGGAAAATTTAGAGTTGTAAATTACCTAAATGCCACTCTTCCCTTCAGATAATGGTCTTCATCTTTCATCATTTTCCTCTCAGAATGTAAATCCCCCAACTTGGCTTTGTACATCATTCGATGTCAGGTTCCTTTGTTTGCCACTTTCAACTTATCTACTCAATTCCTTTTTACTGGAACTCTTTTCGCTCTCTATCATTAAAGAATCGGGATTATGTGCAATGTTTTGTCTTCAGGCTTTCTATCACTTTTAGAGAATCACAGCAACCCCATAATTACTGTATTAGGGCAATGTGTAAGTAGAACACTCCCTACGAGCTTAATTGTTCAAGAGAGATAGGCTACAAGACAAAACTTGTTCCTTTTTCAACTTCTTCTTCTTTTTCTTTAGTTCTTCAATTTATTTTCTCTTCCATCCTTGTAATCCAAAAGAAATATATTCCCCTAAACTTGTTTCTTTCTACAAGAAGCTTTACTCTTTATTCAAAACTGGTAATTTGGGGTTCTTTGTCAGATTATTATAAGGGAGGGATTTCAAAGCTGATTGCTACTGCTTGGAAGAAATTAGGCATTTTTAGCTCAGTATGGAACTGAGTATACTTTTGCATATACGAGGGTAGGCTTGAAAAGGTTCAAACTTCCAGCACGGCCTCTATCACTTTCGTTAGTTGTTTTTACATGATTTCACTACAATAATCTAACAAGTTCTAGACTCAGACCAAGCCAGGAATCATCCTTAAGATTTTCCTAATCCTCTCAAAGTTTTAAGAATTTTCTAATTATGTGTGCTATTTTTCCAAGATTTGTACTCGACTTACTATTTATATTATTGGGCCAGCCTTCAATCATCTTATTTGTTATTTCCAATTGTGTACATGTTCCTAATTCTACACTTAAACTCGATTCAAACTAAACCCAAGAACTTCTTATTTCCAATTTACTAGTTCCCGTCTTATTTCTCTGGCGTTGGTTGTTTTGGTTTAAAATAAATGTCAGCTGTGTCATTGTACAAATAAGGCTTGAATACATAGATCATTTCTGCGCATTAAACAATCATGACACAAAACAACACAATTCACTCTAATAAGATTTATGATCCAAAACAAACCACCTATTCAAAGAATCGTCCTAATCCAAGAATTTAACAGATATGTTTTGCTGAAATATTATTTGAAAATAAATAAACTAATCACTCCAATTACATCACTGTAACAATTCACAATACACTTTCAATGAACTTTCCTATCCTATTAATTTATGTGGAAGAAATACAATGGGGAAAAATATAGAATTGCAAATGTCTACTCCCTTTCTCTTATAGGATTTTTTCGTATGATGTTGGGATGATCTAAGTCAAAGCTTGCTAAACATGTGGGGAAAATTTGGAGAAGGTTATGTCTCGGGGTCTTTTCTTCTTGGAGGTGTGGTTCTACTCATTTCTGAGATTAAATCATTTGTTAAATTTACAAGATTGATCAAGGTGTCTTGTTTCAAGCCCATCTGATTCACTATTCTTTCCAGCTTAGAGATACAACCCAGCATATCTAATAAATTTTTGTTGATCAAACCCAAACTCTCATGCGTATTTTTCTTCTATGTTACTCATTATCTTCCCAATTCCTTATCCCTATCCTTCGTCAACTTCCTAAACTCCTTAAATTGCTCCTTATACAGGTACTTGAAAGCTTGAATCTTCTTTAGCATGTTACCCTCCACCTTCTCTTTCCTCGTAATGGTAAGCACTTCTTCATCTCTTCTAAACCGGTCGTCAAGGCTCCAAAACTCCGGCTGATATTTCCAGACAAATACTTTTCTCTGTGTCTCATTTCCTTCTCTCCATTCTTCCTCTCTCTATCTAGAGTTTTGCTCAAATAATTGTTCTTTCCTCCCTAATCCACCCCTCCCTCCTCTAAGAACTCTTCTCTCGAATTGTCGTTTGTTTTTCCCATTTATGTTCCCCCTTTCTTCCATATCTTTCTTCATCGCCCTCAGCGTTTCCATGATTTCAAGAAACTTCCTCTTCTCGGAGCTTTCATTACTCAGTGAAATTCTTCACATATCAGATAGGTATGGCCTGCTGGGCCTTTCATTCGAAATGCATCTTTCCTCTTCTCAATGAGAGATTTTTCTTCCGGGATAGCTTCCATTTCTCTGTGATCATTATCCTCAGCGGGCTCTGCTTCTACTCCCACCATCCTTTGTTGCTTTTTATTTCTGGGCCCCTTTGTCACCCCAGTAAGGGTCAGAGGGGATACCTTGGGGCAAGTTTCTTCTTCATCCCATGATCCTCTCACCCCAGCGAAGATGCATAGTCTGCTGATTGTTGTTGGGTGAGGGATTAGTCCTCTTTGTTGCTTAAGTGGTATCCTCTGACGACCCTCAATAAAACCCCCTAACATTCATTTTATAAATACTCTTCAAAAGGGCATCTAGAATGATTGCCTCCTGCTTCTCACCATACGTAGATGTTTAGTTAGAGGATTATCGGAGATAGGAAGAAACCCAAACCTTAGCTTCCTTAGTGAGCCTATGATAGCCAGAGCGAGGGTTCTTCCTCATATTTCCTTACTTCTCGCCAAAGAAATGAGGTCGATAATCTTCTATGACTTATGTTTTCTACCAGTTTCTTAAATTTGGAGTCATACTTGAGTTCCTTTAATTTGAACATCTCATTGATTCTTTTGTGCCCAAAGGGTACCTAGACTCCTCGCACGTAAACTGTGTCTTCTCTCATCCCCACCATATTTGCGTAGAATTCCCTGGCCAGAGCAGAGAATCCAGGCGCCGCGTGTGCACAGAAGCTCTCCCAACCTCTCTTTTCTATAATCTCAGAAAAATGGGAGATTAGCTTCCCAAAACCTCTTTCGCAGACGAAGCCCTTGTCATCCAGCACCTTAGTCCATATTGTAGACCCTCAATTTTGTCCCTCAGCACTTGCATTTATCCTTTGGGTGTCACACTCACCCATCGTTCTCATATAACACCATTAGGGCCCTTTTAGGCTTAGTCTATCTCCGAGCCTCAGGTGGGCTTGTATATGGTCCATTGAGTGCGTATGTAGTTCACTTTAGAGTGTCATAGGAAGCAAGTGGGGCCCCCCAAAGGTTTAGCTCAATCGGAGTTTATTAGAGTATGTCGAATTCGGAGCACTTGAGCTTGTTTCGATCATATCTCTCAATCAACTCGAGACCGAGCGCCATTTCTTTTTTTGATCTTTACTCATTGAGGAAGTAATCGAAAAAAATTTGAGAATTTTTAGTAACCAGATCACCACCAATCGATTTCAATTGAAGTTCATTACCATAGTAGGTTCGACCACCACTAAACTTGCTTGGTCATATCTCCTGCCATATCTCCCCACCCTGACTCGAATCAAGCACCATTTTTTTCATGGACTCCTTATTCTTCAAGGAATATCTCTCTCAAATTTCATATTTTCAATCGAATCGACTGGGCTAGAACCTGGTGACAAATTTCTGCATCGGCTACCATGCGTAAGTGCTAATTTCAGATTTTGGTGCCCAAATCCTATGGATTCGCCCATAAGCCCCAACATCGTCCTAGGCATGGGTTGGATCCACTTTGGGACCATAAAGATGGTTTTCTGCAACCCACTCTGTCCACTTCTGATACTGTGGTTAAGCAAATGAGTAAATGTGGCCAGCTATGGACCTTGGGAATAGAGTGTTTATGAAGCTGGGGAAGTTCGAGACTGAAGGGGGGAGTTCCCGGGACTGAAGGTGTGCAAGTGGGCTCAGAGAGAAAGGGAGAGATAAATAGAAGAAAAAACGTGGAGAGGTGATCAAAAAGGGAAGGGAGGAAGAAGAAAAAAAAAGGGAGAAAAGGAGGAAATGAGAGTTTATCTAAATCCGGAGGGGCGTGGTCTCTCTTGTTTTGAAGAGGAGTTCCGACTGATTTGGGAGTGGATACCTAGTTTTGGAAGTAGAAAGAAAGAAGAAAAAGGGGGGAATAGCTGTGAATCTTACAGGTACGAAATTTATATGCTTCTCTCATTTCTTTTATGCTTTTCTTTGCCTTTGTTGTTTGAGGACTCGTGTTAGGACACTAGGCACCGTTTGTGCTCTCTGCTTCACTATTCGGAGTCGGATTTGTACTCCATTTGTTTTGTTGGATTCCTGACTCTTTGAGGAAGGTTCTGAAAATTTTTAGAGCCTCTCTCAACCGGCTGAACTGGTTGGGAAACCAAATCAGCTGGTTCACTGAATTCAGTTTGCTGGAACAGCAGTTTGGGTCTTTGGCACCGTTTGTGTCGGTTCTCAGTCATTCGGAGTCGGATTTGTACTCCGTTTGTTTTGTTGGATTCCTGACTCTTTGAGAAAGGTTCTGAAAATTTTGAGAGCCTCTCTCAACCGGTTGAACTGGTTGGGAAACCAAATCAGCCGGTTCACTGAATTCAGTTTGCTGGAACAGCAGTTTGGGTCTTTGGTGCCGTTTGTGTCGGTTCTCAGTCATTCGGAGTTGGTTTTCTACTTGATTTGTTTTTTTGGATTCTTGACTCTTTGAGGAAGGTTCTGAAAAATTTTTAGAGCCTCTCTCAACCGGCTGAACTGGTTGGGAAACCAAATCAGCTAGTTCACTGAATTCAGTTTGCTGGAACAACAGTTTGGGTCTCGCCGTTTGTGTCGGTTCTCAGTCTTTCGGAGTTGGTTTTCTACTTGATTTGTTTTTTTGGATTCTTGACTCTTTGAGGAAGGTTCTGAAAAATTTTGAGAGCCTCTCTCAACTGGCTGAACTAGTTGGGAAACCAAATCAACCGGTTCACTGAATTAAGTTTGCTGGAACAGCAGTTTGGGTCTTTGACACCGTTTGTGTCGGTTCTCAATCATTCGGAGTCGGATTTGTACTCCGTTTGTTTTGTTGGATTCCTGACTCTTTGAGGAAGATTCTGAAAAATTTTGAGAGTTTTCAACCGACAGAACTGCTGGGAAACCAGATCAGCCGGTTCACTAAATTCAGTTTGCTGGAACAACAGTTTGGGTCTTTGGCGCCGTTTGTGTCGGTTCTCAGTCATTCGGAGTTGGTTTTCTACTTGATTTATTTTTTTGGATTCCTGACTCTTTGAGGAAGGTTCTGAAAATTTTTGAGAGCCTCTCTCAACCGACTGAACTGGTTGGGAAACCAGATCAGCCGGTTCATTGAATTCAGTTTGCTGGAATAGCAGTTTGGGTCTTTAGCGTCGTTTGTGTCGGTTCTCAGTCATTCGGAGTTGGTTTTCTACTTGATTTGTTTTTTTGGATTCCTGAATCTTTGAGGAAGGTTCTGACAAATTTTGAGAGCCTCTCTCAACCGGTTGAACTGGTTGGGAAACCAGATCAGCGGTTCACCGACTCCGCCTTGCTAGAACAAAGAGTTTTGGTCTTGCCATTTGTGTCGGTTCTTAGTCATTCGGTGTCAGAATTATACACCGTTTGTATTTTATTGTTTCCTTACTCTGTAAGGAATGTTCTGAAAAATTTTCAGAATTGTTCTCAACCGGATCGACCGGTTGGGGAACTGGATCAGCCAATTTTTTCGGGTTTTGTAAGGGTCGTCCGATTTCAGTTTAATTGAAGCTCGTGACCTTTGTGAGTCCGGCCCATTCGCTCCAGATCATGTAGGCTGTTTAGGTTTGGAAAGGGTTTAGTTCGCTAATGTGGTTCAATTTTTGATTCTTAAGAATCAGGATCTATGCGAGTCCAAGGATGATTAGTTAAGCACCAATAATCTAATGTTTTGTTGAGCTCGTTTCTTAGGGATGAATAGATATGGTTGCACAAGAGTGGTAGCATCAATGAGTGGTTGAGATGCCATGTATGGTTTCTCCTGGCTTCCTTTGCTTTTGATATCTAATTTGAGAGATTATTGTATGCTCAAATGTGCGACTAACTTTCCTTTGCACTCTTGCCAGGACCCTGTGCACGCGCCATTTGCCCTTTGGTTGAGTGTTTTAAGCATGCTAGATACCATCTGTTGGTCTGATCCTGGGGTTGTATGCTTCTAGCCTAGGAGACTATCTAATCTGTGACCCATAGACTCCCACATACCCAATTCACTCATAGAGACCGAGTTCCGTGCCTAGAGGGGTGCTACCTCATATGTGCTACCTCACTCGTAGAGACCGCTTTTTCCATACTGGAGTCATTGGGGTTTTTTGTTCTTACTTGGTTTTCCCCTTTATAAAATAACAACAAAAAGTAAGTGGCAACTCCAAAGAAAAATTGTTCATCCTCTGGGACGAATTTTCTAAAATTCGAAAATCAACACATTTTCTTTTCATTTAAAAGCGAGTCGCGCCGGCCCGTGGATCGGGTAAGGTCCACAAATTGGTGACTCTACTGGGGATCGAACCCAGAATCTCTGGTTTCATAAGAGGATCAAGCTTGAACTTGAGTTGTGTATATTGGAGCACATGGTTCTCTAATCAAGAGGCTCTCGCTACAGATGACCGATAATCATACACTTGACGTATTTGGCTTGCATCAGATTTGTTGATACTTGTGTGTTCACCTGTTGGATTATAGCATGTTTTCTCATTATTGATTGGTATCTAGCTATAACATTTGGGATTAGGCTTAGAGGATCAGAATGTGTGTAGATTTTGTGATGTCATTTTCAGGCATGATCGCTTGTCAGATATCTACTCCTTCCCTGCATTTGACCGCCGGCCATTGCGGTTCGGCAAGCAATGTGTATCCCCTTACTCGAATCACTAGCCTCGTCGCATCATTCCTCATGGATTGCTTATGTTGCTCGAGTCATTCCCAACTGCCTACCTTCAATTGCTTAGGGTTTGAATAAGGTCTGAAGAGGCGGCTATATCGATGCATGGGAGCACTATGGAGATGACTGATGTCCGAGCAATGAAGACCCCGATAGCCCCGAAATAGATTTCATGATAACTACGCGGCGTGATGTCACTGATTGTTGATCGATTGTGGATTTGGATTCTAGGTTGCGTATCCTTGTGGTACATTATCTAGCCTTTAGACTCGGGCTTTTCTCTCTTTCATAGCTGAGCCACCTTACCTCTAAGGTATTACCATGTCGATCTCGCTTCCCGCATGTGGAGCCACATATCAGATTAGCTGTTGATGTCACATGTCAGCTAATTCCCTTAGAGGATTTCATTATGGGATTGCATTACTGGATTGATTTCCGGATTGATAGTCACAGAGACTTAATTACCCCTTTCCTTTCAGTAGATCGTTGATTAAGAAAGCACTGGTTCCCGAGTTGATCCTGACGGGAGGTAGACTTATTAGGAAATTCGCATCCACACAACGGCTAGAGCAAACATCAAATCATGTAGATATGGACCTCGCACGCTAATGCTCTAATTAATCGGGCTGAGACATCGATACTCATGGCATCTCTCCCGATGTTATATCGGGATTCAGTACAGAGGGATTGACGGGCATCAGCCCAACCATTGCCAATTTCGAGGAGCACCGGCATGACTCTACTACACTACCCACCACCACTCACCACCACCATCCGACGGCCTATACAATGGGATTATACAGTTTCCACCTCCACTACCACCAATTGCTCAATCAGCCCCACTGGGCCGGGAGCATTTGTAATAAGATTATCGACCGAGACCACACCACATTATGTCGTAGCCCCGCACCAATTGTTGATGACACTCAAGCCCGTATCGATAGGATTGAACAAGGATCGGTCTCTGCATGTTTCTGATGGAGTTATAGGTCAGACTCGATATGATGACCTTCCAAAGGGCAACCATGCGTTTCGAAACTCCACATGCCTTATTATCGAGAGGTACACCGGGATGTGGTGTGCCCCATATTCACTTTCTATTAGCCAGGTCATATACGGCATAGATTGGATGAGGCGCATACGATCATAGCTTCTCCGTCACGAGTGGTGCCGCTAGCATTGGTTTGCATCATTGACCCTTCGCTTAGGACACGGGCTGATTCGGGGACATAAGCTTGGTCGTACGCATTCTTTAACATCAGAGTGACGTATCCCGAGAGAGTTAGAGGCCCCAAGGCAGGCCGATGAGTTTCATTACTTCATTCATCTCCCCACCAAGAGAGAAGATTGCATGATTATAGATAGACTCGTGAGCACGATCAAATCGAAGATGATATGCGCACTTCAACCTCTCGCTTGCCAAAGATTCCACGGGCTTCCCACATATGCACTTCGATCATCAAGGTTCAGCCCTTTATGGCATCGAGGAGGGCATATCTAGAGGATTATAGGCGTACTTCCCTTCGTGACTCTAAGGAAAGAAGCCAAGGCTCCGACCTAGACCATCGATGTTGGTGCCACTTGGCATGACAAGACACTAGTCCCTACGTCACCTCCCGCTTAAAGGCAACTACACCTCTAATGATGATACAACGGATCATTACGACATGTTAATTTTCAAGCCGACTGGGCCTACTTATCTACATCCGCCACCATAGCCATTATATGCTACACAGACGCCTCAAAGGCCACATGTACAATACCATCAGCAGTATAGAGCACCGCTCCAATCGAGGCTTCCACTGTGCATTTTTACACAACTCGGGATGCCACTGAGCCGAGCATTTCAAAGATTGGTTGAAGGGGGTTTGATTGTTCCACTACCACCTAGACCACCACCACAACTTACCCCACCCGGATTCAGGACCGATCTTCACTGTGCCTATCATCAGAGAGCGGGTCATGATACAGATAGTTGTGCAGCATTGAGGCATGCTATGGTCTGTGACTTTGACGATCGTGGTTCGCTGATTCGAGACTTCTGGGAGTGACCATGCACTGCTTCTCCCCATCTGGCGACACTAGAGTTACACCTCCCACCCCGGGTGGTATAAGACCATTGAGCTTTGGGAGATGAGATATTCATGATGGGATAGGATGGAGAGGCTCTCACCAATCACGCTTTGTACAGACACGTGCTTTAAGTGGATACACTCCATGGTCAACAAGTCTCCGTGCCATTTAGATTAATTTCCTGTGATGTTCCTTATCGCACAACAAGATCGCAAGATACTTGCAACATGTTCCTCCCATGGCACCCTTCATTCTGTTCCCGGAGGAGTATGGGCCAAGACACAGAGATGTCCAGACAGCCACGAGGAGGGGGAGGGTAGCTCACCCACTTACTGGAGCAGACCTTTGTCGGGCATCGATGTGAGATGAGATTCGCAGGGAAGATGATGAGATTTGCACCAAATTACAAGCACCACTCAGGCCCGCATTTCCATTTGGAGCTTATTAGCCTCATCTAGCACACATAGAGTCGCATTGGATCGAGCTCCCAACCATATTGTGAGTTGACATCAAGTACCACCTCAGGGGGACCGGATCCACTCGACAAATGGGATGTATTGCTACGCACATGTTTTCCATAATGACTTACCACCCGAGGATCAGACCATGTTCGCCCTTGTTCATCGTGACATGTTGCTTGTTCAGTCATATGCCATCCGTCTCATTTAATAAGGTCGTTTCTTAATGTTTCGCCCACCAAGACGCTACTGCTTGGGATTTTCACCATCCGATTCAGTCATCCATACGACCACGTGAGCTTATGACAGACTCAAAGGACAAGCAGGGTACTCACCACATGTCATGATCGTCAAGCCAGATACTCATTACTTTTCAGTTTTAGAGATCCGTATATCCTTTAATCCTGCTTTCACTGCCTCAGACTATGAGGCGGGTGTTATACCCATCTTCATCATCGTAGTTCATACACGAGGCTGATATCACACACATGACAAAGATGTTGTTACCCTTGAGCTAAAGCTATAAATCAGTCACAAGTGAGGGATTGCACTGTACTTCGACCGGGTTTGTTCGACGGTGTCCAAAGCCAAGCGCTTTAGAGACACAACAGAGACATGGCACTGGGTATTTGATCAAAGACAGTTAAAGACTGGTGTTGAGCACGATGAGAGGCATGTCTTATATGCCCGGTTTGGGATTGCCGCCGCAGAGAGTCTGTTACTATTGCCTGGATCGACAATATATGGATTAGGCTACACCTTCTCTCACATGATGTACCACACATGGCAATGTCAGCTGGCCAGATAAGGTAAGAGTCATTGGTCCCGTCCATCTGACACCTCTTCTTCATACACTTTCAAGAACACTATTTACTCGTAGGATCGCAGCATGCACCGCCGTAAGGAGTTGACTATGTTTCAAGATGGTTTAGACGGGCGCATTCAATGTGCCCTAATACATATGTAGCTCTGAGTTCTAAGACCACCAAGCCACTCGAGGCCATGATACTTGCACCCCATCATCCGAGCTGGGAAGGTGTTTTCCATGTGCTTTCCCGAGAGGTCCCTTTACTATGATCTACCAAGATTTGGGATGACATTGACGGAGTGACTCTTCCCCGACACTTCATGGATGAGATGGACATGATCTGCAATTGTCGATTCTGACACAACAGGCCCCATTCTACTTTTGACATGTTTGGAGTTTCTATGATTAATACTGATAATATGACACTTTATGACGCTTGCAATCGACGCTGATGGACATGATCTAAGACTGCCGCATTCCGATGCTTCACCAGTGTTCATCCGCTTTTGATGTGCCTGGGGATTTCATGCTCAGTTTGATGGTGACGACTTGTTAAGTTGAACATATTACTTCATGACACTGCTTTCTCGCTGAGGAGCCGTCCGACTGCGGACCCACCTCTTCTTTGACACTATGTCCGTGCTCTTGTCACCCGCTTGATGACATTTCCGATATAATAATACCACAGTATTTTCGAGTACGTCGTACAACATTTTCCTCGATCACCCACCAGTACTCCATAGCACATGTATGCGATGTTGATGATGTGGGAGACACGGATGACCCACTGAGTAGTAAGTCATAGTCTAATTCTGATACTGAGGACAAGAGTTACACCTGCCGGTAGCACAGAGTTGATAGGATTTCGTGCACCAGACAGTCATGAGATTAAGATTGGCCTTCCTTATCTCCCCGATGAGATAGCGGATTGATCGACCTACCAGTCATACTTAGACATTTGCATGGTCGATGAGGACGATGCCGTGCCTTGACCCCACTATACCAACAAAGACTCGCCCATTTCGCCATGTTAGGCCAATTGCAGAATTGAGGAGACTACATCCTCGACGGAGCTCATGTTAAGAGATCTCAAGTAAACTCGCCGCTTCTCGTCGTAGGTCGAGCATCCCGAGTGGTCACAATGTCAGTCCCTGCTCCTAAAAAGACAAGTTAGAGCTCAGGTTGACTGGGATTTGAATAAGGCACCCCCAAGGATGATTTTCCCCTCCCACACATCAATATGTTAGTTGACAACACTGCAAGGCACCCTATGTTTTCCTTCATGGATGGGTTTTTTGCATAATCATATTCATGGCTCCAAAGGATAATGGAGAAGACTCTATTTCACACGAGTGGGAACATCGCTGGTCTACCAGTACATTTGGGTTGAAGAATGCAGGAGCCACTTATCAGAGAGCTGCTGCTACTCTATTCCATGACATGATGCATAGAGAGCGTTTGAGGCATACTTGACACATGATAAATAAGTCCCAAGGCACCAGATCACTTAACAGCCTCTTACGTAGATTCGAGAGGATCAGACAGCTCAGACAGATTGAATCCCAAGAAGTGCACCTTGGGGTAACTTCCGGAAATTGTCATCACATTGTTAGTGAGCCACGCATGAGGTCGATCCAGAGAAGATCACGCCATACTGATGACGCCCACTCCGAGAGGAATAAGAAAGAGATTGTGAGGCTTTTAGTGGTCACACAGCACCACAGCCATTACAGACTCATATATATGTTTCTAATTTTCATCTTCTCGAGAAGAACCAAATTTTCTATGGTTTGGGAATAATGATTGTCAATGCTGAGAAAATTAAGGAATGGGCTTTACTTTCTCCCCGCTTAGGTCCCAATAATCTGGCGGCCCCCGCTTCTATATTTGTCGGCCACATAGCTTCAGATGCATGTTAGTCACCGATGATCTCAGAAAGGAGCGAGCCATTTATTATCCGAGAGTAAGAGGATGCCGGAATACGAGTGCAAATACATTATGATGGAGCGCCTCGGCTTAGCTGGGTTCAGCTAACAGAGACATAGGCACTATGTGATGTATATTCCATACTTTTAGTCTCTGAATGGGATCCATTAAGATATTTGTTCACCGACCTGTTCGACTAGTAGGCTCATGAGATGGTTAGTTCCATTAACAGAGTTCTGGATATTCGCATACTTATCACTTAAATCAAGAAGGTGGAAGCATTGTTGCACATCATCATTTCTTATTATCCAATAATAATCTAATTTGATTAATAGATTTCCACTGAGCATCGGTTTCATCAATCAAAGATACAGATTTTAGTTGTAATTTCATGAAAGCACCAATCGGTCGGGTTTGGTATTGGTATCTTATTGATATCACCACAAGGTGATCACATTCTACATCTCGACATATTTTCTGATCATCACCTATTGACGACAATATAGCTGGAGTGCGAGGTTTGCATTACGCTCAGAGATCGTTGGCCAGATCTTGGAGATAAACGCTTGAGATCCATGTGACTCAACTTGCCATACGCTATTGCACTCCATAGCATCCGAGGACTGAGATGAGAAGTCAAGCCCTACCATGCTTACTTCTAGACCTACTAGTTGCCGATTCACGAGTCGAGATATATGAAGATCCGCCTAAAGGCAAGAATCGCCATTTACGCGCTAGCCACCCAGCTCGTGGTTGAGATTCCCGCGAGTGATCATGAGACCACCGCTGACGAGACCGTGTCCGGCTAATTCGCCATCGTTGTTTGATTTGGAGATATTGAGAATCGTGATGAGCCACCATTTGGGTATCATGATATTTATCGGCTTTCATCACGTGGGCGACAATTTCGAGACACCCACATCCAAGGATAGAGAGCATTGAGACAAATCACACCAAATTTGTTATTCGCGGATGCCCTTTACAGGAGATCAAATCGATGGCCTATTATTATGTTCGACCGCCTTGCAAATCGAGGATGAGGTTCATGCCGTAGTCTATGGCTCCAAGGCGGAGCCATATGCTAGCGCCAGAAGATCATGAGGACCGGTTACGGTTGACTATGGGAGATGATTGTTGTCGCTTAGGCCAGAGATGTCCGAGTGTCAAATGCACGGAGACTCGACACGTGCCACCTTCTCGAGTTGCATGCACTTTACATCCCTCGCCGCTTTCGTGACGGGGTATTGATATTATCGGAAGATCTCACCCAAGTCTTCCATAAGTACATGAGTACATCCTAGTGGCTATTGATTATTTCACCAAGTGGGTGGCTTACTTTATGTCAGATTGACATGGCTTAGCGCCAAATTCATCATATCGCATTAATATCTACCGGCTACGGTCCTCAGAGTCGATCCGCATGAGGAGCGATTTCTGAGGCGGCGATACACCGGTCCAAGAGTATGGTATTCAAAGATCATCGATCATCCGCACATAGCCACGCACTCAATGGGGCGCTTGAGGCCGCAAATAAGAATGTCAAGAGGATTTGAGAAAGATGGTCAGACTTCTAGGATTGGTCGAGAACCTTTCGCACGTGGGTTTATCGTACATCTTTCAGACTCTCAACCTGGCCACTACTTTTCAGTATATGGCATGAGGCAAAGGCGCTCCCGGTTGAAATTGATGATCCTCAGAGTAGCATTAGAGTATTAGATATCTCTAGACCTGAAAGGCTCAATCTTCGTTATGATCAGCTCAAATTCTTTTCGATGAGAGGAGAATAGGCAACAGATCAAGTGTTCGTGCCTATCGTGAGGAAAATGCACTGCATTTAGAAAAAGGGTTGCTTCAAGAAGTTTAAAAAGGTATCCTAGTCTAGTTGTCTCTCGTGGGATTGACTAACAACCTAGAGGTAAGTTTAGACCGAATTGAAAGGGTCTTATGTCATCCGAGAGATCCGACTCAGGAGGATACCTAGTCGATGAGACTCGACTAAATCACTTCACTAGAGCCAATCAATGTGGGATTAGCTAAAGAAGTTCATGCTGGAGATCATGGTCGAGGATGGGTAGCCATCACTGAGTAGCTATATTCCCTATTGCACACCCATACATTGATATATCCTATTACTATCTGAGCCTCTGCGCGATTTATTAGTGGCCTATTCTTTCATTCAAATTTGCATACTTTTGCATGACTGGTCGGGGCCCGCCCTCGTGCACGCTTTTATTTATTAATTGGATATGTGTGCATTATGAGCATTGTGCCATTCTTCGTTTGTTCTTTCTCGCATCATTTCTTGTTTATTTTCTTCTCCATTTTGCATTTTCATACCATCTATCTTTGAGTCTAGTTTCTATCATCTCTATTCGTTTCACTTTTATCTCCTCTTGTGTGATGATGACGTGCTCTCATCCTAGGGGTTACTGGGCTCGGTTTGTCACAATCTCTTCATTCCGCCTAGGTTTCCTAATCCAGATTCTTAGGTTGAGGGGACCATTTGGGCTGAGGCTTCGATGGGTCTCTTTCGGGCCTGATCATAGTGTGGCATTTGGCCTATCGGTCAGTTTCCGCGAAAAAACAAAAAAAACAAAAACAAAAACAAAAACAAAAAACAAAACAAAAAAAAATTTGTTTTATCTGGTATCAAGTAATATACTGGATCATCAAAGGTCATTCGGGGCTCGTGAGATTTATTATTCCTCTAAAAGTCAAGAGAGCATCATGACGATCTTTCTCCATGGATCTAGGTAACACATTGGGAATGAGGTTTGGATTGCTTCGCACTAGGTCCCTAGATCATTGCTTGCATCACCACTCCCATCTTATAGTGACTTGCTTCAACTTTCATGCCTGGATGAGTTGTTCGGCCATCACATTGCCACATTTGTATCATCCCAAATTTTGCTTCTTCCTTTTTTCGCCATCCATTCACTATTTTCGGTCCCCTTTAGTCTTCTTTCTACTCTTATTGATCGTTGTCTCGCTTCTGCTTAATGCCGCCCTTGTGCACTTCACTGTCATTTGACATTGTCATTCGATGTTGGTCGAGCTCACCTTGCTCTCACATGGATTCTTTTGATATTCTTCGATATCAAGGCTGCATGTGGGTTTGGGCAATGTTTATCGGGTATTTCCAAGCCTTTGTTTCCATCATGTCATTCACCTTCACCCCTGCCTACATTACGGTCCAGTCAGAAGATCGCCTGAGACCATGAGACTGTGGTTTGCTTCTCAAGCATTTTATATGACAGGTTCTCGTCTTCACTTGATCAGCACGGATGCTCACGTGCCCCGCTGGGGAGTATCGAGGGTCACATATTGCTTCTCCATTTAGTTTGCTTGCATCAGGTCCATGATCAGGTACAGATGATACAGAGAATTGGGACCATTGATAGCCCATTAGCTTGATGCTTTGACACGTTCACCTTTAGGGCATACCCCATCAGCTCATGTTGGCATTGGCTCGTACCCAGCGTACCGCTGGCGACCATTTCTCTAGAGATATTTTGGCATCAAAGTTTGAGTATGCTCCACATCACGGTGTGGGTTTCTTCATGCGTGAGTGCTTCTAAGGGTTGGCGGGAATTGATTCACGCATATTCGTCATCTCAGTAGGGGTGCATGTTGGTGCACTCCCCATGTGTTGTCTTGTTTGCTTGTTCAGACGATTGGGTCTTGAAATTTGTTCGAGTTTTCATCGAGGCACTGCATATCAGTGTACATCTTGAGACGCCACCACAATATCAGTTTTATAGAATAAAATGATTTTTCATGTGAATGAATGATTGTGATATTTTTCGACTCTCGACTTTGACCACACATGTGCGAGTTATGGGATTTTGACATGGCGTTGATACTAGGCGGGGCATAACCCGCTTTCTTTCACCCTTAGTCATATTGAGATTGTCCTACAAGAGGCATGCCCCTTTATTTTCGTCTTTATTTATTAAGTTCTTGGTTTTCTCGCTTATCATTTGTAGCACATTTTACATTTGTCATCTTGGGGCATCCGCTGCTTTTGTAAATGATTGTATTGTTTGATTTTTGGCTTATTGAGGTCATTTGTTGGCGAGACCACAGGACGTCGTACTAGGGCTACCCCTTTCCACGAGTTTGTTTACTTCGTTTAAAGCTTGTTTCGGGTTCTCCGACATCTCACCAGATTCCTGTTCCGGTCTTCGCCCGGATTTCTACTCCGGTACTCGCCGGATCCACGCTTCCGTGCTCGCCGGATCCACCACCTTCCGTTTTCGCGGATTTTACATTTGGTACTCGCCGAATCCATTTCGATTACTCGCGGGTTCTATTCGTGCTCGCGGTTCTACCTTCACAGTACTTGCACGGGTCCACCTTTGGATTTTCGCTCGGATCCACATTTCTGGTACTCGCCCGGATTCCCATTTAATTGCTCGTCGGTTTCACCTTCGATTTTCGCCCAAATCCCACCTTCCCGGTACTCACCCGGATTTTTCCTTCCAAGTACTCGCCCGGATCCCACATTTCAAGTACTCACCCGAATTCTACCTTTCCGGTACTCGCCCGGATTTCTACCTTCCTGGTACTCGCCAGGATCCCACATTTCCGGTACTCGCCGGATCCACCTTCCGTGCTCGCCCCGGATCCACCTTTTCAGTACTCACCCGCGCGTTTTACCTTCACGGTACTCACGGACCTTCTCCGATACTCGCGGAGTACACCTTCCTCGGTACTTGCCGGATCCACATTTCGGTACTCGCGGATCCACATTTCCAGTACTCACCCCGGATCCCTACCTTTTTCTGCCACTCACCGAATTTTACCTTCCAGTACTCGCGGATCCACATTTAGGTACTACGCGGATCCTGTCTCTGTGCACGGATCCCACCTTTCCTGTACTCACCCGGATCCAACCTTTTCTAGTACTTGCCCGGACCCTTCTCCGGAGCTTGCCCGGATTTCCTCACCTTCTCGGCATTGCCCCTGGATTTCATTATCTTTTCCGGCATTGTGCTTGGATCACTCATCTTCCCAGGCATCGTACCTGGTTTTCTTTAAATCTTAAATGGACGACTACGTTAGTTAACCTTCAGTACTAGGTAAGGGGACAAAATTGTTGGTCATCTGGATTCTTCACTAGAGTTCATTTCACTCTTGGATCGCTTGCACTTTGGACCCACGATACAATCATTCATTCACTCCATTGAAGAGGGGCATATTTGTAGACCCTCAATTTTGTCTCTCAGCACTTGCATTTATCCTTTAGGTATCACACTCACCCATCGTTCTCATATAACCTGACCAAGATTTTTTGGGCTTAGTACATGTGAACCTCGGGTGGGCTTGTATATAGTCCATTAGTCTCAATGTGCCCAAGTGTCGCCGTGGCTTCTTTTTTAGTTATTGGCATCCGTGCATAGGAAGCAAGTGGGCTTCCAGTTTAGCTGATGAGGTTCATTAGATTATGTCGAATTCGGGCACTTGAGCTTGTTTAGTCTCTCTCCCTCGTCGAACTTGGAATTGAAGCATTGTTTCTTTTTTGATTCACCTCATTTGAAGAAATGCCTTAAAAAATTTGAGGAAATTTTTGTAGCCAGATCAGCCAGCTCAATTGATTTCAATTGAAGTTCATTACTAAAGCAGGTTCGAATTCGAAGCACTAAGGCTTTCTTTGGTCATATCTCCCTCACCCGGACTCGGAATCAAGTACCGTTTTTTTTCTTGGACTCTCCATTCCTTAGGAATATTCTCTCAAATTCATCTTTTTCAGTCAGGATCGACCAGTTAGAACTATCTGACGGTGCATCGGGCTGGCTTGCGTGGGGTGCTAATTTTTCACAGCCCCCGATTTTGGTGCCCAAAGTCTATATGGTGGGGCCCATAAGCCCCAGTCAGTCCTAGGAATGGGTTGGATACAGTTTTGGACCATGTTATGGGTTGCTTGCAACCCACCTTGGAGTCCCTTGGATACTGATGATTTAAGCAAATGAGTAAATGTGACCGACTATGGACCTTGGGAATAAAGAGTGTTTATGAAGGCTGGGGAGTTCGAGGGGCGAAGGGGGGCTCGGGTGAAGGTGTGCAAAATGGAGTGATCTCAGAGAGAAAGGGAGAGATAAATAGAAGAAAAAACGTGGAGAGGTGATCAAAAAGGGAAGGGAGGAAGAAGAAAAAAAAAAGGAGAAAATGAGGAAAGGAGAGTTTATCTAAAATCTCAGAGGAAGTGAAAGGTCTCTCTTGTTTTGAAGAGGAGTTAGGCCAGTTTGAAAGTGAATACACGGTTTTGGAAGCGGAAAGAAAGAAGAAAAAGGGGGGAATAGCCGTGAATCTTACAGGTATGAAATTTATATGCTTCTCCCTTTTCTTTTATGTTTTTCTTTGCCTTTGTTGTTTGCGGACTCGTGTTAGGACACTAGGCACCGTTTGTGTCGGTTCTCGGCCATTGGTCAGTTTTTTCGTTTATGGTTGGATTCCTGAATATTTGAGGAAGGTTTTCAAAAATATTGAGAGCCTCTCTCGACCGGATGAGCCCCAGTTGGAAACCAAATCAACCGGTTCTTGGACTCCGGTTCTTAGGAGCGACAATTTGGAGTCTTTAACATTGTTGTATCGTTCTCGATCATTGGTCGATTTGTACTCCGTTTATTTTATTAGATTCCTGAATCTTTGAGAAAGGTTCTGACAAATTTTGAAACCTCTATCAACCTGTTGAACTAGTTGAAACCGTCGATCGGATTCCACTTTGAATTGAGTTCTTGCCAGACGGCCCAGTTTAGGTCTTTTATTGCCGTTTGTGTTGGTTCTTAGTCATTCGGAGTTGGTTTTCTAATTGATTTGTTTTTTGGATTTGACTCTTTGGGGAAAGGTTCTGACAAATGCGAGCCTCTCAACGATTCATGGTTGGGAAACCAAATCGGCCAGGTTCACTAAATTCGGTTCTTTGGAGCAGCCAGTTTAGGTCTTTATTGGGTTTATGTGTGGTTCTTAAGTCATTCGGAGTTTTTTTTATACTTGATTTGTTTTTCTGGATTCCTAACTCTTTGAGGAAGGTTCTGACAAATTTTGAGAGCCTCTCTCAACCGGCTGAACTGGTTGGGAAACCAAATCAGTCGGTTCACTGAATTCAGTTTGCTGGAATAGCAGTTTGGGTCTTCGGCACTGTTTGTGTCGGTTCTCAATCATTCAGAGTCGAATTTGTACTCCGTTTGTTTTGGATTCCTATCTTTAGGAAGGACTGCAGACAGAACTCTCTGCGTGGAACTGGATTTTGGGAACAGATCGAACCGGTTATTGGGCTCAGGTTGTTGAAGCAATGGCTTGGGTCTTTAGCGTCGTTTGTGTCGGTTCTCAGTCATTCGGAGTTGGTTTTCTACTCGGTTTATTTTTTTGGATTCCTGACTCTTTGAGGAAGGTTCTGACAGAAGACCTGAGCCTCACCTCATAGGCTGGCGGTTGGGAAACCCGAGATCAGCGATTCCGCTAATTAGTTTCTTTGGAGCATGGTTTGGTCTTTGGCGTCGTTTGTGTCGGTTCTTAGTCATTCGGAGTTGGTTTTCTACTTGATTTGTTTTGTTGGATTCCTGACTCTTTGAGGAAGGTTCTGAAAAATTTTGAGAGCCTCTCTCAACTTGCTGAACTAGTTGGGAAACCAAATCAACCGGTTCACTGAATTCAGTTTGCTAGAACATTAGTTTGGGTCTTTGGCGACGTTTGTGTCGATTCTTAGTCATTCGGTGTCAGAATTGTGCAGTTTGTATTACTGGTTTCCTTACTGCATGGAATTTTAAATTTTCAGAATTGTTCTCAGCCGGATCGGCCAGGTGGGGAGTGGATCTGCCGGTTTCCAGGTTTTGTAAGAATTAGGTAGATTTGAGTTTAATTGAAGCAGTGACCTTTGTGAGTCAGGCCCATTCGCTCCCGGATCGGTGTAGGGCTATGTTTAGGGTCTGAAATGGGGTTTAGTTCAGGTTAATGTTTGATTTTGGATTTTTAGGAATCGGGATCTATCGCAGTCGAGGTGGTGGTTAACTTCAATGTCGGTGTTTTGTTGAGCCGTTTCTTAGGGATGAATAGATGTGGTTTGCAAGGTGGTAGCATCGCCATTAGTTTAAGTGCCAGCCTTATGGTTTCTCCTGGCTTCCTTTTCTTTTGATATCTAATTTTGAGAGATTATTGTATGCTCAAAATGTGCGACTAACTTTCCCTTGCAGCGCTTGGCTAGGGACCATAGGTATGCACCATTTGCCCTTTTGGTTGAGTGTTTTAAGCATGCTAGATACCAATTAGGTTGGTCTAATCCAAGTTGTATGTTTAGCCTAGGAGACTATCTGATTGTGACCCATATGCTCCCACATACCCAATTCACTAGTAGAGACCGAGTTCAGGCCTAGAGGGTGCTACCTCATATAAGTACCTTCCTAGATAGGTAATCTGATCCCGAGCCGGAAATCTAGTTTTGCGGAACCGCTTTTCCCATCTTGGAGTCATTGGGGTTTGTTCTTATTTGGTTTCCGCTTTTATAAAATAACAACAAAAGTAAGTAGCGACCTCCCAAAAGCGTTCCTCCTCGGGGCCGATTTTCTAAAATTCGAAAATCAACCCATTTTCTTTTCATTTAAGCGAGTCGCGTCGGCCGGAGTGGATCGGGTGGGGTCCACACATATATCCTTGGCTTCTATAGAGACAAAGTCTTTGTCTTCTTACAGTTTCCTTCTGCCAGTTTGTTCCTCTTACCCTCTGTCTTTTGCGGTCCTTTCTTCTCAGCCGGTTCCCTCCATTTCGGCCGTTTTTGGTTTACGCATTCGTCATAGTCTCGGTGAGGTTCGGATGAACCTCCTCACTCCTTGGCAATGTTCACTCATGAACTGTCTATTATTGTTAGATCAGAGCAGGATTTGGTTATACGCCATGGGTGAGAATTTGGAATTGAGCCTTGGTTTCGAGGAGTTTGGTGGTCGAAGAGTAAGAGAATGTCGAGTTAATTAGTCTGCTTTGGATTAGGTTCTTGATGAAATTAGCTATTAGGTTTAGGTCTTTATGATGAGGTGGGCTCAATGTCATCATTGTCTTATGGAATCATAGCGACATTAATGCCTAGGTTCTGCTAATTGCTACACTATATATGTCCCCATTTAAAGTTACGAGCCCCGAATAAGAAGGTTTAAAACCTCGATTTATTGCATTTAGACAGTGCAGTCGCGACTGCCTAAGTTTTGTTGTGACCGGAAGTGGTAAGTGACCCGATAAATTGATATACAGCGACCTATTTCTCTCTTTCTGAGTTTTTCCTAGTTGACCTAGATCCCTTTGTCGACATTGTGTCTTATCTCGATCTTTTAAAACTCACACACATTTTGACCCATCGAGTTAATGTTGCGCGATCTTAAAAGTGATGTTAATAATAAAACAATAATGATGACATGATATTTCTTATTCTCTTGTTTTCAATTCAAACCAAGGTCGCGACCTCAAACGCATGTCGCGACATGAGAAATTTTCTGGTCTTCAAGAACAGTTCAAATTCATAAAAGACTGAATTAATAAACCCCGATTGAGCAAACAAAAGCAATCGGCCTTCATCATTCAAATTTGCAACAAATCAACTCATGAAGCATCGATTCAATATTGAATGGAAATAAAATTCCCCCAAGCGTCGATCATTCATTCTCCCCGAAACAATTAATATAAATCAGTATGGTTACTTCCCCTTGTAGTCTTGTGTGCTGCTTTGAAACTGCGGTACTGGAACTCATCTACTGTTCAAGTCATTACTAACTTTTGCAAGAATACTACGAAAATTTTAAACAGTATATATATAAAGAAAATTCTAACTAGAAAACTTGAAAATTTTAAAACACAAGTTGACTAACATAACATAAAAAAATAAAAATAAACTGTTGTGTGGGTTGCCTCCCTTGAAAATTTGCTTTCGATTTTGAGTCCTTAAATTGGACTTGCAGTATGAATTTCTTGTTTCGGCAATTTTCTTCCACTTCGAGGAACTAAAATCAATCATATTTCTTCCAAGATACTACTATAATCGTTGACCATTTACTTTAAACTCTTCTCCATTACTGGTTTTCAATGTCACTGCCCCAAAGGTTATACTTGCCACTACTGTATAAGGGCCACTCCATTTTGATTTCAGTTTCCCTGGAAAAAGCTTTAATCTGGAGTTAAATAACAGGACATGATCTCCTGTCTTGAATTCCCTCCTCAAAATCTTTTGAGCATGTCATTTCTTTGTCTTGTCCTTATAAATTTTAGCATTATCATAAGCTTCATTTCTCTTCCCGATTCATTGGAGTTGGAGTAGTCTTTCTTCATGCGGCTTTGAAGTCAAAATTGACTTCTTGATGGCCCACATAGCTTTATATTCCAATTCAAAGAGGGTGACAAGGTTTACCAAAGACAAATACGTATGGGGACATTCGATGAGAGTTTTATATACGTCCTGCTCAGGCCCTGATGCATCGTCAAGCTTTAAAGACCCGATCCCTTATCTTTATAACTCACAATCTTTTTAAGAATTTTCTTTATCTCCATGTTGGAAATTTCGGCTTGCCCCATTTTTGTTTACCCAGGATGATAAGCCGACTCATTATGTGTTTATTCCATACTGTTCATGAGTTTCTCAAACACCTTGTTTGCAAAATAGCTCCCTCATCACTAATAGTCTGGGTGTCCCCAGTCACGCCGAAGATATTTCTTTGTAAGAATCCCTGGCTTGTATTAGCATCATTCTTGGGACATGTTGTTTGCTTCCACCATTTGGATACATGTCGACGGCTAGGGTATGTATAGATTTCTAAAGAAGATGGAAAAGGCCTGAAGTCTATTCCCCGTACATGAATAATCGCACCACCCAGGATGCCATGCGAGGGCATTTCATGCATTTGCTTTGAGTATTTCCCATTCTTTGGAACCCGATCACAAAGTTTCACCCATTCAAAACAATCCTTGAAAATAGTAGGCCAATAAAACCTGATTGGAGAATTTTGTGGGTTGTTTTGTCTCTTGCAAAGTGTCCTCCATAAGGTGATGCATGACATTCTTATAAAATTTTGCCCTGTTCACTTTCTGATACACACCTTCTGATGATCATATCAGCTCCTCTTTTGAATAATAGTGGGTCATCCCAGATGTAAGGCTTTCTTTGTCATTCCTCAACAATTTCTTCCTCTCTTTGGTAGGCTGATTACAAATTGGCATCCTCCCTGAAGCTAGAAGTTCACAATATCGACATCACCAGATAATGACTAAAATAGCGCTCATGTGGAAAATTTTGCTACTTCCATTTCTTCTTCTTTTCACATTAGTCTTTTTAACTCTTGACAAGTGATCAACTATCACATTGTCACAACCTTTCTTATCCTTGATCTCCAGATCAAATACCTGTAGTAACAAGACCCATCTGATCAATCTTGGCTTAGCTTCTTTCTTGGCCATCAAATATTTGATTGCAGCACGATCAATATGGATGATGACATGGGACCCCAATATATATGGCCTGAACTTTTCACATGCAAATACCATAACCAGCATCTCCTTTTCAGTAGTTGAGTAATTCTCTTGAGCTTTATTGAAGGTTTTGTTGGAACAATATATGGCCCTAAACACTTTGTCAGCTTTCTATCCCAATCGACTCCGTTGCATAGTCATGGCATGTATAATTTCAAATTCTTTGTTTCCAATGCGGTTTGGCCATGATTAAGACTTGGCTAATCTAGATTTGATCTCCTCAAATGAATATTGGTAGGACTCATCAAAATTAAACTTGGCATCCTTCGTGTCTACACCTTAATGGTCTTGCTATTTTGAAGTCTTTAATAATATTCTACAAAAACAGCATCCCAAAACTTCTTATCCCTTTCTTTGTTGTTGGTATGAAGAATCTTTATAATGGAAACCTTTGCTTGGTCCACTTCGACCTAACACTGAAATTCTATGCCCAATCTGATGCCTTCTAACACCATGAAATGTCATTTTCCGATTCAAAGCTAAGTTCTAATCCTAGCACCTATGATCTTGTCCCGAGTGCGTAGGCAATGTTCAAACTAGATCCATAAAGCGTGAGTTATCCGCGAATATCTCATAACCTCCTCTGCTCAATCTGGACCATTGACATCATACATCTTTGGAAATGCTTGAGAGGCATTCGCATGCAAGTAGCGCATTCTTCACAAATGCAAATCTTATAAGGGCATGTGAAAGTAGTTTCTCCTGGTCCTCGGGTGCTGATATGTTTGATTATATCGAATATCATCGAAAGCAGTGAGGATCTCACGCTGCTGTCTAACATACGATCGATGAGGCAGGAAAATAATCTTTCCACAGTTGCGTGTTAATTTCCCACCAATCCTTTTACCCTCATCTGTCACAGGTTCTTGTAGAATCAGTTCATTCCTTTCATTCGATCTGATGAATCCACCCTTCTTAGAACCACGAATTGGGGCTCACCTAAGAAATTTGTCGATATTTCTAAATAAATCCGCATTTAGCTTCATTTCGAGTACTTCCTTTCTTACAACATCTTTCATCACGAGTTCAACTCTTTGGTTTTTCAATGTGTTTTGCATCATCGTGTGAGTTTTGTGCATGCAAATAGAAGGGTGATACCCTTCCTGAATCTTGAATTGACCATCGCGATAGCCCTCGCTGTATTTCATGAATCTCCAGCGACAATTAGCCATTTGGTCGGTCGGTTGATATGTCGCGGTTTCCCCTTTTACAGTTATAAGCATATTTGAGATGGTAGGCAATTCTTTCAAAATTAACCCTTCTACCCAGTCTCTTGTTTTAGTAACTTTCTTTCTGGCAGCAGATTTTCTTAATTTGTTTTCAATTCAGACTCAAGACTATTTCCATATTTTCTGGCTGGAATCGGCAATTCACCAGTAACACTCTCGAATCTTGAAATTTCATCTCATTTTCATTGATAGAATCTTTGAAGGTTACAATGAAGATTAAACTGGCTGATAGGACCTCTTTGTTATTTACAACATTACAATTTTGCATCAACATCAGTTGTGTCAAGCTTTGTCAGAGTGAGGTGCTCATTCATTCCCTCAGGGTCAGCTCACTGCTTTGCACATCAATTAAGGCGGCTCGAGTTGCTAGAAGGGTCTTCTGGCTGAAAAACTGATTTGTCTTCTTCCATTTTCATAACCACAAAGTCCACGGGAAGATAAATTTCCCTACGCCGGCCCGACATCTTCAAGAACACCTTCACGGTTGAGCCATGGATCTATCGGCCATACGTAGTGTAATTGTTGGGGTAAGTTCCCCCCCGAGCTTCAATCTGCAATACCCGCGATAGGGGCATCGAGTTGATGATGGCTCTGAGGTCATAAGGCCTTCTTAAACTCATATTTCCACTATTAAGCGAGGAGCAGTGAAATCTGGTCCTTCATTTTTCTTTGGTAAACTACGAGATAGCTGCCTTTGCAAGTAGCTGGAGTTATGTTCTATTCTTTCTCGACAATCTTAACCTTCTGTTCGGTATATCTTCCGGAGAAATTTTGCATAATTAGGCATTTGAGTCATTGCCCCTGCAAAAATAATATTGATTTCTATCTTCTTGAAATTTTCTAAGAATTTAAAAATTGTTCTTCCTTCTTTGCCTTCTGAATCCTCTGTGGAAATGGGACTGCAGGGGCGTAAGCTTTAACCTTCTCCTTCTGTTTCTACTCCTTTGCTTTCTTTGGGTGAATTCGGTTTACTTTGCTTCTCTGTTTCTGTAGTCCTCTGTCATACTCTTTCCATGATCCTCGGTTGCCTTCTCTTCTTTTGATTAGTCTTCTCTTTCTCTGCCTTTATCTTTATTACTCATTCCTCGACCACTCCTCCGCTGGACTACCATACAGTCCCTTTGGATTTTTACGAGTGTCAGGGAATGCAATCTTTATTCCCCAGTTACGAGGTGAGGCGGTTACTTGACCTGTGTTTCCAGAGTTCTTGAAGCATTGGTGTTTGATTAAGGGGAAACATTTGAGTTTGGTTTAAGAGATTCCAACTTTCGGCAAATTTGTTCATGGGTGTGAAACAACTTTTTGTTATCCGTGAGCCCCAGGCATTGCTCCTCGAACGGCCAGGTCCTCTTGACGCGGTATTTTATTTCTTTGCTTTCTCTTCGCTCTTGTTGGAGACCTTGGTGGATGATACCGCTGGCTGGAAATTACCTTTTGTCTTTTGCCTTTGATGTCCTCGCCCGCCATGAAGTTCTCATGGTTCCTCGATCTTTGAATTGTAGTGTGTGGGCAAGTTGGGATTCGGCTTGAAATGATAGCTTCTCTGTTCATTCAAGTAATTGGCCTCCTCAGTTGCATAAGGATCTTCGTGCGATCCCTCGGCACTTCTCTGTTCACCTCTCTTTCTTGCTCCAAATCTCATGCGCGAGAATGCGGTTTTTATCCTGTTTATCCATCACATTGCATAATAGCATCTAACTGCTTCCATGGCAATCATCTTGTTAAGCTCAATGACTCCACTCCCCTCTTTCTTTGTTGTAGCTCCTTGTAAAAGTCGGATGGGGCTTTCATGTTGCATTTAGCTGGAGTACGCTATCAAATCCCCTTGCCTCTTGCACTTTTCCTCTTGAATGCCCCACAGCGAGGGGAAGCATCATGATACCCTTAGAAGTATCATTCGAGAGTGATAAACGATATCCATTTGTGTTTTCGGATCTATACCATGCATAGGACATCTCTTCGATGACCTTTTGTACCTTTCCTATGCGTTATGTTGCATCCTCCTTGTTGGAACATATGATTTCCTTTTCTTTCAATTGTAAGGGATGGAGGAAAAAAATCTACCTAGAATGCTTCCACTGACTCTTCCCATGTCAGGCGAGCCGTATGAGTGATTCATACCATGTAGGTACATTCTCTTAAGGGAAAAGGGAAGAGATGTAGTTTTATCACCTGCGGTCTCACACCATTCGACAATTGTGTTTTGCCATCTCTAAGGAATGCGAGGTGTTCATTAGGATCTTCGATTAGGATGACTAATGGCCCGATTTTCTTGAACCATGGTGATGTCAATTTGGTTTCGGTAGAAGATTGTGCTGAACGACGGGTTGTCACGGCTGCTTGAGTATTAGCGGATGACAAGCCTCGAAAATCCTCCATTGTATCTTGAATTGGAGGCCTTCTGTTTATTGTTTCTTGTTCGGTATCCCTAATCAATTCTTTCATCTGCCATGGTTGCTTTTACGCTCTCTTGGCTTTCCTTAAGGCGCTGATGTTTTCAATTCGAGAATCTACGACGGATCTAATTAAACTTCACATGCATTAATTAACCCCTGAAATGGAGACATATTGAGATAAATTGGGAAAACTTGATGGTATCACAAATCATTTGCTCCCATTTAAGCTCTCTAAAAGATCATTAGCTTATACGTACTTTGCTATCAAAAGCTGTTTTAATGCATTTTCTTTTATAAAATAAAGAAAAATGTCAATTAACCTTCTCTCTTTTGTCGAATATTGATTTATTCAAAATCCTTTCAATCCACGACAGGCGCCATAAAAAAGAACTTGTTAGATGCTGTGAAGATATAGACTAAACCACTCAACTTAACACTATCTAGGAACCTTACAAATTTTCAACAGCAGCATGTCAAATTAATTTGGAGTTTTCTTAATATTGAATAAACTGATTTAAAGTTTTGGAATTATGAATAGGTTTAGTCTATGACACTGCAAGTGCACAAGTCATACAAGTAGTAAAAACTGGATATAAGTTCAGATATCATTCCCACTGAGATTGACTTGGATTCTCAAAATCAACTACCCCAACTACTAAAGATCCATACTATCTGGATCTCTATGTGATAGTTTCTCAGCTTAATTAGAAAAATAATTGTTCTAGATAATACATCTAAAAGTAAAGGAAAGTTGAATTTATGATAATAGAACAAATAATAAAACAAAATATACTTGACTAAATCAATTCTCATGAAATGAACGTATGAAAGTATTGTGAAAGCGACCATGCATTGTTACTCTGTTTTGCTGTTGGATTTGGAATTGTCGAGATACTGCTGTCTTTTGATTTGGATTTCTCCGTAATTCAGCGACTAGGGTCCTAGCTACTCTCGAAGACAAGGGTCGCCAGTTACTTGTCCTTTGCAATCTTCGCAAAGATTTGGGTATTTTCTTTTTCAATACTTGTATCCATTTCTTGAAATTGCCAGTTTCTTGCTTCCCCAGTAAAAGTTGTTGCAAAATTTCTACAACTTGATTGATGACTCATCAGATTAATCTAGTGGATATTTCCATTCCTTGAGATTGGATCTAGAGTAACACGGGTTGAGCCTTCCAACAGTTAAAATTGAAATATACGTTATTAAATTGATAAATATTCCCCTCGACATCAATTATGAGTGAATTGGGAACTATCTAAGTGAACTCTCGAAGACTCGATAGTTCTTCAATGGTAGTCTAACATACCCACCAATTGAATATTCCCAACTCTCAGGAATCTCCATCTCTGTGTCACTCAGAGGGTCTCCTAAAAATCAGAGCAGGATACATACTTTGGAAGGGTATTAGATACTACTATTGAGAACATATCCATTCAATAACACATCAACCAAATAAATTCCAATCCAGGTAATTCTCTCTCTAATTTATGCGAAAGAGCTTTTTAGGTAACAATAAATCCAATCTAGTGAAGTTGTGTTTCTTAATTACATAATCTGATAAATGGAGTGTTGATCGGAACATCACGTAATTATAATTCCCTGGAAGAAACGAATTCTAAAAATTGTCTTAACTTCATTGATTCGGGGTGTTGTAATTAAAGCGGAGAAAAAAATTCGTGACTTTTACATTCCAGGTGCAGTTTGAGATCCAGAAAAAAGGAAAGAAAAAGAAAGAAAAGAAAAAAAATCATACAAAAACCATCAGGTGAGTCTTCCTCCTCCTCCTCCCGAGACAATGGGTTTTGAGCAGTTGCTTTACTAAAAAAGCTGTATCTTTATTTATGTGCTTGAAGTGGGCTGGTTCCAAGGCTCCGGGCGGATTTCCCTAGGGTCGATGGCCCGACTCATGTTTTAGGTCGCGACCTCAAAAACTTGTCGTAACGTAAAATCCTGAATGCGGTTTACAGCCGGTCGATCGTGACCTCGGGAAGCTGGTGTGACCTTTCACTTTGTACTTGCAATTGTTGAATTTGCGACTGCGTGTTTTTATTTGCGACTTGTTTCTTCAATTGTATTTGATTAGTGGTCCCGACATGAATTCTTTGTCGTGACTATGTTAGTTGTCAACAGTGAGAACTCTGGTTGCGACCTCATTTTTCTTGTTTCCATGAATTGGTGTCGTGACTTCAATTCGATGTCGCGACCTCACTCTCTCTACCTTTACTACATTTCTATGTCGCTACCTCGATTCGATGTCGCGACTTCATTTCTGTTGTCATCTTCTTTACTTCTTGGTCACTGCTCCTCTTTTCATGTTGCGACGTCATTCAGTTGTCGCCAGGCCTTCAAAGCGGTGTGACTCAACTTTGCTGAACCTTGTATTTTACCTTGACGTGGTCATTGGAATTACGCTGACGAGTAGTTTCTTTAATCGATTGCAATTCTTGTAGCGACCTGAAAGTAATAACCGGCGACGACTATTCTTTCTTTTGCTAATATAATAACCAGCGACCTCAATTCCGTATCCGACGTGTTTCTCTGCCATATATTGATCACTTTATTGCGACCCGCGCTTTTACGACCCTTTAATAAATTCTATGTCGCGCGACCTCGGTTCCATGTCGCGACCTGGATCCATGTCTTAACCTCGGTTCCATATCATGGCTTCAGCGTCACGACATCCACGTGCGTTACGTATCGCGACCTCGATTGGAAATCCGCGACCTGTTTCTTTTGTCATCAACTGATTCTTACTCACAGCTCCCTTTTTCATGTTGCGACTTAAAATTATTTGTCTTTTCATTGTCTTATCGCGACGCAAGGTTTGGTGTTTCTCGTCGGTTTTCTTCTCCTTGCTGAAATTTATGTTGCGACCTCAAAAGCATGTCGCGGCCTCATTTCTCCTCATCCTGTCGCAACCTCATTTCTTAGTCACAACCGTTTCTTCTCAATTCAGCTTCTTTCATTAGTCGTGACTTAAAAAGTGTGTCGCTACTGAATGGTTGCCTTTCTATGTTGCGACCTCATTTTTATGTCGTGACACCCTTCTGTTAGCCATTTTAGTCCACTGGTCTCGGCTTCCTTTTCGGGTTCTCGACTTAAAAAGTATTAATACGGCCCGGTAGTGATCCTTTTACCTTGTTTTGTGCAGCGGCTCAAACTTATTGGCAACATGTTTTAGCTGACCGGCAGTTTATGTCGCGACATGAGTCACAGTCGCGTCCTCGATTGGTGTCTCCAACTTATATTTTTGTCGCAACCTCAAACTGCCTGGTAAAGACCTTACAAGTCCATTCGGCCCATTCCTTCGATGCGACATCCATTATGCATTGCGACGAATGTCTTCTTTTAATATCGCGACCTCAACGATGTCGCGACATGATCTTCCTCAAGCTCCTTCGCTCTCGTCTCAAAGAAGTTTTCCATTGTCGCAACAAATTTTTGTCGTGAGCTTGTTATCACTCTCAATGTGACCTAAATTCTCTTCGTGACTTTGAAACTACTGCGGTTAACGAATTACTGGTCGCGACCTCGCTATAACTGCTGCAACCATAATTGTTCTCCTGTCGCGACCTTAGAATAGTGTCGCGACATAGAATTCTTCCTTTAAGCCCTTTTTCTGTCTCAGCAACTTCTCTTTGTCGCACGCTTATCCAAGATAATATGACTTCGGTCACACTTCGATTCTCTCACACAACCTCACTTGGGCCATTAACTGCTTTCACTGACTTTATTGAATTTTCATTTCGCTTACATTTCTCGCAAATACAAATTTGGTAACAAGTATATTACTTATGCATAAAAACAAGGAATTACATCAGAACAAAATCCGAAAATGGACTAAAAATTCAATGAGTTTTTGACTCATCACCTCCTCTCCAGGTCCTTAATATAAGTAGCCGTCTGCCAAGAAACAAGAAGGAGTTAGTAGACAACATTAACACAACGACAAGGCAAGCAAAAGAAGGTGCTCAACATACAGAGACGATCCCCTAGAGGGACAAGGCCAGAGCCTCCTCAACGTGCAGGGCTTCCACTTTCCTGAGATCAGAGTCTCGAAAGATAGACGAAACAGCCCCGGCGGCAAGCTCCACGTTGGTGAGTATGAGTCCTCACCCTCCTCAGCTCCAAAGCGATCATCTCCCATGTCTCCCCATGTCGGAGGGGAAGGTGAGGCGTTTTGTGTCGAAGGGCCCTAGACAAAGATAGGAAGGACTTTCAGAGGAAGCTCGACAGCCTTCCTCGAAGAACCCTTGGCTCCTACAGCGGAGGACGAATGACGCTACGCACCCGCCACCTCTGACACCTCGACCGAGGAGGACCACGCCTGCCCCCCTCACCTAAACCTGGGAGAGCGAGCGAAGATCAGATACTCCCAGCTTCGAGATCTTACCCCGAGCCTGGGGACTGCCCTCAGGAGGATCCTAAGCCTTACGCTTTATGCTCCTCTTCTTCTTCGCCAGCAACTCAACACGAGCTCAAAGTTCTCCCCGAGTTGGCTTCACAACCAGAGGCCCCCTAAAGGAAGTTTCCATAGTAGGGAGAGGAGGAGATCTCGAAAGAGGGGAACTAGAAGGGCTCACTCCTGAGGAGCCGAGAATGTCCGACCTGATCAGATCGGAATATGCCCGAGGGCGACACTTGCCCAACCATCGCTTCACTTCCCTGTCCTCAGGGGTGAGGTCAGGACGGATACCTGAAGGCAACACAACCATAACAAAGTCAAACACATAACTTGACCTTTGAAAATCGAATTCCTACTAGCACGGACGTAAAACTCACGCTGTGCCTCCAAGTGCCTATATTGTCGAACTCTTAACGTATCATCTTGGTCATAAGGGTTGTATTCCCAATGTTGACCCTTGACAAAGAAATAGCGCTCTTTCCAATGCTTGTGGGAAGAAGGGAGGTCGAAAATAATGGGCTTGGCAGTGGCTCGCTTAGAAATGTATAAGAAGCCTTCCGAGGCCTCCTTCACGCTGAAGAGATCCAAAAAAGTAGGCTATACTAGGGACCTCAGGTCCCATCCTCAAAAAAAACCAAGAGTTAACCAAGACGCCCCAAAATCGGGAGAGAGTCGACCTTATTACATTGAGGAAATGTTGTAGAACGCTTTTTATGAAGGGATGCAAAGGAAAGTGAAGACCATTCTCAAAGGCCACCTTAAAGAAGCAGACCATCTTAGGAACGGACACCACATAAGAAGTGAGGATGTCAGGACACCAGATTAGAACACCGAAAGGGGGTCCATAACCAGTAGCAAAAATTTTAGTGAACGGTTAGTTTTAATCTCGACTAGGCCCACAACTGATACCTCACAACACCCTCAAATACGGGGAGCCACATGGATACCTAATCTCTCTAATCTTCCCCTTGCCCTTACCTGGATGAGGAAGATAACCTACTGGGAGGACCCCGACAACCACAGCGACAGGACCACCGAGTCTGCCACCATTTCGCCCCAACACCGACTCTTAGTCTCTGCCTTCCTATTTGCAAGCTAATGTACACGTACGACTAAGCTACAGAAAAGAGAGAAATGAAATCAAAGCAACGAAAGAGGAGGGACCCCAACCCAACCCGCCCTAACAACCTAAAATTCAAAAACAAGGAAAAGAAAACAGAGAGGAAAAAGGAAGACGCATCGAACTAAGGAGGAAAATCAAGTGAAACTACTTCTAAGACAAAGACCACAAGGTGTTCGAACATTGATCAAAGATACTTCCGTGAGAAGAAGTGGAAAAGTGCGATACAATAACGCTTCTGAAAGTACGAGGAGCGACGCATCCAACAAAGGGAAAATGGAAAGAGCGCCATCATTATCACAAGACATTTAACGGCGATAAAGCTCAAATCAAACCATCCCCTGCAAGTTCGTGGAAGCCACAACCGATCCAAGAAACGTTTTCTTCCCCAAATTCCTTGCCTAAGCCCCGCTTTAGTCAAGAGTTGGGGTGGCTACTAATTTGTGGTAGAGAATGATACATACATAGCCTAGAAAGATAAACCCGTGGCACAACCCCAAACCTCCGCTTTATAAAGGGAGTTGGGGGACCCCCCAATATAGAAGTTCGGCCCACAGTGAGACCCTACCCATGCTACAAAGATTTCAAGAAATAGCCTATAAATCACCCCGCCGTAAATCGTCGACATAAGGCCCGAAAAACTCACGTAGTTAGCGCTCAATCTCCATGATCCGCATCCCACGGATTAGGAAAGAAAGATCGTGCAAGATCACGACTCCTCCATTATCCCTTAAGAGTCGATTTATGATAAGGAAAATGAAACTCCTCACCCAATGAGTAAAGATATCAGATCACCATCCAACGAAAAAGAACCACTATTTCCCTTGGCAACACCGACCCATTCCAATTTACAAAAAGGTATCGCCGGCAAGAACGCTCATAAAGAAATAATTCTTTCATTCTTTCATTCTCATAAAAAGAAATTGACTTAGCCATCGTCGGGCTATCAAGACACCCCCAATCAATCACCCCTTTTGTGTAGGTCATGGTGCCTGTCCACGATTCGACCCATCAAACCGGCCCAACGACTCCGAGAATCTCCAGCCCAGTATCGATAGAAAAAACACCATCAGAAACTTCATAATCCAATATGAAATTCAGCTTGTGAATGAATACAAAAGTAGATAGGGCATGTTTGCTCAAAGTTTTTTAAACTGTTCTTTGTGGTTTTTAGTTTTTTTTTTTTTTTTTGTTCTAAAAATCACTAAATTTAGAAAATAAGAATAATTTTCAAAGAACATTAAAATAGTATTCTTTATACTTTCAAAATTTGTTGTTAAGAACAATTTTCAATACAAAAATCAAACAAGCCCATAAAGTTTTTTTTTTTTTTAAGACCCATTTTTATGGTGAGTTGGGAAATATTAAATAGGTATTAGCATCTTAAATGTTATAATATTTAAATTGTACCTTGATAAAACTTTAAAATTTATTCATTTTACAATCTATTATTTGTTTTTTTAGTTCAACAAGCTATCCTGAAAATTAAGATTAATTTAATTTTTTTTCCTTTTAATTTAGCTTTAGATAAACAAAATCTTAAAGCATAAATTACTTATAATTTATATGATACAATATGTTTTACTTTTACTATTATCAATATATTATAAAAGTTTAAAGATAACAAGAGACCCAAAAAAAAACCATAAAAAAAAACAAAAGACCCAAAGAAGTCATTATTAATATTTTTATATATACTCTAAATTTGCCCATTATACCTAAATCATACGGTAAAATAGTCATAGTTTTAAAAAAGTTGGGCATAAAAAAGAGGGGAGGGGTCTCAAGTTGGAAGGGACGGTTTATAACATTGTAACTAGGGTATATATATATTTTCAATTTCAAAATAAAAAATAATAAATAAATAAAAAAGAAAGAATGGTTGAAGATTGATAATTAAAACTTAAAAGAGAGACCCTAGGCCTAATGAGCTAAGAAGGGATATTTATTTATTTCTTCAAGAGCTTAGGCACAATCTGAGCAGCAAGAAAAGCTTCGGCGGTGGAACACTTGACCAAGCCGTTGGAAAATGGGCCCCAATTGGCTTTGATTCTCCTGCCAATGGATCTTGGTGGCCTTGTGGGTACCTACGGGAGCTTACCAAACCCTCCTACCAACGGAGCCCAAATGAATTTAGACCAAAAGCCCCACTCCGCATAACTACCAATCCACGGTTCCTGGGCTATCTCATTTTAACAACCAGACCCAAACATACTTCCTACCAAGACAGATATAATGTCCGAATACACCTCCGGCCGGCTTACCATCTTTACAGCGCAGGTCGTGTTGAAACCACCTCGCTTAAATGGAAGATTCACCCACGAACATGCATATAACCAATTTACTGACAATCAAACACGCTCTCGGGGCGTAAGATGCTGCTACCATCTTTAAGAATGTTAATCGACCGACTAAATTTCGCTCAATGGTAGTATCCATTCACGAACACGCACGTAACCACCCTACGGGCTGGCCAAACACATCTGGGGTAGAAATGCGCTACTCACTATCTAGTGCTAAGAATAAGCTCATAACGCCCTCCGAACCATGGCCACCTTCCCTTCCATTTCACAAAACACTTACTCCATAAATCTAATTCATTTTCCTTCGATAAAAAAGAAAAGGGATCAGACCGAAAAATGTAAGACATTCTTAATTAAAAATTACTGATTCTTTCACTCTCTAGATCTTCAGAACTGACTTAAAGATCGGCGCGCACTGACGCACCATCGCCTTTTTCGCTTGTTTCAGTACATGCTAGCGACCGATACTCGACGATCCAACATCTGTAAAATTTGTGAGATAGCCTCACATAATCCACCTCCTCCCCAACTCCCCTAAACTGCTCTTTTCCACTTTCAAAACCTTCCCCGGCTCAGCACCATCTTCCGCCTGCTCCGCCGCCAACCGTCGCAGCTCCACCGTCTTGGGAATGAGTCCCATTCTTATTGAGCCGGTCGATCCCCACCCTGACCACGACCTCAAGACCGTTTTTCCGATCATGGAGAAAGTCTCAAGAACTTTCTTTCCAGTTTGAAGTTCGATGAGAAGGCAGTGATGCTGGCGCACAGCGCCATCACCTCCAAGGGCCTGTTGCCGTCGCAGCCACCGCCGCCGCCTTTCAAGAGTTATAACTAACTCATTAATTAATAATTAAGCTAGCATTGATTGATCGATTCATCATGAAAACAAATTAAAACCCCTAATTATTATCATTATTGGTAGGAGGGAGGGAGGTAGGAATGAAGCAAGGTACCTTTTTTAGAGTCGTAGAAGTAGTTCCAGCTGCCGGAGTAATTATTACCGGAGTGATCAACCCAAAGGCCGACGATGAGGTCTTGGGTGTTCCTCTTGCCGTGGATTCTGCGTACTTGATTGATGATCCCTTTGTATTTTCATTTTGGTGTCATTTGTATTTTCGAAAACTATTTTAAAAAATAGAAACTAGATATGTCCTTGTTTTCGGTTTAAGAATTTATGATTCTTCAAGAGCAAGCTTTTCGCTTACGGTTTGAAATTTTTAACGTTTGAATTCGCAATTTTATTTTTGTGTCTTGGTCGGTGCTTCTCTAGAATTTCAAGAGATACGGGTTCAAATTATTAATGGGTTGTATTTTACTATTTTATTATATGCAAAGCAAGTATATCTTGAGTACAAAATAACTTTTTATTTTATGGTAGTATATCCCTGTTAACCGAATATCCCTATTGATTTTTGACGCTCCAAGCAACCCTAAGGTTTGTTGGATCTCTCTACAGATTTTTTTTTTTTTTTTATTTCTCTCATAAATCGTAGCTTCCCTAATCTTTGTTTTTCTTCTCACAACTCCACGGCGTAGATCCGAGGAGTTGGGAAACCCTAGCTGCTCTCTCCTCTCTTTAGCTTTAAATTTAACTGCCTCTGCCAGCACAATATTTTAGGTTATTATCTTCCATTCCGCTGATCTTGTTTCTCTTCATCGTTTTTTGATTCTTTTGATGTATTCTTCCTATCGGTTGTATAATGATCAAATTATATGTACTTTAATGAGGGTGGATAAATCTATATTAGTATATTTGTGACTGTGTTTCGATATGTTATTGATTTGGTGGACGAAGGAGGTAGGAAAAAAGGAGAAAATTTTGTCACTTGTGTTTCGTTTTATATGATTGAAACATAAGAACTAGTAATTCACATACAATGATTGATTAAATATTTGTGTTTGTGCTATGTGATTGATTTTTTTTTTTTTTTTCTCCGACTTTTTGGGGTCAAAATTATTGCAAAGTACCTATTTTTTGAAGCATTATACTCCGGAAACATAAGATAAAAGAAGGGAATTTTTAGTAATTGGCTATATTTTGGTTCAGTTGTTGAAAACTTGGGACTTCACTATTGGAAGTCCATGTGTGAATTTCTGGGCATGGTCATGCTTGGGTTCTATTTATTGAGTCTCATGAAAATCCTCTGATTTATTGACTGTTGCTGAGAGGACTCTGGAAACAGGGGAAAAGAGTGAAAATTTTACACTAAATGGTTTTTGTGGTTCGGTTTGTTGAAAACTTAGTATTTCTCCATCCATCCGAAGAATTAATTGTGTTAGAGATTCAAATGAATTCTTTGGATTTTTTATCCCCCACCCCTTGTGTTATCTGTTTCAAAGTGTGACTTTTCTACCTTTTTTCTCTTTCAGCAAAAGGTTTTCTCATTGTTTATGAGCTACATTCCCCTTTATTGGTTCTTAGTTCATGTTTATTATCATTACAAGAAATTTGATAAATGGGAACACAATTTTAGTTGGGGTCAAAAACATTTGCAACCATAGGTTATGTATCCCCACGTCTATTTGAGCTGCAGATGAAAGGTGGGGCTATAGGTGTGGGAATAGATTGAGTGCTACTATAGGAGCACCTGTACATGCAACAAGGAATTGACTGCTTCTATTTTTAATTTTTATTTAATAAAAAAATAAAAGATGCCTAATAAACACGTCCTGCTTACAATTGGATACTAGACCATTGACCGTTACCTTAAACCGTTGCCTATGGGAAATCCTTTATTCTCAACGTATATGAGCATTATCTCTTCAATCCCAATGAGAGCTTCCACCGTTATTGTTGTTGGTGAAATCATTCACTCTTCTTCCACAGCCATAAAACCCTATGAACTAGTTTCAAGTATGATTTCTTCGATCTCTCTCCTTAGCTTCTCTCTATTCTCTCCCTTTTTTTTGCTATTGTGTGAATTTCTTAGTTAAAAAAGGAAGTCTTGCAAGTTGTATTCGATTACTTTACTGATACATTACATAAATAACACAAAAACACAAGGATAAAATGAGTATATTTAATACTCATCAACTTCCCTACGGACTTGATAAATGGGAGAAGTAAACAATGATGACGTTAAAACTCTTGAACTCCAGAAAACAAAGTTTTGAAACCATGTAATGCTTTAATTTGTTGCTTGTACATCATCACCCTTCCTGATTGTTTTGGCTTGGTAAACTTTTTTACTTGCATGTGATCTGACTGATGTGTGCAGTGCACAACAGTGGGGTAGTAGAGGGTTTTTTGTTAATACTATTATTCACTTTGATGATTGAGGTAAAAGATAATTGTGTAACTAGTTTCTTTTTCAACTGTATTGTCAATGACTACTTGGGCAATTTAGAATCAAGAGTGGACAAAACACACTACTTGGGCAATTTAGAATCAGCAGTGGACAACACACTGAAATGGCGGATGGAATAGTTGTTTGAGCTCCCAACCCTCCATGTACGAGCCCGGGATTTCAGAGCTTTGTCCCAAAATAGTTTTTATTTTTTAAAACTCTCAATGTAATACATGTTTCAAAACAATACCCAAAGTAATGCATCCTTACCAAAATAGATCCAAGTTATAAAATCAGACGTGATCTATGGTGTTCTTAATTTTAAAATAGTCACACATGATTGTACTGACTCACGCTTTTGGGGACTTTAAAATTGAAACTATGATGGGGGGTTATAGTTTTAATCATTTTAAAAAATTTCAAAAATATAGTCACCAACCATGATTTTAACTAAAACCTTAGTCGTCAACTACAATTTTAACTATTTTAAAAAATTTTAAATCATATACTAACTACGCACCTATATCTCAATTCCTGCTAGGTAAACTGATTAGTTATGTGATTATTTCAAAACACGTGACATCGGTAATTTAAAAAAATATATATATTATTTTGGGATGTCACTGAGATTTCAAAGTTCCTAAATAAGGTGTATATATATATATATATATATATATATATATAGTATATATATATATATATATATGTATATATATATATATATAATTAATGTTTTAAATTAACCAAAGTTGTGCTTCCATATGAAAGGCAATTTTTAGGCTTCATGGACTCATATAGCAAAATGATTTTAGTGATTAGGATATGATCAATTACAAACTCTACTCAGATTTCTCAATAATCAATGGGTGTTTTTTTTTTTATGTGTTGCATCTAAGGTCTATTTATCATGAAACCTTGAAAATTAACCTTGGGAAATCTTGAATAGAGCTCATAACTTCTTCCCATTTTTGAAAACATCTTTAAAATTACCTTGCAAAACTACATAAAAAGGGAAATTTAAAGAGGATTTTTTTTAAGTAGTAAAATATTCTGCTAGACTGTTTAAACAAACTATGTAATATTTTCTATCATAATCTTTGATTTCTAATCTATTAAAAGTCTGATTATATGCTATCCATAAATTATCAATTAAACATTCCTGTTCTCTGAAACTATCTACATGCTATAAAGTTTTAAAACTAAGGTTATTTCCACTATACAGTTAAAGTTATGTCTTACCAAATAGGTACTTATCAGGTTGTCCTGAAGCAGTCTGTTTCACATTATTCCTCTTTTGTAGTCCATTTGTACATATATTTAAAGTTATTAGTCTACTTAAAGAATAGGCTAAACTATTTTCTTTTATCTCTTATATATTCTATTTGTATTTTAACCCCTGAATTAACTATCATTTCTGTGAAATTTAGCCATATTATTTGTGAACTACTATTCTCTTTTCAAATTATAAAACTTAACTATTGCCTCACAGTTTGTCCTCAAAGTAATTTCTTTCTTTGAAATAATAAATATCCTATAGTTATCTAAAGCATATGTTATAGCTAATAATTCTACATCTATACTACTTATATTACCTTTTTCTTTGTATTTACCGCTTCCATACCTACATACTCTTTTTGTATCTTTACTGTCATATTTATGGGGCTTTACTAATAATGCTGCTCCCCATCCTAAATTACACCCATCTATTTCTATTATTAGATAATCATCCAGTAACAGTAGTGCTAAAGGAGGAAGCGTTTTAGCTAATTCTTTAATTTTCTTTACTAGGTTTACATCTTAATAAAACTCATCATTTAAGTTCTCCAATGGTTGTCCTTTCACTTGATATGAAAAATGATTCATTTCGTCCTTTTGAAAAAGGTAAATAATTACTCGGTCATGAAGTATCATATCTTAGTGCTATTGATGCACTAATTTATCTTGCTAATTGTACTCGACCAAATATTGTTTTTTTTTTGTCAATTTATTAGCCAAGTATAATTCCACTCTAACCTAAAGACATTGGGATGTTATCAAGCATATATTGCGCTACCTTCAAGGAACAACTGATATGAGTATATTTCACTTTAAGGAACCAAAGCAACAATTGCTTGAATATGTTGATGTTGGATATCTTTCAGATCCACATAAAGCTAGATCACAACTAGGGGTATATGTTTAATTGTATAGAATTATTATTTCATAGAGATCTTTAAGAAATGAATCACCACATTATCGAATCATTAGACCGACAATCCACAATGCAAGTCGAATGCATATGGCTAAGATCGATTTATCCAACATATACAGCACCATGCGAACTCCCCTCTATCAAAGAAAGTCTGACAATATTATTCAAGATAACGCTGCATTTATCAGACAGATCAAATGACGGTTTCATCGAACGAGAATTAAACACATTTCCCCAAAGTTCTTTATACGGCTGAACTCTTAGAAGAAAGAATTGGATGCTCAACAAATACGCCTGCCGAGCAATCTGCCAGGATTTATTTACGGGGTTTCATACCAACTTCAACATTCAAGAAGCTAATGCATGCATTGGAATACGCCAACCGGCGGACATCAATCGAGGGGGATTATGCTTACATACATGTTACCATTTTACTTCTTTTCCTTTCACAAGCGTTTGGCCATACCTGATTTTACTGATAAGGTTTTTAATGAGACGGTCTTAACAAAATAAGAACAATGTATATTGTATTATTTTTCTTTTGCTAGGTTTTTATCCTATTAGGTTTTACTAACAAAGTTTTAATAAGACATATTCATAACGACATTTAAAGGGGAATGTTGTTAATGAACAATTTCATTTGCATGTGATGAATGACCACATTGAAACTCATTCATTTAAAGTGTATGAATTCTCATTACTTTCTCTACATTCACTTTTTAAATCATTCATCTTGTAATTACTTTCATTATTTGCTTTAATGAGTAGTAGTTAAAGATCACATGGGAAAGTCTAAAAGGCCTCTCCATCCCTTGTAATATCGAGAAAATAACACCTATCTCATTCATCTCTATATCTATCTCTTCGTCTTCCTCTCTTTTCTTACTTTTCAGTTTTCTTTTTCCTTCCTCTCCTTCTATATACAAAGAGAATAATAAAATTCTCTTTACAAAAGGTTTGCATCTTATAATATTATTTACAACAAGGGAATGATGTTTCTACTGATGGCGTCCCGTCCCTTCTATTTCTACGTTTAGGAAATACGACTTCGTTTTATTTTTGGGTGTTATGAATTGGGAAGAAGAGACCAAAACAACCACTTTTGAGTGCAGAGACGAGGAACCATCATCGTTGGAAACTGACACGTCGGGTGATACCTGTTGAGGAACTTCGCCTCTTGGAAGATCATCGTGCTACCACGGAAGTTACAGCTCTAGAGCCGGGAGAGGAGCCTTCCACATCGTTGCCCACTGCCATCGCCACTGAAATTCCGGTCGCTACTGGTATTCTTTTGCTATAGATCTGGAATCCGTAGAATAGACTCGGTACATTCTTATGGCTGCTGAGAAAATTGAAGAAATTGTACTGCACATTTATATGGTGTCTTTTCTAAGAAATGGAAAGTTTGGCAGTGAGGCAGTTAATTGTATTAGGAGTATTTGATGGAGGTCTTACCATGTTAGGTTCTAAGTAAACGAATTCTGATATCGACTTTCTTTTCTTTCCCTGTCGTTCTTGGTAACCAAACAGAAACCTAAATTTTCGGTTAGGCAATGTGGTCCATCGAAATTAATCCATGAAACTTCCAATTTCTTCTCAATATTCCTAAATAAATATTTGTTTTGCTAAGATTTATGCATCTTGCACGCGGAACTATAAACCTTTTATTCATAACTCTTTTTTGTTAAGCTATTTTCCCTATAGGGGTCCTTCCCCTTTTTACTCTACTATGGGATTCTCCTTAAAGGAAAAACGTGAGAAGAACATTCAATGCTCAAATTGATAAAAGGGAAGCTATAATGTTATTTATCAAAAAAAAAAAAAAGGGAAGCTATAATGTGATTTTGAGTCCAAATTGTATCAAAATTTTCATAACAAATATGTAGCTTATGCTTTATCATGGTTCAACTACCAGGTAAAATAACATGTAAACATTATTTTGAACAAAGTTACAGTCGCCAAGCTTAGAGAAGAAAAGGATAGGAAAGATTTGGATGCAGTTGTGGTGATAAATGATTTGATTACTGAGGATAGTGGAGATTATGACTTTTTTTAAATGGAGCTGGAGTTTGCCTGGGATAAGGCTTTGTTGAGTTAAGCATTCAAAACATCAGGACAGAGTATGAGTTCATAGAAAACACTCCTATAATTTCATAGAAGATATTTCTGTAGGTAATGAAAAATTGAAAATTGAAGGGAAGCATGAATGAACCAATGTAGTTGGGATAAACCTTTGTTGAGTTAATTCATCAGTTATGCTTCGCATAGTTGTTTGCTTAGATATATGATTTTATGAGGTTCATGATTTGTTGCACCCAAATATAGAAATGGATGAATAAATAAAAATGAAATATTTTTTTATTATTGGTAATTAATAAAAATGAAATTAATTTTTGAGTAATTTATCAACGTTTGTTTGGGCAGTAATTTAAAAGAGATGTTATTTTTAGTAAGATAATAAGCATAGTTAGGGGCTTGGATTCAGCTGTTGTTCTCCGCATTCAACTATGGCTCCTTGGATGATAAAGATCCTGTTTCATATTGCAGTAGTTCTGTTATATCATGCATTGGCATTGGCAGACACATTAACAGTTTAACATTAGATATTGCTCACTATGTGGAGGAATGGTATTAACTGGCTGAAGGATACCTTACATCCGAGACCATGTTTTGTGGCTACAAGTCTCCTGCCCTTTTCAATATGTACTTTATACCATATTAGCCTACTTCTTCGTTATATAAGTTTGAACTGCAAAGAATGGATGTTTAAATCCTGTGCCAATTTTATCTGACAAAAAATTGGTTGTATGCTATCCCCCCCTGCACATTGGAGAGGGGTAGTGGTGGATTATCTGTTTGTATCTTCATGTGTGTTAAGACACCAACTGATCTGTATTTAGAATAGAAACTCAATTATCTGATTAGAAGTGCTTAAAAGATTACATTAACCATCTTTTTTACAGATATATGGAAAGCAAAATGAAATTGAAGGTGTGGTGGAGTGCTTCTGATTATATACTCACTATGACTTATGAAATTTGCTTCAATACCACAGCCTGATCCTCCCCATATGTTACAACAAATCTGACTTATTATATTTAATAGATAAGTTTCACTCTCTGTCCACTGGTTAGATCAATATCAAAACATAGAAAGATGTACATATTATTGTTTACTATGAATATCCAAGTCACTGAATTGGTAATAATTGAATGATAAAATCTGTTAGTGCCATAACCAGGATTACCTCAATAGCATTGGGATGATAGTGTGAGATCTTCAATAAAAATTGTGTATCAACTTCCAGAAAAGAAGTAAACCTTGAATGATTAACTCTGAGTGATCTATGAAATTAAAAATAATAATAGTGGAGTATTTGGTAATCCACATGCAACACATACCTTCTTTAATTGCGTTGCAGGTGTTAATATATCAGGCTTTATGCTGCTAGTTGGGTTCGGGATATTGGTCCTGAACTTCGGCCAAAGTCTTGACTATAAGAAGGCAAGATACTGAAGATAAACCAGGTATAAGAAGCACGCTAAATAGAAAAAGAACCTTCCACATTGAGGATCTGCAAGGAAATTCCTACTTTACTCTCTTGGATTGATGCTACAAATGTCAATACAAACTTTACTAAAAGTTGTGGTAGATTGCTTAATATATATATATGTATAAATAATAATGACTTAGAGTTTTAATATTAAATAGCTAATACTTAATTTGGCTATAGGCCAAAACAGGTTTGAATAGTAAAACATTAAAAGTAAATTTATAATTTTAAATATTTTATATAATTAATTTTGTTTAAAATGATTTATAATTTCTATTTTTATGTTGTTATAAAGATCATGTAATAAAGTATTTTAATTATTTTTTAATATTATCTTATTTTTAATTAATTTTCTCATGAGAAGGATTTTATGTTATTAAAATAATTGAAATCACTATGACAATTATTATTTATGTGAAGAGAGAAAAGAGAGAATCCCTAATTTTTATTATTTCCACAGAAAAATAAGTCTAGTCTCTACATTACATATCGACTTTATATATACACACCCATGTGACCTACACACAAAGTAGAAGACAATAAAGGAAAAGACTGCATAATATCTTAACACTCCCTCAACCGGAGCATATATGTCATGCACCTCGTTTGTTACAAATGTATTTAATTCTGCACCTCCGAGAGATTTAGGCAAGAAAGATGCCCGTGGCTTGATCATTTGAATCGACAAAATTAGTAGTCATATATCCTGATGCGGTCTTCTCTCTAATAAAGTGACATTCAACTTCAATGTGTTTGGTCCTTTCATGGAAAACTGATCATGGCCATGCAAAGCGCACTGGTTATCATGCATGTTTCCATCCGCTCATCCTTTCCAAACTAACCCCTGGTATGCACCCACCTATACGAGTTCACATGTTGCCAGTGGCCATAGCCTCGACACTGGCCTACCGCTAGATCTAGCCACTACATGTTGTTTCACTTCTTCCGTATCATTAGGTTACCACCAATGAAAAACACAAGATCTTGGGCGGAACGTGATCCAGGTGAGCCAAAATTTAATCAGATCTGTAACCAATAACCCAAGCGAATTCTATTCCTGGCCAACACACCTCGTCCGTGTACTTTTGACAGATCATATTCATTATGCCATCCTCAAAACGCTATCACATGGTGATCAGAGGGAATCAATTAACAACACTTATCTAGCGATATGGTCCGGGGCTCTGAGTAATGGTGAGATAAAGTTCCGCTTTATCTACCAATACGATATCTCCTAGACCTCCAAAGACTCCTCTGTCCTGCATAAGCTGACATTAGGATCCATGGAGCAAGCCAACCTCGGCTGATATATCAATATACCAAGTTTCTTCCAAGATGTTCAAAGCATACTTCCTGAGAGGACTACACCGTAACCGGATTCAGCCATCCCAATTCTCCTGTAGCATTCAGCTTCCCCAAAGTTTTGGGGGCTGGAAGCGCCAAGACACGCTTTAGCTTCTTTAATACCATCCTGACGCTCGTAATGACGATGTTTATCCATAAACAACCGTGATAAATACATCAGCTCAAGAGTTATGATGATAAAAATCGAATGGTCTCAGACGGGCATGCCAAATTTTTGAATAATGTGACCAAACGCCAAACCATGCCGAGAGATTGTCGCCAGAGAGAGCGCAATCACACTAAACCAGACTCCCGAGCAACAAAACCGTGGTCATTCATATAAACTTCCCCGCTGAGAACAAAGAAGAAAACATTTTAATATCCAACCTAAAAGCGCCAGAACACATGGCAACGGCGGACGTATGCACTTGACGTGGCTAAATCTTGGCAACGAAGGTCAGCTAATCGAACTATAAACCCAGCATATTCCTTTGTAAACTGCCGGCCTCGGTGCCAATGGCCCCACCATCGCGACTAACTCCAATCAGAATCACCATAAACTAATCAACTATCAACTGCAAAACAACAAGATCCCAAGTGCCGGAGCTGAGCAATTATTTGATCACCACACCACACAAATTTTGATGGGAAAGTGCCTCAATGTGTTCTGTGGAAGAGAAACAAAAGAAAATAGAGAAACAATGTGCAGTAGTAAAGATAATCGACAGAATCAAAAATTGTAAATGGGATGAGGATCTTAGTAGAAATACTACCTTCCGAAGAGTACGGGATGAAAGACAAGAACAAAGTAAGAGTCAGGTAGGAGAAGTCAAGTGGAGAGGAAGTGAGCCTAGGGCCTCAAACAGATGAGAGGAACAATGATCATGACGCGGCATGATAAACCCAAGTGACTATGAAGGATACATCAAAACGTCCAAAGCAGAGGACAGAAGTAAAAGCACTTCAATGGGAAGTAATGGAGGAGGAGAAGAAGGGGAGTCCTCAAGAAGGTGACACTGGGCGGAGAGAAAGTATCATGAGTTCCAGGAATAATAAATATAACCCTTTCCAAGTCAGCCTCAAGTCGGGAGTACTTAGGGAAGACATTTCGTGCTCACAGGTGTTTGTCTTGTCCTCCTTGTTTAATACGAACAAAGCAAGACAAACCAAAGACACTATGAGTGAAGGAAATAAAGAGGTCGTCAGGGAAAAGATGAATGAGGAATCAAGCAATCAGGACGAGGGCATGTCATTAATCGTAAATAACAAGTCAGAAGAACAAATGGCCCCAAAAACTAAAAATAACATGATAGCCGGAGGAGAAGAGTACTTGAAACTGTTTCAATAAGATGTTGACGATTCTTACTACTCAAATTACCCATTTTGTCGAGGAGCATGAGCACAAGAATAATCATGAAGGATTCCATGTCAGGGACATAACAAATGTAAGGTGCGTAAAAAATATTCCCTGCATTATCACTACGTGAATACACGAATAAATATCATGACCAGCTAGACCCAGATAAAATTTCTCGTAGCAATAGAATATAACCTCAAATTAAGATTTTTCATTAAAATAACTGGTACATCGAATAGTCATCAATGAAAGTGACAAAATACTCAGTTTCAAAGTAGACGTGCTCGACAAGGACCCTAAACATCAAGCGCGGACAAGTCTGCAAGGAGATGTTGTTCGATTATTCAAACTCAAGGAACGAGACACCGAGTATGCTTCCTGTCGAATGTGACTCACGCGCGATCACAAATGAAAAACGGACCATCTTCCTCTGAACTTAGAAAGACTAGGTTACCTGTGACGATCGTGGATGAGGAGGGAGAGTATCAAGGGAAACGCAAACTGCAGAGATGATTGCGAAGTGGAGAAGATGGTGGCCTCAGACTCCACGCCCGATGCCACCTTCTCCAGATCCTGGCCCCGTATGTCACAAATTTATCGAAAAAAATAGCTGGAATAAAGCAGATACTATGCTGATCACCATGTGCAAGATTACAAAGGGACACTCGTGAGTATAAAGACAAAAGTGAGTATGAGTGGAAGTAGAGGGATGAGCTAACCAATACCTTTAGGCCACATTGAGAACCATTAGCCAAGGTAACAGAGGTGAAGTGGAGGTAGTAAGAGAAGAAAAGATCTTTATTGCTTAAATGTGATCGGAAGCACTGTGAGTCTAATCCAGCATCTGGGTGAAGAGAGGACAGTATGCAGGCAGAGGTGACACTTGGCCTGGGCAACAGAGGCAATGTGTTTAATTGGTCGCTTGATAGCTAAGATAGCATCATAATTAATAAAGTCAGTGGGGAATACCCTGAGATGCAGGAGCTCAGAGTCTGGGGCAGCTGAGAATCAGAATCAGAAGACTGGGCCACGTGCAGTGCGGGGAGGCCGTCCATGCAACTGATAACAACGATCACGAGTGTGGCCAAGCTTATTGCAATAGGTGCAATGAGGACGTTGTCCTCGACCTCGGTTACCACTGCGTCCTCCCCGAAGGTTAGTATGAGAAACTAACACAGAAGAATCTAAAGGGCTGTCAGATGGCAAAGTCTGTGTGGAGGAGATACGGAGGAGGCGAGCAAACACATCATCCAAGGATGGGACTGATGGACTGCCAAGAATCTGATCTCGGAGGGTCTCAAGATCCGGACGGAGGCCAATGAGAGTAAGGACCATGAAGAACTTGTCAACCTCGCTGATTGGTCCCCTCATCCCGCCACTAAAAAGAGGTATCAATGTCAGAACTCCTCTCTCAAGATAGGCACCGGGCCAATATAATTAGATAAATCCATGTCTTGCTGGCGGATATTAACAATAGCGTGTGCCACCTTATAGCGCTGGATATCATTCGTGTATAGAGCTTTTCGGGTCGATTCCAAAATGAACATGTCTTGTAAGCCCGAAGATGAAGCAAAATTTTGGATCAACTGACCGCCATCACACGCCACATAGTTGTGCATCTATTTTCCAAAGGCACCTTGTCAACACTATAGCATCCTCCGCGCAAAACGCTACATCCGCAACCCCGCCCGTACAACTGTGGTCCCGCTTAGTCAGCCCAGCAGATGAATTCTCACATCAAACTAAATTTCTTTCATGTGATAGTAAGAGATCCAGAGATAATGTAAGTAAAATAGAATTTTAGTTGCCATATCCACTTGAACCGAGATCAATCAATGCCGATTGAAGAGAGCCCTAATAGAGGGCAAATCACTGCCAGAGCTGAAATCACGGCTTGAACTTGAAATCTGCTACTGTGGAACTCGGAGACGAAGAAAAAGAGGACCCAAACCGTAGAGAAGATGACTGACGGAGGGCGGCGGAGGCAAAATAGGCCAAAAGGTGGATAAGGAGGGCTCGGGGTGGACCACCGGAGGGATAGAACAGCAAGACGGCGCCGGACGACCCTGTGTGTGGAGTCCCGTCACCAAAAACGTTCACGCGCCCACATCGCCGCACTCACGCCGACGCTGCGGATGCGTCGCCGGAGGTGGTACAGTCGCGTGGCTAAGCCGCTGCAAAGGTCGGGTTGCCGGCTGGCTGTTACCCGGCTGTAGATCGGCTCCCGTGCGTCTCGAACTGTGGTTTCCTACCGAGAAGAGATTCTCGAAAGTCGCGCAGTTGACGGCGGCGCGGCGGCTGCTGGCGGTAAGGAGATCCTGGCCGCGGTAAGGAGGATCTAATGAAACACGCATCAAAAGAAATTGTGCTTCCCGCCCCATTTGCCACCATGAAGAGAGAAAAAGAGAATCCCTAATTTTTATTATTTCACATATATATAAGTCTAGTCTCTACATTACATATCGGATTATATATACATACTCATAGGACCCACAATACAAAGAAGACAATAAAGGAAAAGACTGCATGTCATCTAAATAATTATATATTATTTTCTTATATTTTCTAAGAATAAAAAGAAAATATATTTTTCATAACTAGAAAATTATACTAAAAAGACTATAAAAACATAAAAATCATTAAAAATAAAAGATTACATATAAATTGTATTGTAAAACATTATATACCGCTAAATAATGTTAATGAAAATTATCTTTATAATCATTTTCAAAATAGCAATAAAAATGGTTTATAAGAAATTATAGTTTGTTGCATTTAAAATAATAATAATAATTAACATTTTTAACACATAAATCTTATATTCTTTAGAAAAAGACATAAATCTTATATAAAACATCATTTTTTAGGGATTGAAAATAAAATTTTATTGTCATGATGCCTAGATCAAGTGGTAGAGGGCTCATCGTTTCAAACATGCATTGGTCATAGGAGGAGGCGTCTGTGTTCGAGTCTCAAGAAACACAATTTTACTAATTCAAACCAAAAAGATATTAAAAAATAACAAAATAAAATTTTCTTGAAAAAGTACATTTTAAAAAAAAATGTTATTTTGATTTATAATAAATAAAATTTTATTTGATTTAGCATATTTTTATGTTTAAAAATTTATATTTGTATTAATAATTAAAATATATATAACAAAGCATCTAAAATTTAATAAACGAGCTAGCCCGGCCGTGACCTTAATGGGTTGCGAGCCAATGTTTATTTTAGATTTAAAAGTCATGAGCGCTGAGAATGTATGTTAACCAGCATGTAAATCTGAAGAAGCCTTTGCCTATTCAAGAAATTTGTAAACGACCAAAACCACAAGAATTGGCCAGACGAGAAACAAAGCTTCCTTGCTCCAGTGTAGACCTTGTTCCTCTAATAGGTTCATTTTGTTATTAATTGTTAGCAGCAGAGTACCCGTACACCAAAACACACTATCTTCCACTGAGGCAAACAAAAAGTTCTGAATAGGCATATCAACCGTACAAGTAAATAATACTTTTATATGCTTGCCTTGACTAGGTGGTTGTATTGGGTGGAATCTTTGTTACTCACTTCACTTGTCGCACACTGTTCTCTGCCTCAATTTATGTTACATATTTAAATCAAACTTTTTGTTCTCTATTGCTTTTGGGTACATGCTATGGCTGAAAGCAAGCTATGACACTTAATCATTTAAAATGGCAAACTGATTGTTATTAGTTGTTACTATGAAATTGGATATAATTTTAGATAATATCACAGTGGGAGAAGACTCGATTAATGAAGCATATTCTATTTCCTGCTAATTGAACAGTGGAAAATACGCTTATTTCTTGCTTTTATGATGATTATGGAATAAATTGTTAGTATAATATCATGATTTTTGGGTTCAACTTGTCTGATAGAAACAAGTATGATGGGTCCTATTGTCACTTTATTTTTGGTTCATTGAACTGAAATTTCTGTGCTGAACTCGACAATAATTTATACCTTATGGGATCACAAATAAATAGCGGTGGCTGCCAGAGGGGAATGGAGACACTGAAACCCAAGTTTGCAGCGGGCATATATGACACGGGCTTCTGCTTATAGGATGCTCTCAAAAGTTTCATTGAAGGGGCATCAAGATGATACAACAAATCATGGAGAAAAAGGAAGATTTCGATTCTCCACCAAAAGACAAGACCCCTTCAAAGCCAACATGATGCCTCTTGATGAGGGATGTTCCGAGTCCAGAAAGGGAACTACTGACACAGGTTGTACATATTTCACTTAAAAAGTGCAAGAGAGAATGCATCTGGTGACCTTTCTCAAAGTGTCTCAAGTACCATAAAACCAGAATTTGAAAACCATAAATAAGCAGGTAAATCGCCAAATGCCAACCCAAACATTATCAATTTCTAATTGACACTTATATGGAAACATAAACCCTAACCCTAAACCCTATTTCACAAATAAATTCTAAAGGTACCTTTAAAAAATTTCTTTTGAAACAATCTCTCATTATTTCTCAAATTTTTTTAAGCACATATCAAGGATTCAACACCTTGCCAGTCACCCTTACTTGAACTGAGTTTTTTTTCCTTTACATAATTTAGGTCGTGCATTGTCAAAGAATTTCGCTTGTCTACTCGGTAGAAATGACTTAAAAAGTGCAAATTTTCTCCAGTAGACTTTTTGCCATGTTGATTATCATGACTATAACTTTTTTGGATTTGTTTTCTCAGGATCTTTTTGTGCTGGTTCAATGGCTTCCAACCCAATCCCATCTTCATCAATGCTCATTTTCTTGACCTGTGCTTTTGTACTTATGTTCCATATTTACGCGGATTATCTCTTGAGGCTATTATCTCCCTTTCCTATCTTTGCTAAGTGGCTATCAGCCTACAATTTTTGCTTAGTGGAAAGTGGAGAATTGCAATGTATTCTTGAGATGTTGGAGACTCATTGAGCACTACACTGCACAAGTGCACTTGCCACCAAGACAGGTGAATAGTGGACTGGTTGCAACAATAGGCTCCACCTTTTGATGTGTGTGTTGAATTGGCCTGGTGAAATGAATTGCGGAAAAATCACTGACACCAGCACACATACACTACAACCATGACATTGCATTAATGGATCAAGGTGACATCTAGGCTTACCTTTTGATGTGTGTTGATGTATGTATGAATTGTGGAAAAATCACTCAACAAACACATGTACAGTACAACCATGACATTGCATCAATGAATTAAGGTGGCATTTAGGCCTATTTTTTGATGTGTGTTGATGTTTGTGGAATAATGTTGTAACTCTTTTGTTGATTAAAAGTGGTCCTTGGACCTATTTTCTTTGAGAATATATACTATATACTATGTATATCATGTATAGGTACAACATTGGAGAAATCTGAAAAACAATGGTGACAAAGCCTACTAATATATTGAACACAGGTATGTTGTTGGACAAATTTATATATTTGAGAAACAGTGGCTTAAAAAGCCTACTAGATATATGTTTATTCAAAACATAGAACGAGATACTATTATAGAGAACTTGAATGCTTGAGAAAACAATGGCTAAAAAGCCTATTTCTTTACTCAAAACATATATTGAATAGATACTATGCTGGGAAAAACTAAATGATTGAGAAAATAGTGGCTAAAAATCCTACTTTTTGACTGAAACCATAGAATAGAACAATTTTCCCAACATTAAAGGTCGTAGAGTTGGCCTAATTCTTCTAGGCGATGCTCAACATCTCCCACATGGTAGAGAAATATTGCTTAAGGTATTTCCCAATGATGAACCTTTGGTGTGGCTCTCCTTGTAGATTTGACATTTAATGTGTTTTTGTCATTTCTATAATAGGTTTTTCAAATATCACATTATGGGGCATGCTTCCTTGAGGGTTCAATGGTGACCCCCTTGTACATGCGACCTTCATCTACAGTAGGTTGTTTATTTTTCACTTTTACAAGACTTTTCTCCATCTCCTTTGACTTGAAAAAAGCTTGTAAAGTTAGAGAACTAGTAGAACAATTCAAGGAAATAAGAATTGGTCCTATGAGAATAATTCAAGAATCTGTCTCTTTGTTTGAATTGCAAATAGACTTAGCATCATCTATAGCTCTTCTTCCAAATTTGGTTTTCCGGACTAGGCATTGCTTCTTTCTTCAATTTTTCTGATTCCTTAGTCTTCTTCTTTGGTGCTTCTTTAGGTACTTCATTGAGTTGCCTTTTCTCCATATCTCTTTGTCTCTACATTCTTCTTTTTTGAGTTTCGGTGAGCTTTTGGGGAAATTATTTTATGCTACATCACATGCCATTCTTGTCCAGGTGAGACAAGAGTTTGAGGTATTTTCCTCCTTAAAGTGTTCATTCCCTTTCTCTTTGAAAAAATGTCTCTCTATTAGAGAAATATTGTTTCCTTTAGAGGATTTCTGTAATACCCCAAAATATGTCATGACAGTTTTATAACATGTTTAGGGTGTAATAAAAGTAAATGTATATTTTTTCGAAATAAAATAATGCTAAAAACAAAATGAGCAAAACCCGGAATTAATACAAAAGATAATAAGATAAATTGGTAAATTGCCAATTAAGGACTCAAATGTCATAAGATAATAAGATTATATACTAAAGTGGAATAATGGAAAGTTCTAGTGTAAATAATAGAGAGATGGAGGACTTCAAGCGAATAGTGTTTAAAAAATTAAATATAAAGTTTTTATGTAAAGACAAAATATCTCATTTTGTTTTAAGAAGGAGAGCAAAACGTAGAGAGAGAGGGAGAAAAAGAAGAAGAAGAAGAAGAAGCCAAGAGCAAACTAGATTTTTAGAGGTGGAGGCTCAAACATAAACCATTTTTGATGAATTTGTCTGTGTCTCTACTGGGTATAATAAATGCATTCTCATAGCTTTTAATGCATTTGAAGTTATTTTGGTTTTGTTTTATGGTTGATTTGGGTTGTATGGAAACTAAGCATTTATCTTGCACCCTGAGGACCGGCGAAACATAAACACACTGTGTAGGATAGTTGGGCAAACCATAAAGTCTTCTCCCCATATGTGTGCCTTGAGCAATTGTTGTTATGCTGGTTTCAGTCGGCCTAGGATTGCTATCCTTTCACCGAGAATACTGCATTGCTGAAATACGGTTTTGCGATGCTGTCAAATTTCACCAAAAACCCATGTTTTTTTGTCTTTGTCATTTTCGTTCGCCTGCTTTCGATAGCCTTCATCTCTGAAACTCTGATTTTAGATCATTACATATATTACTATGCTGATGATAGCCAGAACTACAGGTCCAAAATCATGAAAAACAAGAAGCCTTGCTGTTTCCACTGTAATCATCATTGATAGAAGCCTGTCTTTCTCGACGGCCATTTTTCATCTCGAACTCGCCAGACATGTTCTGACCCTATGGAAAGCCCTGTCAGATCCATCCATAGTATAGCTGAGATATCGGTTCATATTGTACCAGAACATAAAATAGTAGCTCGCTAGCTCGCCAGAAGTCATCGTTTCATGGGAAGCTTTCACTTCAACGTCATAATTTTTCATCTCACTCGCCAACAGCCTTTAATCCCTTGTGAAAGCTCTTGTTGAATCATCTGATATATACTGATGAATGACGATAAGAAATACCATAAGATAAGATTTAACTATAAGTATTCATGCATAGCACGATAAATGCAGCATACGGCCAACGACAATATCGCAGGATTGCACGACAATACTGGTCTCAGAATATGAGATATAGTTACTCTAACATAAATGTTACGTATTGTTCCGTTGTAACCTTGCGTATGATGATGCTAGTAAAACAGTTTGCTACATATTGACGCCACATGTTTAACATTACAATGCTGAGTCTCTGTAGATGGTCATTGTTCAGAGATGATATCAAATAGCGCATGGGGATGGCCATTGGTTTCTCACAACGAGGCATACGGTCCTCGAGTAGACAAATCGCTTTGTACGCCGAGTTGGGGGCGCCAGCTCAAGGCGCATACTCTACTATTCAAAACAATGGTCTATAAGGGCCCAAGGCGTTTGTTATCATTGTGCTAAATAACGACCACGAGGCTAGCTCCAGCGTTTATCTTTGCACGAGACAACGATCATCTATAAGGGCTCGCATGGCACAGAATGACCTAAACGCGCCTAACCGATCGCATATTTTGAATTGTTTTTCCAATAGCATGCCCATCTACCCTACCGGTTCTAAGCAGCATTAACCATGTGTATTTATGTTTGAGTTCATTCCATATTCCCAAATAATTATTGTCATTCTAAGAATCATATGCTTATATTTACAATCATTTATTCGATTCGCATTTTTCATATTTCATTATATTTAATGGTCAACTATATACTATGTATGCTTATGAGCTATTTACTATCATTCAAATTTCATCGTTTCATATTGACATTTTAAACTGTGCCGGATTTCCATGTAGTTCAACATCAAACTGAGTTCGACGGCGAAATTATAACCGGGTCCAAATTTCAGTTTATGAACAGGGACTACAAGCATAAATCTGTGAGGGCTTCATCGTTGCTATTTTTGACCTAATATGAGTTCCAATTTCATCAAGTTATATATTATGAATTCTAGACTCAAAGTCGCTTTTCATAAAGTTCAAGAACATCCAAATGTGAAGTTCTGACAGCAAATAATGACTGGGCCCTAAGCCAAGGCTTCCTGGCGTATCAAAGGGATTGACAGCATGTCCAGCAGTGGCCTCATCGTTTTTTGTGATTTTGGACCTACATGAGTTCCACTTCAATGCCTATATAATAATGGATTAATTGTGCGGTTTACGAGTTCGTTAACATCCAAACGAAGTTCGAACGAATAAATTATGACCAAGACAAAACATGGGTTTTGGAGAAATTTTGACATCATCTCCCCTAAAACCCCAATATTTCCTTAATACAAATATTCTTCAATTGAGGATTACAATCAACCAACCCAAGTCCAAAACACAACCAAACAATTCCTAAAACATAGGAAGACTTATATTACAACTCATCCTACACAATTAATGGGTTAGGAGAGTTTCCTAAGTCTCAAAAATTTGGGGAATCCATACTTAGTTTCCATACAACACAAAACCAAACCAAATCTAGTCTAAAATTGCCAAACACCACCAATATACCAAGTAGGGTTCTTTTAGACCCAAATTCATCAAAAAATGGGTTTATGGTTTGATTTTTCCATACAAACCATAGCATCCATACTAGTGTACAAAAATCTATACCTTTATTGGCTTTCTTCTCTTCTTCCTTTTCTTCTTCTTCTTCTCCTACCCAGAGTGAGCTTCCTGCACCAAAACGATATTTTTTGTCTTATTCCCTTTTTATACTTAATTTTCCTTTATTTGCACTTAGATCCTCAAAGTCCCCTTTTATTTCCGCAAAATCAAGCTACGCATATTTCACTTTAGCCTATAACCTTCTTATCTTAGATCTCTTTGTATCTCGTCTTAACAAATCATACCATTCTTGTATCTTGTACAAATTCCGGGTTTCGAATTTTCTCACTTGGCAAAATAATAATTGCGAAAAATTTAAAATGCACTTATAATATACCCTAATTATGTTTAAAAATGACTAGGGTGTATTTCAGGGTGTTACACTTCGGGCTCTTATAGTTTCCTTTATCCACTTTTAAGGTTTATACAGACATGAAACATAAAACAAGTGACTTGAATATGACATATGAAATGTATATGAACGTTGATAAGAAATGAAACATGATACGATAAGTAAATATGAGATACGTGATAAACATGTTTAAATGATGATATGTTAGATGTGTATGCATGTGTATGTATGTGATGGATCCGTGTTAGCGGTCGCTTACTAAGTTTATTCCCACTAAGCGCAGCTTAGTACTGGTTTTCATCCATGTAGGTACGGAAGCAGAGGCAAGAAGGTCAGACAACCATTATCAGTCTCCAAGGTCAACATATAGTTAGATGCCCAACGGAAGACTTTTTGGTCTATTTTGGTATATGTAATTTTTTTTTTTTTTTTTGGTCAACAAATGTAAAGTTTTTGTATAAGTCGAACACTCCCATTTGTGGAGTTTGAATATATTTTGAAATTCCGCCGCTACAGAATATATGCTTATTAGTGTTTGAATGAACAAGTTATAATGTACAGGTAAAATGAAAAGTGACACCCTCGCCCTACATCGCATGTGGGGGGTGTGTCACAGGTTAGTTGGTATTAGAGCCTAGGTTTAGGCGTTTCTGGACAAGTTTTAAACCTTCTAGATAGATTATAAGATAAACATGTATATGTTAAGTAATGTGTTGATCTCTGATGTGGATGTCCTTGTGTGTTGTATAGATAGATCGTCCTGAAGAAGCTGTTGAAAGTGTTAACCCCAGGGAACAAGAGTTATCACTTCGAGCCTTCATGTTAGTAATTGCATCACGAGCCCACTAAGCCTCACAGAATATCATGACATGGTTCGAGTATTGATGACAGAATCGGGCCCTAAAGCTCCAATGTATTACCGTAAGAAGACATGGAGTGTAGGAATCCCAATGGGTCGAAAGATGGAAGAGTCGCGAAACCAAATTTTGGTTAGAAAAGCAGAAAGGGTTGAAGAGGTTAGATGCCCTCCCGATCGAGAGCATCATGTGCAATCTCACTATCATAGGCAGGCATATGATTATAAAACTGTGGAAAATAAGCTCAGATCGTAAACCCCATGACATGGGAATTCTTTGTCCAAGAGTTCAGGTCAAAGTATGTTACATACATGTATAGGGAGTCTAATTGGAAACAGTTCCTGAATATGAAGCAAAGGAACTTATCTGTGGTTGAGTATGAGAAAGAGTTCAAACATCCCAAGAATATGCATCTGAAGTTTTTCGCCCTCACCAAGGCATTTGCAGTAATTTGAAGACGGACTACATGATTCCATCAAGAGGTACTTAGCACCTGTGACTTCTCTCCAACATGTGAATTTTTATCAGTTGGTCCAAGCTACAATGAAAGTGGAGAGATTGGAAATCAGCAGCAAAGAAAAGTCTCAAAATAAGAAGTTCTCAAAAGGAGCCTCCTCCTCTTCTGGTAAACGAGCTAGAGATGTTCAGGTCAAGTCAGTATAGGGTTTGGCTACAAGAGGTAGAAGACAAGGAGGTACAACAATATCTAGTGCGGTAGAGGTTTCGCTGGACAGGAGAAATCCGGAGTGCACCCACGCTACAGACTGGCATTCTGCTCAAAAGGTCGGAGGGTGTTTACTGCAGTGTTCTGAGCATTTGATAACACAGCTGTCCCCGAGAGTCGTGGATAATGTAAGCTAACAACGAAATGGCGCAGAAGATCCGGCACCACTTTTGACTTGCGATCGAGGTAGGGGTCGTAGTGGCCCATCTAAGCATAGAGGACAAGGAGGCATAGTTTCAGAGACAGTGGATCGTCCTATGCCTACAACACCAGCACGAGCATACACTATGAAGGCTCGTGAGGATCAGGATGCTCCTGAGGTTATAGCTGGTATGTTTTCTTTATATGATATTGAGATGCATGCATTGATTGATCCTGGATCCACTCATTCATATGTGTGCATGGAGCATGTATTTGACAAAGTACCAACGATGGAGAAATTAGCATATGACATGCATGTGACTAGTCCGTTGGGGCACAACGTTGGGCAGGAATAGCTGTATACGTAAATTGCCCCATTGTTATACAAGCAAGAGAGTTTCTCGCTTGTTTGATAACCCTACCATTATGAGAGTTTGACTTAATTCTGGGAATGGATTGGTTGACTAAACACCGAGCCATCGTTGATTGTGGACAAAAGATAGTAGTGTTGAGATGCTCTGATTAGTCTGAGGTGATAATACAAGGCATTAGATTCAGCGTAATGTCCAATGTGATCTCAGCCATGCATGCGAGGATATTTATAAGAAAAGGATATATATTCTTAGTCTTGATACTCGACTCCAAGAGAGGTCAAGTCGATGTGGAAAAGATTCCAAGAAGTAGCGGGAATTTCCATATGTATTCTCAAGAGCTCAGGTATTCCCTCGAGAGGGAGGTGGACTTGTCTCCATATAAATTGCAGCTAAGAACAACCCCCGTGTCTAGCCACCCATAGATGGCTCCAACAGCTGAAGGAGTTAAAGGTCTGCCTACAAGAGCTTTTAGATAAAGGGCTTTATCGACCCAAGAGCCTACTGGGGCGCGCGACCCGTTTTATTTCATGGAAAGAAAGATGGTACTCTACGTATGCATCGATTATTGGCAGATCAATAAGGTGACAATGAAAACAAGTACCCATTGCCGAATCGAAGATCTTTGATCACTGGGAGCGTGTCTTTTCAAAGATTGATCCGCGATCCGATATTATCGCTGAGAGTAAAGGAAGTGATGCGCTAAGACCGCATGAACTCCTGATACGGCCATTGTGAGTTTTTGGTAATGCCATTCAGCTCGACTAACCCAAAGATTCATTGATGACGAATGCGTGATTCCCAATCTCATGTGGATCAGTTTGTAATGGTCTTTATTGATGACATCCTAGTGTATTCTAAGGATGCTCAGGAACATGAACAACATCTAAAAATAGTCTTGCAGACGCTAAGAGAAAAGAAATATGATAAGCTCAAGCAAATGTGATTAAGCAAATGAAGTTCCTTCTTGGAAGCTACACAGGTCAAGAGGGCATCGAGTCGACCCTACAAAGATCAAGTCGCTTGCGGAATTGGAAACCACCTCGAAATGCAATCAAGGTGAGAAGTTTCTCGGGCCTACCAGTTATTATAGAAGATTTGTGAGAGGCTTTTCACATAGCTTCTCCGCCACCAAGTTACCTGCGTTTAATAAAGTTTGAGTGGACGTACGTTACAATAGTTTTCGGAAATGTGTTTGAAAGGGAGCGACGTGACAAATGTCGAATAGTTTTGAACAAATGAAAGTGATGCCGGTCAAGCACCGCATTGACGCAACCTACTGGGAAAAGAATACACCAGATAGTGATGTTTCGTGCATTGGCTCGATGCGTGTTAATGCAAGATGGGAAAGTGGTAGCTTATGCGTCTAGAATATTGAAGCCACATGAATAGAATTATCCCACTAATGACCTAGAGTTGGCTGTGGTAGTGTTTGCTTTGAAAATATAGTGACACTACTTATACGGGGAAAAGTGTAGAATTTACATCGATCATAAGAGTCTTAAGTACTTGCTAACGCAGAAAGAGTTAAATTTGAGACAGCGGAGGTGGTTAGAGTTATTCAAGGATTATGACCGTGATCATAGACCATCACCCCAAAGGCTAATGTAGTAGCCGATGTTTTAAGCCAAAAGACAATGGTAGCAATGTCACTACAAAGATGTTGATTTGAGACTAGCGTGATGATGGAGCTATGTTACCAACTAGAAGCTCAACTGCTTTTAAAGCAATGATTATAGATGCGTAGAAAATGATAAAAGAGCTACGTAAAAGCTATGTGACGGTTAGAAATGGTGACAAGACCGTAGTTTTTAGAAAGAAGTCAAGTTTGTATTTCCGGAATCAGATTATGTGTGTCATACAGATAAAGAGCTAAAGAAAAAGTTGCTATTCGAGGCTCATAATACGGTATTTACCATGCATCCCGGAGGTAATAAGATGTACCGCGGACTCAAACAATTTTATTATAAACGAACGGTGCGATACCAAATACGCGCCTGGGCCATTACGTGGTCGCAGCTCAAAGTCAACACCGCGCCAACGTCAGTTAAATCCCCTTCCAATTCCCCAAAGGAAATGGGATAACATTACCATGGATTTTGTGTCTGGTTTCCCCCTCACACAACAGAAGCATAACTCTGTCTGGGTGATTGTTGATAAGCTCACAAAGTTGGCCCATTTTATATCTATGATTTGACTATTCTATGATCGAACAGCCGAAGCATATGTAATAGATTGCAATGATCGCACGGTGTACTGTTATCTATTGTGTCAGATAGAGATCCGCGTTTTACATCAAGGTTCTGGAAGGAATTACAGTCAGCTTTGGGCACTAATAGATGGATTGTACAACACTCCATCCGCAAATAGATGGACAATCAGAGAGGTTGATTCAAGTAATAGAAGATACGCTCTGTCATACTACACCTTGAGAAGCTGGGATAGGCATATTCCATTGATAGAATTCCGCTCTATAACACAGCTTTTCAATCAAGCATTGGTATGGCACCGTACGAGGCTTTGTATGGCTGGAAATGTAGAACTTCTATGTGTTGGACAGAGTTAAATGAGCATAAAGTGATCGGTCCAAACATAGTGAAAGATACATAAGAGAAAGTGCAAAAGGTTCGAAAAGGTTAGCGCTAAAGGATCGACAAAAATCTTGCCGACATTCAAGAGTAAAAACACAGATATCAAGTGGTGACAAGGTCTTCTTGAAAGTAGTATCGCCGTGGAGGAAAATTCTACGTATTGTAAAAAAGGGAAAATCGAGTCCAGTTTCATAGGCCATATGAAGTTTTCGGGAAATCCACCGCTCAGGCTTACCGCTTCGCACTCCCTCCGTAATCGTCAAATTGCATAATGTGTTTCATGTGTCGATGCTTCGGAGATACCGCTCTGATGAGTCGCACATACTACCAGTGCAGGGTGTACAAGTACAAGCATATTTATCATATGATGAAGAGCCGAAAGCTATTCTAGCTTGAGAGGTGAAACAGTTTACTTAATAGCAGTATACGTTAGTGAAAGTGCTCGACAATTACCATGGCAGAAAGAAGCTAGCCTGGGAGCCAAAGCAACCATGAAAGCGCAAAGATTCGCAGAACTTTTCACTACAGGTAAAAATTTTGAGGACGAAATTTCTTTAAGTGGGGGAGAGTTGTAATACCCCAAAATATGTCATGACAGTTTTATAACATGTTTAAGGTATAATAAAAGTAAATGTATATTTTTTTGGAATAAAATAATACTAAAAATAAAATAAGCAAAACTCGAAATTAATACAAAAAGTCAAGGGTAAATTGGTAAATTCTCAATTAAGGACTCAAATGTCATAAGATATTAAGATTATATGTCAAAGTGGAATAATGAGAAGTAGTGTAAATAATAGAGAGATGGAGGACTTAAGTGTAATAAAAGGGAAAAATTAAATATAAAAAGGGGATAAGACAAAAAATATCTCGTTTTTTTGTCTAAGAATAGCAAAACGTAGAAAGAGGGAGAAGAAGAAGAAGAAGAAGAAAAGAAAGGTATGGAAAGTAGGATTTTGTATGGAAAAATCAAACCATAAACCCTTTTTTTGATGAATTTGGGTGTAAAAGAACCTTACTTGGTATATTGGTGGTGTTTGACAGTTTTAGACTAGATTTGGAGTTGTTTTGGTTTTTGCCATGATTCATTGTATTTAAACTAAGATGATTCCTAAATTTTTTAAACTTAAGAAACTCTCCTAACCCACAATGTGGTAGCCGGGGTTAGCAAACCATAGTCTTTCCTATATGTGTTTTTAATTGTTTAAGGCAAGGTGACTCAAGCGTATTTGATCGAATCCTCAATCGGGTTAATATTTCAGATAAGGAAATATCGGGTTTTAGGAAGCATGTCGCCAAAATTTCTCAAAAACCCATGTTTTTGTCTTGGTCATAATTTCTTCTCGTCTCGAACCCGTTTCGATGTTCTCGAACTCTATGGAAAGCCCTTCGAGTCTAGAACTATACATATATAAATTTCAATACGATATTGTAACTCATATTAAATCTAAATTAATGAAAATGTAGTTATGTTGGTTATGTTCGTAGTCACTGTTCATGGAAATCCTCCAATTTCGGACGGTCATAATTTCTTCGTTCGAACTCCGTTTTGGATGTTCTTGGACTCTATGGAAAGTCCTTTGAGTCTGTGAATCCATCCATATATACTACGATATCAACTCATATTAGCCCGTAAATCACGAAAAACAAGAGGGCCCTCGTTGGTTTTGCTCATAGTCACTGTTCATGGGAAGCTTCCAACTTCGGATGGTCATAATTTCTTCGTCCGAACTCCGTTTCAGATGCTTTGACTCTACGAAGCCCTTAAGTCTAGAATCCATCCATATATACTTGATGAAATTGGAATGATAATAAATAGTTTATAAGCATACATGGTAAATCCATAGTTATTCATGCATATAATGAGATATGAAATGCAAAGATACGAATAAATGATTGTAACATCGTGATATGATTATCGATGACAATAATTATTCAGAATAAGGAGATATGTACTCAACAACATAAATACATGGATTGTCTGCTTAGAACCTGGTAGAAAGATAGATGGACATGCCTATTAGGGAAAAACAAGTCTGCAACATACTGATCAGTTGGCCCCGTTTGGGTCATTATAGCGCCTTCGGCCCTTATAGATGGTCATTGTCTCGTACAATGATAACAGCGCTTTCGGGTCCTTATAGATGATCATTGTCTCGCATAATGATAACAACGCCGGCCCGACAGGGCCACTGCTTCGCGGCAAAGGAGTACAAGATCTTCTGCCCTATAGTTTTTATCCGCTTCTAAGGTTTATGCAAGCATGAAACATAAAACAAATGACTTGAATATGACATATGAAATGTATATGAATGTTGATAAGAAATGAAACATAATATGATAAGTAAATATAAGATATGTATAAGCATGTTTAAAAACGAGTATGATATGTTAGATGCGGTGTATGTGTATAGAAGTGTGATGATCCGTGGCAGCGGTCGCTCCACGAAGCTTATTCCCACGCTGCGAAGCTTAGTATGGGTTTTCATCCCATAGGTACGTATGCAGGCAAGAAGGTCATTAACCCTCATCAGTCTCCAAGGTCAACACATAAATGCCCACCGGAAGACTTTTTTTATCTATTTTAGTATATGTAATTTTTTTTTTTTTTTTTTGTCAACAAACGTAAAGTTTTTGTATAAGTCGAACACTCCCATTTGTGGAGCTTGAATATATTTTGAAATTTCGCCGCTACAGAATATATGTCAAGATACATGCTTATTAGTGTATGAATGAACAAGTTATAGTATACGTAAATGAATGGGAAGGACACCCTCGCCTCTACATCAGACGGGGTGGTGAGTCATGTGGGAGGTATCACAATTTCTCCTTTCAACTCCTGCTTTTTGGAATGGTATAGATACCTTCCATTATTTTCCTTTTCTTTGGTTGTAGACATTTTTCTTTTTGCTACCAATTCATCTCTATAAACCAAATATTGTTTAGGAATCCTTACCTTTCTTATCCTAACATTAGGAAAAAATCTCCCATCATTCTTTACATTCAACATTGCCTTAAAATGAGTAGCAACTATGTTGATTGAAGCCACTAGTGGAACAGGATCTTCATCAATCACCATGGCCTCCTTTTTCTCAGGGAACTTCAATATTCCCTTATTGATCCAGTCTTGGATATTATTCCTGAAACTCTAACAAGCATTAGTACTATGATTCCAAGAGCTGTGATACTTACAGTATATTTTTCCTCTAAGCTCCTCTTTGTCGGGAAGTTGGTGATCCTGAGGAAAAGTGATGAACTTCTCCTTCACAAGGAATTCCTTAGTCTTTGCCACATCATATGTATACTAGGCTTGTGCATTAGAGACGTGTGACTCATTCCCTAGGTCATATGGTGGAGGTGGCCGCATAACAAGTTAGGGAATTTGTTGTCCCCTATTAACATCTACTCCAAAGGGTGGGTGTATGGTTCCCCCCGAGCCTTTAACAAAAGGAAGTGATCATTATTGACTCCAAATTGTGTAGTTGGGTTGGTGTGAGAAAGAACATTTTGAGGAGTCACTGTTTTGATAGTATTAGGATGTCCACTAGTTACACTCACTAGATTATCAATCTGCACATGTGAGAGTTGAAATTCACTAGCTTCACGAAAATTCCTAGGGTATTGCCCCTCAAGGTCCCCAGATAGTTGCCTTGTAGGTCCAAAAGTAACTTTCTGTTTGTGTTGTCTTGTTTCTCCCATAACTCATGAGGTTACCCCCAAAAGTTTAACTTATGATCGAGTTTGTTGTTTTCACTCTGTTACCCTGACCTTTGGCTTGCTCGACCATGACCTTGGCCTGCTTGGTCATGACCTTGGCATGCTTGACCCTGACCTTGGCCTGCTCAACCATTTGTGCTTCAAATCGTTCAAAATGTTGTATGGCCATCAAGCTTTGGTTCTTCAATCCCTTGATCAATACTTGAAAATCATCAAATTTGTTAGAAAAACGATTTCTTTCAATTTACTCCACCATTGCTAGAACAATTCCTCATGTGCTACTTCTGCAACATCGGATCCTGGATCTTGAAACTCTACAAATATCTTACTCCAAAAATTTGATGGCATCTTTAGCAAAGAGGTGTCCCATTTGATGTGCTAAAAATATGTTGTTGTGATTTTTTAATCTCACACAAAACATACAAAATACAAGCGTGCGGACGTGCCAGGAAATTAAAGTGTTTTCAAAGCCCAGGAGATAGTTAAGTAGTCGAACTTCTGTCGAAGTTTGTCTTAGGTTTCACGGATTATCAAACCAAATTCCTCATAAATCAATCGTAAAAACACGGAATAAATAATCATGAGAATTCATGATGGCAGAAGGAAAAATGTTCTGGAATCATCATGGAATAGGAATAAATCTTTCACGAATACGAAAAAAGAGTCATTGGTTTTGGTTATGGGTTTGGATGTAGTGTGAGATTAGAAAATTATTTGGTTCAAATGTGATAATGCTTGCATGTGAGATTGGCGGAACTTGGATAAAACTAAAGAATGAGATGTTTGAAGAGTGATGCAAAGATTGATTTTGAAGGATTAATGTGGAAGAAGAAATTCTGATTGTTTAAATACAGGTGACGTTTACAAGTCGAACGATGAAGGAAAAACAAATTTCTTTTTTAAAGTTAATTGTGATTATAAATCTGAACTTTTCATATAGGACTACCTTCAGAATTTTCATTTTAAGTTTCACATATATCATAAAAAGAAAAAAGATGGATTTAATGTAATCTTTTAAAGCACTTCTAATCAAGTAAAGTGAGTTTTCTATTCATAAAATATAGATCAGTTAGTGTAATCTTATACATGGAAATTATCATTGATAGACAATCAGCTAAAGAAGAAAAATTTGCATGATTTGAAAGTACAATCATTGATTCCACTTTTATGAAATGCATAAGCAGATAACCACACTACCCCTCTCCAAAATGTGCAAGGGGTTTACAGCATACAACCACTTTTTGTCGGAATAATTAAGCGCAAAGATTCATACCATCAAGAACCATACAAATTTGAATGAAGAACAACTGGATACCAAAAGCCCCATACTATGTTTGTTTTTTGTAGTAAATAGCTTCTCTTAAAACCTTTAGAAACACGCAGATTAAATAAACTAATTCTGAAATTAGATTGTTTTATTGATTGCGATGTGCAACGTTTTAGTTTTGTTTATTAAATCCGTTTTAGCATATATTTGGTGCAACGATGTGAAGACATCAGCGAAAATCATATATCTCAAACAAACCATGTGCTGACATAAACTGATGTGAATTAACTAAACAGAGGTTTCTCATAAATTTGGTTGTTCATGCATTTCATGCCATACAATTTTCTAATTTTCATTATACTAAAATTATGGCCACGTACACACACACCCTGTAAATTATAGGGTCATTTTCCATGAACTCAAAATACCTGTACTTCTTAAGTCATTTTTGAATGTTTAACTCAAACAAAACCTTTATACTGACTTAAGCTCCAGCTCCATTTAAAGTCAGTACTCTTCCTATACCTCAAGTAATCAAATCATTTTATCACACAGCTAATCTGAATCTTTTCTATCTGCCTATTCTCTAGCTTGGCACCTCATACAGCTTTGATTTCAATGCTATTTTGCAGTGCAGTTTCACATATTAAGTTGAACCATGATAAAGCATAAACTACATATTTAGTGATGAAAGAATTTTGATACAATTTGAGACTCAAATCTTAATAAGCTCCATACTTTGTATTTTTGATAAATGGCAATTCTATAAGCTTCCCTTATTTTATCAATTTGAGCATTGAATAATTCTTCTCGTTTTCCATGGCTCCATAGTTTAAGGAGAATCATAAGTAGAATGAAAGAAGAGGAAGGACCTATAAATCAAGAACAAGGGAAAATAAACAACAAAAGAGTTATGAGATAAGGGTTTATGGTTCAACGTGCAAGATGCATAAATCAGTAGCAAACAAATCAATCTGGCCCAAGAATAATGAGAAGGAAATTGGAAGTTCAGTGGATTAATTTCAATGGACCTGTGCCTAACCAAAAAATGTGGGGGTTTCTGTTTGCAAAGGTTTACTTAAGAACAAGGAAGAAGAAAAGAATGTCAAATATCAGAATTCTTTTATGAAGGAACCTCTTATGGTAGGACCTCAATCAAATGCTCCTAATCATATTAGCTGGCTGATAGACTTTGACATATTGAAACAGAACGCCATCAAAAATGTACGGTACAAGATTTTCCTATTTAAATTTTCTCATACAACCATAAGAATGTGCCAGTCTAATTATAAACCATTTAGATCAAATTCAGCCAAAGAACCATTGCCAGTGTGACGGGCAGTTTTCTGAAATGGGAGAGGGACGATGGCGACCAGGGAACAGCAAATCAGTGGATGGCTCCTCACTCTGGATCAGGTAATGGCATGAGTGAGAGGTGAATCTTAAGAAGGAAGTGGAAGTTCCTCAACCAGAGTGATCTTGCTGAATAATTATTGTTTAGGCATGAATCATAAGTCATCAGGTTTTTTGGACTTTGAAATAATGTTAAGTACGTAATTTAATGTATGTTGTTTGGATTTATGGACTGATGATTTGATTTAGAGACCTTTTAAGTCATGATAGTGAGTTCTTAACAAACTAGATAGAACCAAAAGTTACACATCAAATCTTAATGAGCCAAGTGAAATGTGGTTCCTCCAGACCTGATCAGTGGTAAGGTCCTCAGTAAAATAAAACCCAGGATTAATAATAATAATTATAAATCAAAGAAATGAGTTTCAAGGTCAACGCTTGTCATTAGACTTGCTAAAAATAGATGGCCCAGGCTTGGAGGCCTTGGCTTGTTTTCATTACTTAGTGCACCAATTCTGAGTAAGACACCTACAATTCCTATTAAGTGATCATGTCTTATCAAGTTTACTTTAAATTTCCAAAACAGTTCCTTTGAATTAATTGGTTTTGTCATTGCATTTTTTGATAACTAATCAAGTCGTATCAAGTTACATACAGTAAAATCAAAGGCAGGTTATTTGAAGAACCTTAGGAGGACTAATTTGGTTTGAAGTGATGAGGATGTGTATTGTGAGAATGAGTGCAATAATGGGGACATTACCAATATCGTCATCCAGCCATCTTTTTCCATCTAAAGTTAGAATACAGTTAGGATGTGAGTTTGAGTATTGTTCTGAGTGAGACAAGCCCTGAAGGATTTTGTCATCAAAGTCACTTTGAATGTCCATATTTTACAGTTGACTTTAGGAAACAATCCCCAATTATATATATATATATATATATATATATATATATCTTGCTATAATGCTGTGTGGTTAGAGAGAGAGAGAGGGTGTAGACTGGACAAATGCAGAAGTTGAGATGGATTCCACTTAGTGGTCTAAGTCCTTACAAAACCACCGAAGTGCAAAGTGATGAATATATATGTATATGGGCTTTGCATGCTGCTCCAGAATCGCTCAGATTATTTATAATTTCTCACTGTGGTTCTTGAATAGGTTTGAGAAGAAGATGAAGTGAACTACCAGGTTCCTCAGGGCCCCCGCCCATCGTCTTCACGGATACTCACTGAAGTAATCAATTCCTGAAGGAAAGAACGCTCATGGACAACCAAGATAAACTGGGTCATATGGAACATAAATTAACCATACTTAGTCATCATGAGAATATGAGATATTACAGAATGTTAATCTGTTTGTATATTAATTGTAAATATTGCCGCATATCTTTTTTTTTTTTTTTTTTTGTTTTGGTTAAGGAGGCTGAGATTTTAATGATTTGATTTTCTGTGTTTGGTTCAACGTTTTTGACAAAAAAAAAAGAATTCATAGAGGCATATGACCTCAAGTGATAAATGGTAGAGGGTAAAGATATAAAGTTTAGTACCTGGGACTAGCTCTTGTAAAAATAGAATATTAGTGGCTTGATATGGGACTACAAAAAAATATGTAGCATATATATGCTGTTATCAGCTGTTTGACCTTCTGTCTCTTGCCTTGCTGTATATATCTATAAGAATTCATTTTCAAAGAAAAAAGAGGAATTGATCTGCCTGTTTTCATCTGAGCTGGAGAGATGTGAGAGAAGAGTAAGGCTGAAATTAAAGTTAAAAACTAACATCACGCGTGAGTATTGTGTCAAATTAATTATAAACTGGAAGCACATATTTTATAATCATTGCCAGAAGCAGGGCACCAGGCCTTGCGTCATGGGACCATTCATACGATAGAACCCAGACAGGTCACCCTACGGCCTACCTTACTACACCATTAGTATATTACATTATTGTGTCCTATTGTCTCAACGTTGTTTTTCTTTTCTTTTTTTATCTTTAATAAAGTAAAATAATAGCAATAATTTTTGGAAGAGTCTGAATTTTCCTGTTTTCTTTTGCCTTTTGTGCAGAGGAGGAAAAAGCAAAAAGATAAAGAATGGACCCACCAAAAGAGTGCATGGACTTTTGATTTATATTTTTGGATGTTTATCATAAAGTGAAAAAATATTTTTAAATGTGGAACAAAATAAATGTTTTCTAAATTTATGAGTGATGTTATGGAGTTGTGAGATTTGTGGATCAGTGGGTGTGTATGACGTAGTTTTCAGGAGTGTGAGAGGGTGAATGGGTTTTAAGGCGCGGATTTACGATATTAAAATGTGAATTATGTTTTGATCTTGTGGTTGCAGTAAGTGTATGGAAATTAGTGAAGTCATGTTTTTGAAATACGATTTTAATGTAAAACTATTGATCGATGTTTAAAGGCATGTTCGATGTAAATTTTAAAAATTATGGTGTTTGGATCATGGGCTTTCAGTTATGCATGAAATCGCGTTTTAAAAATGAGATTCGTTGTGAAGATTGTGGTTCTGTTTTGAAGACAGTTCTAGTGATAGTAAATCATTGTTTTTGTAGTGTTTGGAAGTATCAATTTTAGTCTTTGTTTTGATATAATTTTAAGATAGAATTATGGTCTGTTTATTAAAAGGCATGATTCATTGTTAAGCGCCATTCAGCCAGAGTTCTAAACTGTCATTAAAATCAAAGTGACCATCCCGGTTTGGAATATTTTTGATAATTAGTGAATTTCAATTGCCGATAAGTTGTGTGTAATCTGTGTAATGTGCTATTGTGTGTTGTAATATTATATAATATATATATATATGCTCTTGTCTCTCTCCTCCTCATATATAGACCCAAAATTTGACAGTAAAAGAGGGGCAGTGAAAGCTATTCATATACTTTCCAAGCTCGTCAATTTTTAAATCTTAATATTTGATTTGGCAGGCTGTGAATCATAGATGAGATGTCCTAGTCAAAATGAAGATAAGGGCTTTGGAAATCGTTACTTTGTTAGGCCCATTTTATATATTTCAGGATATTAGTTTTTATATTATGTAAGGTCATTACAGCGAGGTGGCTTCCACTGAGTTATCAAAACACATAGGTTCTCAAAATGATTGTTCTTATTTTAAAGCAATCAGGGTGGGTGCTTGCCACCTGGATTGAGATTCCTATTCCCAGATTGTTGTTTGAGTGCTGGCTTCCCTCTATTCTTTCTCTCCTCTTGAAGTAATATCAATAATAATATAAAATTGAAGAAAAGGAGGATCATGGTTCAGCACTATTGTTTGCTTTTCTTTTCATTTCAATTCCAACTTGCTTTCGAAGTGGACATTAAACCATAGAAACTTACATTGTCAAATTTAGTTGAAGCCAGATAACGTTACCGTTTTGAAGTTGATGAAAAGAAAAGATCATGGATGAGCCCTATTTTCAATGTTCTGGACTGTATTGTTTTACTGTGATTGTTAGATGTGACGGCATTAAAAAAGAAATAGGAGAGGAGAAAGTTGGATAAGCTACAGTATACGATGTCAATACTTTTGTTTTTAAGTTAATAATTTTTTAATATTATATGAAATGAAATTAGACTTATTGAAATTCAAATTTTCCTTTTCTTGAGTTCAGTTATTTGATTGTTGATATTTTAATTAATTGGGTTGGTTTCTTGGTCCATAATGTATTACTTTTTTAGATTAAATTTTTGGATTAATTAAAGAATGGTTTTTATACCCAGTCAGTCCAGTCAGCTTATATCTGGCAAATCTTTCTATATTACCAACTGGAGGTTAGTTTAATGACACATTCTTAAACCAACAGCCTCATTAGTGACAATTAAAGGTGGACATAATTTAACAAGTGTAATTCTCTTTGGATTCTCTGATATAGAAGATTGCCCATAAAAAGATTCACATGTGGCTACAGAAACTTGACTACCCATATATGTGTGAATTTACTAAAAAAGAAAAACAGAGGGACCAATCCCAGTGTGGGTTGCCCATTGTGAGATTTCAAGAAAGTGAAAACTGGTTTCTTACAAAATGATGAGCTTAAATTTGTCCATATGTCCTATTAAAATCGATTCGATGTATATGGAGCTGATATATGTATGGTTGGAGTGATTGGATTACGGTGAAGATTAAGAAAATTAAACAGTTATTTCTTGTTGAACCTCATCCCATATAATCTAAGGAACCGTATGTGTGACATCATCTTAAATAATACAAAGGATCAAAGAGTGATGGAGGTGGAGTTATTACTTGAGTCTTGAGAATATGAAGAAAGGTCCCATACTCGAGATTTGAATATATATATATATATATATATATATATATATATATATATATATATATATATATACGCATTGCCATCAGGAAAAGAGAATTATTGTGTATGTAGAGTTAGAATCCAAATTCTAGTTTTTGTTTGGAAGGAGGCTGGATTGCTGTGTCATGTAAGCTATTCCTTTTCAAACCATAGTTTCCATCATCTTAGTGGTTTCTTCGGTCTGATTAGTTTCTCGGACCTTTTTATTTGCATCTAATAAAGAAATGAACGTGGGTGAAAATTTAGAACAGGATTTTCTTAGTTCCTGCACGTGTCATAAACTCCTTTAAAAATTCATATGAATCAGTTCAACTGTTCAAATTTTCGTGGCATCAGTTAAACTGGCATGGGAAGAAAGAAAACTCAAGCATCAACAATTAGAATCAAATTATTATTTTGTGGAATGTGATGTTTGTTTGTGTGTAAAATGTTGTTGTTTTTGGAATAGTGTGCGGAATGAAGTATCAACCATTTTGATTGCAGTTGCATTGTTCTTGGCCTACTGGAACATATTTGGGACATTATCTGGGTACGATTGAACCGACGTTCTGGAAGAGCGTAAGCGTTATTAATTAACATTCAAATCTGTGGGATGAAATAGGTATTTAAAAGCATTAAATATATATATTTATTATCTTAATCCAATCATTAGAATTTGGCATTGGGGAAATAATGATAATAACGCTGTGCTGCAAAAAGATGTACATGGACTTCGCCGAGAATCAGTTCATGCCGACCAGGTGGATTTTCATACAAGGAATTGAGGCACTGCAGATTCATGCTATTTAGGCATCAAAGGAATCCTGTTTGTACATGAAACAACAACTTTGAAGGAGTGGTGTAGAAAGAAGTTTGCCAGGTTATGCGTAAAGAGAGATAGGAGTACTTTAATTTAAACAAGTGTGAAATCAAACCCAAAATGTAGGGGATGATAGAATGGTTGATTCTTAATTGGGAGGCGATGAGACAAACGAGCTTGTTTGTAATTATAGGAAGATAACTGTTGGGGATGGGTTAATACCAGATCTACCTGGAAATTATCTGTTGATTTGGGAATCAGGAAATTAATATAAGAATGGCAGAGGAAAATGATGTGAGGTTGAGGGTCAGGGACTTAGGGTGTGACTTTGTGAGAATGGCGCCCAAACACTATGCTGCCATGCGCCACGAAATGTCTTTTCTCCATGTTCTGTTGTTTGTGGACTGCTTTGCATATATCTGCATACTAAGTTTTATTTTGTATGTTTAAATATTTCATGTTACTTTGTCATCACCTTTTCTTTTCTTATCTTTTTGTGATATAAAAAAAAAAAAAAGTGGGAGAATAATCAAATATTAGAAAAATACTCCAACTCCAATCATGGCAGAAGCGCCATGCCTCATAGAATTCTGATAGTGACTCATTCTGGTTTTGGGCCTATCGTTTTTCTGAAGTAGAGGTTGGGTGAAAAGATTGAAGGAATTTAGAATAGAGTGGGTGGGTGAAGACTATTCCTGCGGGCGTAAAGGTTGGGACAAGACAAGGCAGTAAAGCTATATAGATGATGATGATATATTCATAATTCAGTCATTCTTGATCTCTTCTCTTGTTACACTGACAAGTTATAAGTTAAAATGACGGACTGAGAGTGAAGAATCTCGAAAAGAGGTACCCTACTGTCATAACAGCCTAAACAGCTAGAGGTGTTTGCTTTGATGAAATGGTATTCTTTTCTTTTCAAACTTTAGCACTTTAGCACTGGATTTTGATTGACTGTGTCAGGATGGATGGGAGTGGGGACCTCCCTCTAGTCCCTTCTCCCCACCAGGCGACTTGATGATTTGTTGGCCAATGGGTGGGTGCATTGCAGTAACATGGGATGTTAATGTTATCCATCCAAGTTTCAACACACATATATTCATTCACACTGTGAGTGAGATGTAACAGTTTCATTATCAGTTGTGGGCTGATCTGGAAATAACTAAATGTTTGCGTATGTTCAGTAATTTTCTCACCATTTGATTTTAATTGAAAAACAGATGGCATGTTATACAAAGAAAGAATAATGAAATTTTCATCCCAAAACAACTAAAGTATACTGTCGTTTTACATGCTTGCGGTCTGCTGGATAACCCTCTCTCTCTCAGTCATCTCTCACGGTGTCATTTCTTGGCGATCAGATGGTTGAGCGGTTTGTCCAAAGCCATAATCATCTAACCTTAACAGGCTGCATTTCCTCCTTAGTCCTTCTGAAACCCCAGTGTTGATCATAGTCTCTCTACATCAAAACCCAACCAGACCAATCAAACCTCATTGTCCATTCATTTATCCTGAATTCTCATCATCTCCCTTTACCCTTCCCCATCCCCTGGCTCTCTTTCCTCTGTCTCAACACTCTAGAAACATGGCCATGAACAGCTTCCTCTCAAACAACCAGAAAACAATCTAGTGGACACAACCACAAACCATAATGGAAACAGCATTTTGATGTACTAATGGACATGACCCTCCTCAATTCCTACTTCCTCACGAAAACCCCATCTTCCCCACCGAAACAACATATATTTATTGAAGCTGAGACATGGGACGGGAAATCGAAGAAGGAAGGAAGAGGAAGGAAGTTATAATGAGACGGAGAGACCAAACCATGATTCAGGGCCTCAAGCACAGACGTCAGTAAGCTGGATCAGACTTAGACGGGTGCACCAAAAGCATTTGTGGAAATAAGCTCTGCCTCAGCGGTGGCCTCCGGAGGAGGAGAGAAACAGCATTGCCTGAGTTTTCGAGGACAGGAAGTGTGCAGGAAGATCACTGGAGGTTTCCGTGCTCGTATTGGAACATTAACCAACTTCTGTCATTGTTTGAGGTGGGCCGTTTCAAATGAAGGGCTGGTTGGGCGATAGTTTTTGTTTCTATGGGGACTGCTCTGGGGCTTTGACCAGCTGTTTTCAGCTGATTTAGGAAGCATGTCTGGAAGAGCCCTCCTGCCTGAGATAGCCCCCTCTTTCTCTAGCATCAATTTCTGCTCCACACCAATAACACTGCCAATCCTTCAGTGGAAGGTGGACCAGGGTGTTCTATTCTGCATCATCTGTCCTTGCATCCCCATGCCCTCCTCCTCCTCCTCCTCCACAACCTCCTTACTCTTCCTTGAGTATTTTCTTCATTTTATTCTCTTCAATTTATGTATTAAAAAATAACCTAAATTCAAATATTTTATTTGTTGTTATTTAACTATTAAATTTAAAAAAAAAAAAAGAAAGATTAATAATAATACTGGTCATTTAAAATATAGTGTGAGTCACATTTCCAATTAGTAAAGGGACTAGAGACAACGTGATTTATTTCATATTTAAAGGCTTAATTGAGACAATAGTGAGATAAGGTTTCTGAGTGCTTGTGGGGAGATATCCTTGGAATCTGTTTGCAGAGGTTCCAAGATATACTTTCTTTGTTCTCTCTGCGATTCATATTGTTATAAGTGTTGGTGAGTGATGACTTTTCACAATTTTGTTTTATTCATCAAATTCAGAGCACCCAGGAACAGCTCTTGGGATCAGATTTTACCACACTGGCTTATTTTCTTTTTAAGAAAGTTTTAAAACCAGCCAATCTTTTGCGCTCAAAAAGAAGATTAGAGAACTAAAGAAAAATGAATAGCACGTACGACGTTGTTGACTCATTGATTGACATGCAGGGTCAGTGGCGAAAGACCAAAACACCGCGCCAGCACGTTTCAACGGTCGGAACTCACGAGAAGAAGACTGACGTTTGGGTGAACTGGTGTGTGGATGGAAGTCGGAACCATCCCTCTGACGACGACTCCTCCTTGTCCTTAGCCAAGAACCGGTGGTACACCGCAATCTTACTCTTCTTCGACCCTTACAACTACATGGTACGCCTATGCTTTCTGTCCAACAGCCATTATTGACGTTAGTCCATTTTTAAATATTGCCGGAGGAGCAGGAATGGGCTGGAAGCGTTAGGATGGATCATAAAAAGGATAACAAGTGGACATATCTTTAATACTGTTGAATGAGAAGGCTGCTGGATGGATGAGTGGGGTTAGAAAGCATCCATTTACATTATATCAGGCTTTGGAGCCCTTCCTGTATAAATAGGAGTTTATGCAAGATCAGATGTGGGATGAAGAGCACAGCTCCTAAATTTGGTTTTGTTTTTACCATTTGAAAAATCTATTAGAGATATGCTTTTTTAAAATGTTTTCACAGACATTTTAAAAAAGAATTACAAAATTACATGTCAAAAAAATAATGTCTTTTAAAAGATGAGACTTCAGTAATTTTAAGATTTTTGTATTTAAGTTTAAATGGTTGAAAAATTATACACAAAATGTGATTTGAAGAGGTATTTTCTATAATTTTAAAATTTTGTATTTAGGACCATAAAAATGTTTTTATATTGAAAGTGTTTGTTTAAATATTTTTGTTTGATGTTTAAAGAAATTTTGAATCTAAAGCTTTCTCAGAACCAAAACCCCCTTTTGACTTCAATATCACGTGTTTTTGGTGTTATGGAGAAAATTGTGTTATGTTAAGATTAATTTTCAAATCACGTTTTTATGATTTTTTTTTGGGAAAGTTCCGGGTATATTTTTATGGGAAACAATATAGTATAGTATAGTAAATCATAATACAATATCTTAAATTTTGAGTCAATAGATATGGATCCAGTGACACAAGGATCCTTTTCGAGTGGGCAGTTGAAAATTTGTATAAATAAGTGGCAAAAATTAAAATATTCTATATATATATATATATATATATATATATATATATATATATATATATAAATTACAATAAAATTATTTTTATATTGTTTATTTAAATTTATTTTATTTATATTTCTTTATTATATAAGGAACTTTAAGAAATATATAAAAATTTAAAAGAATTTAATTTTTATTGTAAACCAAACATTAGAAAATCATTAAACCTTTCTTTTCAACAACTGTACTTTAATAGATTAAATTTGAACAAATTTGTAGCCTGAAATTGCCCAAACGAATAAGAGCTAATTCTGATCCTGCTCCAGCTCCAGTTTTGTTTTATTAGTTTTGATCATATCCATTTTCTTTTTAATTTTTGAAAAACAAAAATAAAAATAAATTAAAAAGTGAAAACCAACGACAAGAAGTATGGGTTGGTTCCGAGATAGGTTTTGCCAAGTGACACAGTTTAATTTGCCAAGAATTCTAGAGGCAAAGGAAGAAAGAATCATCAAGGATAGAGGTGTGAAGTGAGTAAATAAGCTTAGTGGGCATATAAAAAAACAAAAAAAAAAACAAATACCGCTGATGAATACCCACTCCTCCATGAAACTTAGAAAACACAGGTACCTGATTGTTGAATTTGTAATGGTTGCCAACAGTATCAAGATTTCCTAGAGACATCAAACAGATGAGAGATCCGCCAAGGGGATAAGATCATAGTGGATGTGACGATCCTGGATTTGACTTGGAATGTCAATAAAGAAAAAAGAAAAATTTACGCAAAGAATGAAAAAAAAAAAAAAGTTGAATGGAGGCGATGGCAAGAAAGAAGGAAGGGGGGAAGAGGAGAAAGAATGAAGGTTGTAGCAGTAGAAAAGGAACAAATTAGATGGGGACATTTTAACAACGTAGAGAGGAGTAAAGGTAGAGGGATGGGGAAGGATTAGGGAGTAGGAGGTGTGGGGGTGGGGACTGAGTTGCAATTAGAAACTACTTGAGGCTGAAGTGATGAGCCTTAAATGGGGGCAAGTGTTAATTGAGTCCAGTTTAGATCAGGAATGTTCAATTACCCACTGTTGTGATTCAGCGAGTCTAGATTTTCCAATCCTAATAATAAAAAGAGTATGGTGTGTCGTTTGTGTGTTGAGGTGGTTGGTGGGTGAGAGAGAGAGGAGGAGGCAATTGACAAAGTGACTGTTGTGGAGGAACTTATGGCTGTCACTTTGGTTTTAATTAAACGAGTCGCAGGAATAGATGTGGGTTGGTAAGGTGTATCAATTATCATCTACATGTGTCTGCCCATTCAGTGTGCAGTTCAGCTATTATATATGGTTGCGACTGCCTAAAATCTATTGTCCAAGTGCTCTTCTCTTCTCTTCTCTTCCTCTTCTCCTTCCTCTTCCTTGAGCAAAAAAGAGGCTGACTCATTGGGGATCATGTTGCATCATATGTGTCATTCTGTTTGACATGCAACTGTCTCTCCTCTCGACCTATAAAGTTTAACCCTCCTCCAATTGCTTTACACCTGTCTGTTTCAGTGTTTTGCACCACCTACTTTGGGTTTGACAGGCCGGCTTCTTTGACAACGTGTCAGCTGTGCTATTGCCATCACGTAATAGTCTGCCGGTGGAAGATTAGGGAAAGACTAATAAGCGCGTTAATTAGTTGGCGACGTCGTCTTGTTGTTGCATGGTTTGTAGTCAGGGGTGTCGTAGTGGCTGAAGACAGTTAAAAAATAAATAAAAGGTGGGGAATTGGTCCCATTTTGGATCTTTGAGTCAGTGTTGGAGTCAAGTTAATCGAAACCGACGACAAAACTGGGAAATGTGATATGGAATACCAAGAAGATATTGTCCGATCTCAAATGGTTGATCAAAGTGAAGGAATTGAATACTGAAAATATGTAAACTTGTAAGACATAAATGCCCGTAGAAAACAATTCAGATTCTAGTTCTATCATGCCACATATGTTTCGCTGTGTGGTTTGTTTGAGCGAATCACGGCGTCATATGTTTGGAGAATTTTATACATACCAATCATCATAACAACCACAGGTGGCGTCTCAGGTTGATAGTGGGCTGGGACCCATCACTGACATACGTCTTCGCCTCTTAAGTCTCTCTCCATTTCCATAGACCCAATCACGTGTCTCACATCACTCCATTCCTCCTCCTTTCTGTGTTCAATTCTGAAAGACAGGCATAATATCGTGCTTCTCCTCAGTGCTTCATTCAACATCAAACGTTAAAACCATGTCCCGCCTGTAATTTATTAAGCTAAAAACTCCAAAACACCATAAGAAGGCACACCAGCCTAATGATTGGTTCATTCAGAGGGACCTCCCTCCCTCTACCTAAATTAACATGGCCTAAAGATCAACCGACTTCTCAGTTAAATTCTGCACTTTGTCTTAGTGGAACCACTAAGCCCCCGCCCCCAGCTACACGATCCAGGTATGGTGCTCTCACTGTAGTAGATGGATAGAAAGCAGAAATTGGAATACCGATCCAAACCCCAGGCCCAATATTTTGATAAAAATGACAACTTATTCTTTATATTGTGGCACTATTGACACGGATGTTTGATCTCTGTCAAACCCAAATTGGTTTTCAATTGGGTCATGTAATGAGTGGAGACTGATTAGAAAGGTTAGTGTACTTGAGTAGGTAGTAAAGGTAGGTCGGAGGGGTAATCCTGGAGGAGTTATGGCCTGCCAGCATTTAGCCTAATGAATTCACGTGTTTCCGAATACAAGTTGCAGAATATTCAGAATAATATCATATGGTTTGGCTGAACTGCGGTCCCAGAAAAATGGAAAAGAATTCTTTCCTGCATATGTGAGAGGAACAGTGGGACGAGCTTTGGAGTTTGGTTCATTCATTGACACTCCATAGAGTCCAAGTGTTTTGATCGGTTTTCCCAGAGTGGAGGAAGGAGGGTCCCACCCGGTGAGATGTGATTTGTTAATCCGGTGGAGCTCATGTGATGGCCAAAAATCACACCTCCTGTATAAATTTAGACACATTGGCTTGTGCCTTGGCGAATAAGATTCAATCATTCATCCTCCAAGTACAGTATTAATCAAAACAGAAACAAGATCCATCACATGTAGTGGTTTTGTCGTCCCCATTTTTGTTTTTACTTTGCTTTTGGGTTTTGGGTGCTGACCTCGCCTGCCATCCTACACCGCCCTTACAAGCCATCTTATGGAAAAGGAACACCCTTTTGTCAATTAAATGAAAAATCTCCCAAGAGGAAAAGCTAAATGCTGATGTCCCTTTTGTCAAGCAAATATGATGTTAGTAATCAGAGATGGTTCGCACCGTTTAAAGTGCCTTGTCCTAAGAAGAAACAAGCAACTCCAGGAGACAGCGCACGAACCTTCTGATGCGATTAAGGCAGCTGAGAATTGAAAAAGATTGATTCGGACGACGTATAGTTTGAAACCAAAGTTCGTCTCGTGGTGAAGAAGAATCCCTAAGGCAGTTTGCAACAATGTGGGTTCACTGGGACCTGGCAGAACACGGTTCATGTGCCTGTAAATAGAAGACTAATTTTGAATGACTTTACATTTGAGATTATGGAACAAAAACCCACCAACCTAGCTCCAATACATGTTGGGATTTTGAGTCGTCGGGTTATAAATGAAGGATAAAATCATCTCAAGTCTCTCTCTTTCAATCCCATGCTAGTCCCTTTCAGTTTTGGTTTCAGTAAACATTTTCAGTGTGAAAGGCCCAGAGTGATTACCCACATGGGAGGGCTGAAACAATAACAACATGTGTGGCTATTCCAAAAGCCAACCTTTACCACTGAACTCTTGTCAGGCATGCCAAACTGACCTTGCCAGGAACGCCTTTCTGTCCCTATGAGGTTCATTACTATCAGCACGTCCTTAAATTTGATCATATTTATATAACAATATCATGGGTAGTTTATCATCATAAGAATACAAACTATATGAACCAAGCTACTACTATGAATTTCTTTTTAAACTGCTTTCCACTATGTGTGCATGAGCAGTCAGGTCAGGTTCAAAGCATACAGAGTCTCCTGGACAGGGCGGACAGGCTATGGGTGAATTAGATCATGTTGTCGATGTGCAAGGATGATGCCATCAGGGGAATGCTAAAGAAACATTGACCATAATCAGTATGTTTCTGTTGCTATTACTGAAACCTGGACTTTTGGGGCTGTCAAAAGCGTACAGGCCATCCTCCTTGAGTTTTATATTTTGTATAGCACCCTTATTGGTCTAGAGTCTAAGAGCGTGTACCAAATTTTGATAAAATCAGCAAAACAAAAAGTGCAGTGAGTAATAAATCATAGAGATATCAGAAATAGAGGTTGAATCAGTGGTGGAGGTAAAATAGAGGTTACAGAAGGGCAAAAATACTTTAAAACATAATCAAGGGCTGGGGGCGCAAAATGACAAAAAATTCAATTGAATAATTTAGTGAGGTAGCTAGTTTTTATCCTAAGCCTAATGAGTTCAGGTTCAAATGGCTCATAGATAGTTTTCTGCCCCAAATTTCACAGGGCGTTTACTGCCCCAGCTCCCAGCCTGTGTTGACATTTAGAGCAGGTTTTCACATAAATCAATTAGAGCAATAAATGTTTTTGGGACTGGCAGTGAATTTACTTGTATTCAAGGTTTCTGAGTTGGTTTGTGATACTAAACTATAACTGTAGAAAGTCCCCCAGGTAAAATTTTCCTTGCAACATATGGCATTTGGTGGATGGCACACAACCTGTTTCTATCATTAAGTTCCCTTCTGGACTCGGAACATCCCTCATCAGAGCATCATGTTGACTTTGAAGAGGTCTTGTCTTTGGTGGAGAATCAGAAATCTTCCCTTTTCTCCATGATTGTTTAATATGCCTTCTTGGTGCGCTGTTGGAGCTTTTTTGGGAGCATCTCTCTCAGCAGAAGCCCGTGTCATATGCCCATGCAGGCAGTTAATCTAGTGTCGTTTCACCTCTGGCAGCCACCGCTATTGTTTGTGATCCCATAAAGGTGTGGATTATTGTCAAAGTTCACTTTAGAAATTTAAGTTCAATGAACAAAGAATAAAGGCAACGATGGACGTCTTGGCGTTCTATCAGACAAGTTGAACCCAAAAATCTTACTGATATTAATACTACTAACAATTTCTTCATAATCATCCCATAAAACAAAAACGTATTTTTCTGTTCAAGTATAGAATGAAGGACTAATGGCACCTGGGCGTTGTGGGTCAGTTCTTGCACATTGATATTATCTAAAATTATATCCATTTTTCTTTTAGTAAACAACTAATAAACAATCCAGTTTTGCCAATTTAAATGGTCCATTCATCCATGGCTTACTTTCAGCCATAGAATGTACCCAAAAGCAATAGACAACAAAAGTTTTGCAGTTAAAATATATAACATAAGAGGTGGGGCAGAACGAGTGCAACAAGTGAAGTGGAAGTAACAAAATTCCACAATACAACCACATAGTCAAGGCAAGCATGTAAAAGTATTTTACTTGTACAGTTCATTATTACCTGAACAAATTTAATTTGCCTCAATGGAAGATAATTAATGTTTTGGCATTTGCAGATCCTCTTCATAACAACAATTAATGTATAAAAATGAACCTATTAAGGAAGGAACAAGGTCTACACTGGAGCAAGAAACTTGTTTCTCGTCATAAAACATTCATGTCGTTTTGGTGAAATTTGCAATTTCGTTTAATGAAGCAAAGGAAACATTTAGTTTACATTAACAGTTACTTTTCACTGTTTACAGACTGACATTTAGTCTGAATGAGCATTTAGATGTGTTATTTATGATCGGAAACTGTTGTTGAAGTGACCAGATGAAGCCAATCGAGTGTTGCGCAAGAAATTAGTTCACTTAAAGAACGGGTAATTAGATTTTGACATAGGTGTTGACAACTGTTTTTAGTTTTGACTGATGTGGGTGAAAAATACAGTGAATGTAGTCGACCGACGGTGTGGTTTTTTGGTGATGCGGAGGGTTTTTGGTTATGATATACCACAAAGTTTATTGAAATGTTTGTGTTTTGGGGAGCCCATATGTACGATCTAATACACACGTCTTGTTAATGCTGAACAAGCATTTAACCAACTTTAAATTTCAGTGCCGTTATCCTAAACAAGCAGGCATTATCATCATATGTTTGCCTGAGATTCTTATAAGTAAATTATAAATGTTATTTTACAAAGGAGTGTGTTTGATATCTAAATAATTTGAAATAAAAGAATTTATTTAAGAAGTCGTATTATAATTATTCTGGCTTGGCGTTGAAACATGAGCCATTCTGTTTGTTTTTTGATTTGAAAATATTTATTGCAATTTGAATGCATGAATAAACATGGAAATGAGTAAATATATATTTATAAAATCTAAAATAATTATTTTACGATTATAAAAATATTTAATCTGAAATATTTTGGATTTTTATAGGATTTAACTTTTCACGATATTGGATAATTATGTGAAATGATTTATCATGAAAGGCGGCAACAAATTTTACTTTAATAATAAATTTGTACATGTTTTAAAATAAAGTTAGGAAGCAAATTTTAAAATATGTGATAATGCACTTAATTTTTAAGTTGATAATTATTTTTATAAATTATCAAAATTGTAAAGTTAAATCATAAGAAAATCCACATTATTGATTTTAAATATTTTTGATAAGTAAAAAATAATTGTTAGATTTATAATAAATATAAAAATATTTATATATGTTTTTATTCATTATGAATTCAATTTTGCAATAAATATTTTTAAATTTTATAATCATAAAAATACTTGTATTTTAGGTTTTACTAATATAAATTTTTATGATCAATAATAACTTTTTTGCTAATTTGTATTAATAAATAAGAATTATTTTTAAACGATATGACATTAGCTCATCTTTAAATATTAATTTTAATCAAAATCACGTGTTTCAGAACCCATTAGTTGATGTAATTTATCAAATAATAGAAATGTTCTCTTTTCAATAATTTTAAATAAATTTGATGTTAAAAATAATAATGATAATTTTTAAATAAATTTATATTTTAAATATTTTGGAATGTCAAACATAATCTTTAAATAAATATGTATAATTTCATATCTTGAAGAAAATTTAAATAAGAGGAGATAATGTTTTAAGTTGATAATTATTTATAATTATCCAAATTGTAATAAGTTAAATCTGTAGAATATTCAAAAACGGACTTTGAAAATATTTTTATAATCATAAAAATAATTATTTTAGATTTTTATGTATATGTAATTTACATATGTTTTAATTCATGTTAATTGACTGTAGTGTTTAATTGTAATTAATAAAAATACTTATTTTAGGTTTTACTAATATAAATTTTATAAATTTTAAATAGTTACAGTATAAAATAATAAAATAATTTTAAATAAAATTTTTCTTTTAAAATAATGAATGCAGAACATGATGACTTTAAGAATAAATATTTATAATTTAATATCTGAAGGAAATTTAAAATACAAGATAATGCCGTTGTTATGAACATGCATTGAAAACAAAGTTGTTGAAGCGAGTATTAAGGAATGGCGGCCAGATTGACTTCTAAAAAGTGATGAAACTAGCTAATTGAAGTGACTTCATCGAATATTTATACATGGCCCATTGTTTGGATTGGACGTGGTTCAATTACCCAGTGTTGATTTTTCTTTTGGAAAACAGTGAATTTTAATCCAAAACTCAATGAGATAACCAAACTAATAGGAAATTCACACACAGTTTAAACTAATAGCTGTTAAACTTTTGATTACTTGCAGGCTTTAAATACCATTAAGTTATGTCACCGACATGAATAACTTGTATGAATGACTCAATGGTTCGATCAGTCGATTGAATCATAATTAAATTTGGTATACCAAATATCCCATAGGAAGAACACATTTCTGACGTTATTTGTTGTATGTCAATAACGTGCTGGGACATAGATGACCCATATTGGCCTGCAAATTTTAGGAGGGGAGTTATTGGCAAATTTTTTTTGGGCCGAATGGAGCTGGGTCACAATAGATGGAGATTTGAGGCTGCAAGACATTAAGGACCGTCCGGACTAGTAGTTTGCCCAGAATTTTTATTATAATATTTTAATTATTAACTTCAAAATCACCAGGTTTTTTTTGAAGGCTTCAAAAATCTGCAAAATATCAAATAAAATTTTATTTTTGTATAAAATCAAATAACATTTTTCCCAATTGTTTCTAGAAGACCTTTTCAAGAAAATTTTATTTTTATTTTTATTTTTGTAATAAACTTTAGTTTAAGTAAAGTAAAGTAAATATCAGCTGGGGCTGAAACATGAACGACATCATATCCCTAATAGCCATATCTTTGTGTTTGGAAAACATACTGCCATTTGAACTGAATGGCGACAATAAATTTTATTTTCAATCCTAAAATGATGATTTATATAAGATTTATATGTTTTTCATAAAGGAATAATAAGATTTATGTGTTTATGAACTATTTAATTATTATTAGAAAGTATTATTTTAAATGTCTTCAAACTTGTTCTTTATGGGCCTGTTTTTGTTCTTGTTTACAGATGATATTGTAAAAATCAGTTTGGTGGCATTCATTTTGAAAGTGTTATATAATGTTTAATACGATTTTATATGTAATAATTTTAATTTTTTAATAGTACATATTTTGTCAAAAATACTTTTAGAAGTAGCTGAACTTGACTATGAAAAGGCTGTGTGTTTTGTACATTTTTAAGAAAATATAAAAATAATATTTTAAATAAACAATTGTCATAAGTAGATTTTCAATTATTTTAATAAAATAAAATCAAAATTCTCATGTGAAAATTAATTAAAATAAGATAATATTAAAAAAGAGAATTTAATTGTTTTTTGTTATATAGTCTTTAACAACATAAAAATAAATTATAAGTATTTTAAACAAAAATTAATTATATAAAATATTTAAAAATTATAAATTTATTTTTAATGTTTCTCATTGACTTTATGGTTGGGGCGACAGGCATGTTTCTAGCCCAGGTCATATATGTATATTGTAACTTCTTGTGTTATGTTAAAGCAATCTACCACAACTTTTCAGACCAAAGTTTGCAGACGACATTGCTTGCATCAATCAAGAGTGAAAGGTAGGAATTTCTGCAAGTTAATATCAAGTGGAGGTTCAACAACTTTTAGCTATGCTTCTTATACATGGTTTATCTTCAGTCTCTTCACTCTTTGTTATCAGTCATTTTGGCGAGTTCAGGACCAATATCCCGAACCTTCAGCAACATAAAGCCTAGGTGCCTCCGCCAACCTTGCATATGTTGAGTGTCATGTTGCATCAATGAATGAGTCTTAGTGCTCCCTCGTATTATTATTTTTAATTTCACATATCACTCTAAGTTAATAATTCCAAGGTTTATGTATTTACAGGATACGATACATAATTTGCGATGACTAAGATCTCTTACTATCACATCCCAATGCCAATGGGAGTAATCCTGGATATGGCGCTGTGGTTAACATGTTTCTGATTCAGACTATTGATTGGTAATGAAGCTGGATCATTTCCATGTGAAACAAATAGAAACGTAAATCATTTTCATATTCAGTAAGGACGATCTAGAAAATTAATTGAAAGGGAAAGAATGAAACTTACATAATAATATATTGAGATCAGTTTTCATGACTTCATTTGTGGGAGGATCAGGCAATGATGAAGGAAAAAGCAATCTCTTTTAAGTCACGTGGCTTTGTGACAGAGCCTCCATACTACCTTCAATTTCATTTGATTTCACATATATCTGTAAAGATGGTTAATGTAATCTTTTAAGCATTTCTAATCCAACAGTTATTGGACTATAGTATAGATCAGTTAGGTGTCTTATACACATGGAAGTATCGTTTTTCAGTCAGCTAAATAACCGGCGATTTGTAGAGTTGTAGTGTGAGCACATAAACTTAATTAATGAAGCTGAAAGCACATAAGCAGTCCAAATCAGCCCACAGTGGAAGGTGCCGAAAGAGCCCATAAACAGAGTGAATGCCCAAACAAGAATAGTTTACAACACACAAAGTCTAATCAGGATCGGATTTTCAAGGAAAAACCAAGACAGAGCTGTTGCAACAACCAAACAGAAAGCAAGCGGAGGAAAACAAGCAGAGATGGAGATAGAATCAAACAGAAAAAGCACTAATTAGAAGAGATGGGAAGAAGCAGAAATGAAGGCAGCAAACTTATAGAAGGATGAATCGCCTCAACAGAGAGGATGAAAAGCAGAGCATGGCCACGGAGGAGAAAGGACGGTGGGTACTTAAAGAACGAACCTTTTCAGCCCAGAAATGGAAAAGTGGAAAAATGAAAAAGTGCAGTATTGGGGAGTTGGGGAGGGTGGTGTTGGGGGAGGAGGTGGATTACGTGAGGCCACAAGATCCAAGTGGTGGTAAAGATTAAACAGACTGTAGGCCCGTTTCCAGCAGCTTGGTCCAGTGTTCTACGACCGAAGCTTTTCTTGGTGCTCCAGATTGAGGCTAAGCCCTTCCATCATCTTCTCCACGCACATTTACTATGGTTTCTCTCTTCTCTCCTTTAGTATCAAAATCTTCACCTTTTCTTTCTTTTTATTTGTTTGTGAGTTTTCCTTAATCAATTCAAATGGATGCCTGTCTTAATTTGTTTTTATTTTAAAATTGATATATATATATATACACACATTAAGGTACACTATTAACTATTATAATATAATTTGGTAGACATTAGTTACATTGTTTGTAAATGGTTGTCAGATTGAGGTTTCCAACCTGGACCTCTATAATAACGTGTTATCTTTGAAACTATGATTATTTTATAATATGATTTACAGATATGATGTCATAAAGTGAGTATATATAGGTATTGTTCATGACTTTACAGGTCTTTTATTTATCTTTAACTTTATAATATAAATAAATGTGACTTGAAGTAATTTCTATCATACAGATTTTGTGTTTTATCTAAAAGCGCTAAATTAAAAGAAAGCTCAAATTTACATTAATCTTACCATTTTCCAAGATAGCTTGTTGAACTAAAAAAACAAAGAATGATTGAAAATGAAATATGAGTTATGAGTTTTATCATAAATTTTAATTAAAATAATTATAACATTTTAGATACTATATTGTTTTATGTTTTTTATTTTCGCCATAAATGAGTCTTAAAAAAAAAAACTTTATGAGCTTATTTGATTTTTTGCTTTTTAATTTGTTTCTTAGCTGTGAGTTTTTATACTTTAAAAAAACACTTAGTTTGAGTCTAATTTTTTGCAGAAAACATAAAAAACATTGGCTCTAATCTTTTTGAAGGCTGCCCTTGTTTTTGAATTGAGTAGTTTTTAAGAAGACTTTGAGACATTGCTGAAAGCAATTTAAAAAACTTTGAAATGCAAACACGCCCTATCTACTTTTTGTATTCATTCATAAACTGAATTTCTTGTTGGATTCATGGAGTTCAAATCGATTTTACAGGTAAGGGTTTTTACGTTTCTTTTAAAGAAAAGATTTTGTTACTGGAGTTGGAATTTGAGTTTCACCATTCTCCTTTTCATTCGTTTGTTGTCGTTTCATTGTAGTTCTGTTTTCAGTGGTTTTCTAATTAATTGGATTGTTAAGTGTTAGTACTCATAGACATGGGATCATTTAATTACTAATACTGAGACTAACAAAAAATGAGGTTAAAGACTTGCACTTAGAACTTGGCTTTATGTCATTTTCACGATAGGGTTTGTAAAAAAAAAAAAAAAAAAAGATCCTCTGGCATAATAAACAAAGGGACTCATATTAAAAATCCCATTTGAAGGAAGATGTAGAAATGCTTCTGAAACCAGCATACTATGAATATTATTAAGTTTCAGTTTGAAAACATTTATGCGAGTTTAAATGTTTAGACCGCATTCTTGAGTGAAGAACTATGCCATTATATAATTAAAAAACTTCTCTGTCATATTTACAAATTTATAGATAGTGACATGATATGACAAACATAATCAACTCTGTGACTATCATTAAACATATATTTGGTTCAAGTGGTTTCTATATATATATATATATATATATAATATATATATATATATATATATATATATATATATATATATGCTGTATAACCTATATGACAGCATAATTTTGAGAGATGAAATAAAGAAAGAGATAAAAGGAACATTGTAACTAAAATTAATATATATACTTTCAGTTTCAAAAATCGAACAGAATTAAAGGCAGGCATCAATTACAAATTTGATTAAGGAAAACTAAAAAATAATAAATAAATAAGTAAAGAAAGAAAGGTTGAAGATTAAGTAATTAAACTTAAAGGAAGAAATATTAGGCCTAATGGAGAAGAAGGATGTTTGTTTTGTACAGAAAACTAGGCATCTGAAGCGGTTAAGTAAAAAAAGCATCTAAAATTTATTTTGTTTCAAAAAATTCTTTGAGATTTAGATAATTAATGTATAAACTAAAACGGATTTAAAGTTCAATCATATATAAATCTATTAAATTTCATACTTTATATCTTTATATTGTGTTGCGTAGTGTATAAGATTCGTTCGTTTATATCATTATATTACATAACATATAAATTTGATTTAAGATAAATAAATATTTAATTAAGTTTAAAATAAAATATAAAGATTCAATTAAAAATAAAAATGTATATAGTATTTAATTAAATCAATAGAATGAGCTTGTGGTATTTTCATTGGTTTTGAATAGGTGTCAACACTTTTTATGGGTTACAAATATTTATTGATTTTGAAAAGATTCATTCTTATAAATAATGAAAATAAATTGCTATTTGATTTAGAATGCATTAAGAGGTTTATAAAAGTGATAAATCTTGGTGATTTAAGTGTCACTTTGATTGACTTCTCATCACATTGGGGAGTTATAAAGTTTAAATGGTTCTTTGTGGTTCTTCACAACATTGTTTGGTGTTTTTGATTTAGTAAATCATTATTGTATAAAAGCCTCTGAGTGGAGTTCACCGGACGATTTTAGTGGTCGTTGTTTGATTTGTCACATCCGCATCGGGGTTGCTAAAAAAAAGAATTGATGAGAGGTTAGTGCTTTATAAGATGTCTTGTGAGGCGTTATCAGGGGCTCCGAAATGAAGCACTAATCATTCCAGTGTGATAAAGACTTAAAAGCATCATAAAATGGGAGGGATGTCCGTGAATTTCGCGTGAAGGTTTTTGAGTGCTCTTTCCCAGAAGATGGAATGGCATAACTTTTTACTCGTCTTTTGAATGATTCGTCTTCTTAGGATGAAGAAAACCTGTTGTGGTTGGCGTGATTTGTGGGTTTGAGAGAGATGGAAGCTGTGAAGTTATATGAGAACACGAAATGAAAATCAGTGGTAAATCTTAGATGTCAGTGGTCGAGTTCTTGACCGATTTCATTTGCTAAATGATTCTCCGTTGAAAATCAGTCTGGCCAAAACAATTGTTCCTTGAAGGGCTTCGTTAAGTGAGCCTCTGTTCTTGGGTTTTATATCGATGTGTTTTTAGTTGTGAAGAAATCATTGCCAGCCATGGAGTGGGGTTTGTCAGGTGACAAAATAAATAGCCACCATCTGTTGGACTCTGCGAGTAAATGATCATAATATAAATGACAGTATGTCAGCGAATGGTGACAAATATCCTCTCTAACGGGCATCTCTGTTATCTAATAAATAACGACAAATACCTACGAAATATGGGTTTTGAACATTCATCTTGCTTTAGGCGTTAGAAAAAGCGTCAATGAGCATATCACGGAGATAATATCTTGGCCATTATCCATGAATGAACTATATTGTGCTCGAAGTACAAATCGCACTCCTAAACATCACAGATATGAGCATCTTTTTGAGTGCGATCCCCTTTGAATGATATTAATGTCTCGATCTCACGTCTGTTTTACCTTTGGCTTAAGGAAGGATGTGGCCCTTGATGAAGTATATCGCAAATGAGGTGAGTTCTGTGGGTGTGAGGATGTGTCTTGCAGGGCGGTATATAAATATCGAAAATGGGATAATGATTGTTCAGTCAGTTTCGCATCGCCGAGAGTTGAAACTATGTTCTTTGCATGAAAAACGCAGAGTTCACGAAATGATGTGAAGTGAGCATTTAGGGGTCTTCAGTACCAGTGCTTGGCATCTTGGGGCAGGCATAGGTTACGACATCATGAAAGACTTATTTTGTCATGAAGCGTGTAATTATTTTACCTGGCGTGATGAGTGAGGATGGCGGAGTTGATGTATTAGAAACGCTGTTCTTGCGGCGTTGTGGCCCATGGCTCAATTACAAAGACGGGTGTTTGGTTGAAAGTGCGGAGCGGACCTGTTTTGATCAATTTATGCTTCTTGAGTGTAAATTAAGATTGAACAACTCCTGCCCTCCTTGGTGACATCATTGCGCATCATGGGCCTACATGATGGTGACGTGAGTGATTTTTCATATTTAATAATATGTTTCAAACAAGTAAATGTTAAATATTTATGTTTTTAATGAAAATTGAAGTTAGTTGCATAATTTTAATCATTTTACTCTTTGAGTTTTGTTAGATAGTTTGATTATTTCATTTAAATAAAGTAAACAAGAGAGAAATTCTTTGAAAAATAAACGTTTTGATAATCTGTTTATCACCCATTAAGTTAGACCTCTTGCGTGCACCATTACTTTGCCATCGCGCGTTCTTAAAGTAGTTGATAATAGTGTTGTTCTTTTTGTCATTATGTGATATGTCTTTTTGCTCAGTAAGCATCATCGACGATCATCTATAGCTATCTTTTCTTTCATGCGCATCACTATCTTGACCACGTTTCATGATGTCTGGTGCACATCCTCCTCGTGCTTGTTCATTGAAGTGGAATGGGCTTTATAACCATCATAAAAATTCTTATGTTTCCTCTGCTTACGAGATAATTCATGTCGTGTCTGAAATAAGATTACTAGTATCACGTTGGACTAAACCTTACTTTTATGTCGCCTTTTCTTTGTTGCACATAATAGGGGTCTCTTGTGGAGGCTATTTGTTACAATTCTTTATATGGATCTTGATCGAAGTCGAAGATACGGGTGTATCATGAGTTCCCTCATCAAAACAAGCGGATGGGGGCGCAGGAGTTCACTGGCAGATTATAATCAAATCAACATCATTAGTAATTTAAAGTGACAAAACGATGATATGTGAGTCTGGGACTAACTATTTGTCTGCTTGAAACATGAATAAAAACTAGCTTACCATAGCATTCTGGAAAAATAAAATTAAGATATAAATAAAATTTACTAGGACTAAAAGCAATTGTTTGTGAAAATTATAACAAATGAATAAGCCGAGCGCAAATCCGGTGATGTTTAGCTCAGCACTGCGGCTTTATTCGCGATCGTCGCGGTATCACGCGTAATTTGTCATGATAATAATCGGATTTTTATCCCATCGATTTTATGCGAGCATATAGTCAGTAGTGAATGAGTGGTTCGAAAACTTGGCGTCGGCTTTCGATTAAAAACTTTGTTTTCGGTTGCCCGATCGCCGTCGTGGATCTTCGGGTTATGGTCGGCAAAGATATCTGCGCAGTCGTAACGTCGCCGCCGATTAAGAAAAGATTTTCACTTTGTACGTATTGGAGGAATCGTTTTAGTTCTTCGTCGACTTGTTGAAGCGACTGGTAAACTAAGGTGGAAAATTAATTCCTGTCGATTTTATTTATGATTTAAGAAATTGAAAAATAATTAGAAGTTAATAAAAATATTTGTAAGGTAATAAAATAAATTAATTAGCTATCAGTAAAAAAATTTATTTTAAATTTGTATTTTAAATTATTCACAAGAAAATATGATTTATGGTTTTTTTCATTTATTAATAATAATTTTATTTATAATATTATAAGTGAAAATAGTAGAAGTTAATAAAAATATTTGTAGAGCTAAAATAAAAATAGGATTTATGGTTTTTCATTTATTAAATAAATATTTTATTTGTATTTGATTAAATAATTGAAGTTAATAAAAAAATATTGTAGGCTAATAAAATAAATTAATTCATATCAGAGTCCAAACATTTTATTTTAAATTTGTACATTTAAATTATTCACAAAAATATGATTATGGTTTTCCATTTATTAATAATATTTTTAATTTATAATATTATAGAGTGAAAATAATTGAAGTTAATAAAAATATTTTGTAGGCTAATTATTTGTGAAAAAAAAATTGGTTTGGGTCAAGGCGTCGTTTTAGGTAAGTAAATGGCTAGCAGAAAGCGGCGGGTGTTTTAGAAGCGATTTGTTCAGAAAACGTTGTTTGGGCGGTTTTTGTTGAAAAGCGGCGAATCGTTTTAAAACAAAAATTTAAAAAAAAATAAAAAAGCAAACGACGTCGTTTTGTCTCAGGAAACAAAACAACGTCATTTCATATAATTAAATGCGCTTGAGCAAGCGTCACTATTCTTAGCCAGTTTTGGGAAGGGGATGAAGGCGACCAATGACTCTTCGGGTGGCGGAGAATCTCACCTTAAGCGGAGATGCGGCGTTGGCCGTGTGACCGCGCGGTGGCGACGTGGTGTTGATCGCGACGGTGGGCCAGCCGCGACCGGCTGCGAAACTCTTCTGAATGGGTTCATTTCCTCTGAATTCTTCCGCCTTGGCGTAATTTGATGCGATTTAACCGAATGATGGAACACCGTTGTTTCTTTGTTATAAAATTTTTGTTTTGATATTTTGGAGGTTGATGATTTGATTGGTTTGTCGAAGTCTCGTATTTTCCGTACCCAGTTTGAATATTTGGTTCCATCTGTTGGATTTCACAGTGTTATTTTCTGCCGTGTTTATGTCGTTGAGGTAGAATAGGTTTTTGTTGTGTTTTGATGATGAAACGATGATGAATTTACTGTTTGAACCAGTTTTAGTTTGATGTTTCTTCAGGTGAATTTATAGCTCTGTTTCTTTGCTCACTGGCTTGAAAAACCTTTATATTTAGCGTCAAAAATGATTTTGTTCTTGGTTTGGTAACTGTTTTTGGGGACATTTCTTGCACAATCTGAGCAGCAGAAAAGCCGACGGTGGAACACTTGACCAAGTCGTTGGAGAGACAGGCTTTAATTCGTTTTCCATTCTCCCTCTTGGATCTTGGTGGATGCGTGATCCACCTCCTCCCCCAATGCCCCACCCTCCTGCTCACACTGTATGCCTTTTCCACTTTCAAAGCCTTCCCCGGCTCAACACCATCTTTCCACATATTTCATATAGCGTCATAACTCCATAAATCTTGGGAATAGTGTCTGTTTCATTTGTCTGAAGCTTTATTGGCGAGAGCGGTCAGTCCTACCGACCACGACCGTTTTCCGATCGCCGGAGAAAAGTCTCTAGAACTTTCTTTTCACTTGGCAGTTTGTGGTTCGATGAAGGCAGTGATGCCCGGCGCGCGCCATCCGCCTCAAAGACCTGTTTCCGTCTTAGCCGCCGCCTTTCAGGTTATAACTTCTTCAGTTGGTAATAATTAAACAGCTTGTTGATTGATCGATTCGCCCATGAAACAAATTAAATCCCTGGAAGCTATTTGTCATTATTGGTAGGAAGGGGTGGGATGGACGATTTTTGGCGCACAGAGTGTGTGGTTCGTATGAATGTTGTGCCAGATGATCAAGCCCAAGGCCGACGATGAGGTCTTGGGTATTTTCCTCTTGCCGTGGATTTGTATGATTGATGAATTCCTTCACCTCCTTGTCCGTCCAGCCGGTGCTGATTGGTTTCCTCCCCGACAGTCACCGTGTACATTGCTGGTCGTTCATCTCAAATCAATCTTCATCGCTATCTTGTAACTATTTGTCATCTCCTCCTCCTCAGGTTTATTATGTCAAATCATAGATTTGTTGCCGCCTTCTTTATATATATATATCACTGCTTGTTAAATTATATTGAAAGTAAGTTGATTTAAAAAGTATGTCAAAGTAGGTTAATTTTACATAAGAGATATAAAAACAACGTAATATGTTGAAAAAGAAACAATAGATCATAAAATAAATAATAATATGTAATTATAAAAATTAATAACTACACCGTTCAAAAAAAATTTATTATAAATAAAAAAATATAATTTATTTTTTAAAAAATCATACCGTAAATAGAAAGAAAGAAAGAAAATATTAATATTTAATAAAAACAAGTCAGAATAAATTACAATTTATGACTATTTTCTTTTTTTATTCCTTTTCCTATTAGTAGTTTTTAAACTAATTAGTTAATATTTACCCACATCTCAATCCGTTAAATCTTTTACCCACATATAAGTCAGTTGGTGAATACGATCTTGGCCATACCATAATAGGCAAATAATTCAAAAGTGGGAAGAAATAATATGCTTCACAATGCCAATGAGACCTTAATTAAAGATTGGACTAGGCATAGAAAATGACTAGCTTCAAGTCTTCCTAAGAATAAAAGACTACAACATTATAATTCCAAGTGGATAGACATCAAAAAAAAAAAAAAAAAGTGTTTCACAACTAATGCAAGAGAGTCGTGGAATAAAGCAACCAAATATGGTATGAAACAATTATTTTGCTCATTTAAAAGATCACACAAAAAATAATAAAATATCAATCAATAAATAAAAACCGATTGAATTTTCCATGTGTGTGTGTGTAAGAGAGAGAGAGAGAGAGAGAGAGAGAGTAATAATCCATTAATATCTCCATTTCACATTTGAAATAGATGTTCCAACTTCAGCATATAAATCTCTTCACCTTCCTTCCAAGAGGGTGGGACATCCATCCTTTGTGTAATTGTTGAAAGAGTAGAACTCATGCAAGATATTTATAGACCTTCCTCTGTTTTGCACTTGTTCCAAGCTTCCTGTTTTGGGCATCAAATTAGATCTCTCTCATTCAACAAACAAATATTCCATTAACATGTTTAATATTATCATCATCATCCCGGTTCAGGTACCGATATGCATACCTTCAGAACATCAAAAACCTTCTCTGCAATATACTTCTGCTGAACAGTAGCACCTCTCTGTTGAATCTTATCAGGATGAATGCATAAGGAGGCTTTCTATCTTTTAGGACCGAGAGTTAGAGGAGTAAATCAGTCAGTCAATGGAACTGAGTTTGCCAACCAATTTCAGGCCCAAACACCTGTTTAATCAAATTCCACATATAAAATTTGTTTATCATGCTGCAATATTACCCAGCAAAATTAAAGAAGATTTGAATACTAAAATTAATCGGGTGTCGAATTGGAACCGCCTATGAAGGAAATAAGTACAAAAAACTGATGTGTTTGTAATGTAATAGAATCACTTCATTCTCCAATGACATTAAAGGAGTCCCAATCTGAAAACGATATTAGCATATCAGCTTCTAATAATTTTTTTTTATTTGGATAACCGTGGGTGTCCAAGCCAGCTTTCACACATCTCGACCGATCCCATGGGATCCTAAAGTTAACAATCAGGTAAAAATCCTCCAATGGCTCTAAGGAAACTTGAACTAGCGATCATTTGGGAGCAAACTCAAGGTCAAACCAACTGAGCTACCCTTAAAGATATTAAATTATGTGCAGCTTCTAATAATTGCCCATAATTCTACATCAAAGGGCTTCCTCTTGTTATCTATCCATAATATAGTAGACTATCCTCCTCCTCTCTTTTGAATTTTTTATTTTTGGACTCCTATTATCCAAAACCTTATAACACCCAGAAAAAATTTTCCTTTCTTTTTTTTTTTGACCCAATTTATTTTCTGTCTCTGGCTACTGTTGCAAGGAATTGACTTAGTAAACCCCCTAAACCCCAACCCCTCACCACTTCATCAGGAACCAAGGCCCTAAGTTTTCTTATTTTGTGAAACCATACATGATATAATTTGTGAAACATAAAGTACTAATAATTGTTTGAATTTATGTCAGTATGAAACTATTTTAGAGAAGTAATGGAAATATTTCAGAATCAAACAAGACCTATCCTAACACATTACAAGCAGCATAAGATGACAACTAATGCTTCTTCAGAGAAAAAAAGAATGTTAAATATACTCCAATCATGAGAAATATAATGGTCATATATGTGGTTGTCCATAGGCAGAGGATTGTATAAAAAGTACCCTTTAGAACCTAAACATTAGCAAGACAAATTCCTCGTAAAATTTTGTATGAAAGTACAAAATTCCAATAAGGCAATTTACGCTTTTTTTTCCCTTTAAATGACAGAAATAATCAACTACATGACATAACAAGTCACAAGACAAAGAAATGAAGAGTTGCACATTTGACACTGAAGTTGTAGGTATACAAAAAAATTCCATGAGATTTTAGCATAAACAGGAAGTGTATGTTGTAAATACAAGAAATAGCGTATCTTCCTTGGAAAGAATTGTCAAATGATGAAGAAAATGGGCTCAACTAGTGTTTTATGGATTTGTGAGACCTTCTTCCCTAATAAAACATTTGAGTAATACAAAGAAAAATTCTGAAACCTGATTATTGCATGTGCCCTAAAATATTGTCAGATAAAATGTGAAGATAATGAAATAGAACGCACATATTGCAATGTGATAAATTAACATAAATTGCCCTCCTTCCCTGCAGCCCAATGCTTTATCTTTGTGTCTAGACTTTCAGCAATTCTCTGCACAAATTAAGTTTAAATGAGGAACAAAGAGGAACTTGTAAAATCAGATGATTGAAGAATCAGAGTCTGATTAATGCCTATAACACTGCAAATACGTACATGTCTCTCTTCTTGCTCCTGCTGGATTTGAAGGTCATACCGATTTTTTTCAGCCAGTGCTTTAGCCTGACCAAATAAGAAAGAAAGAAGTTCAAAACCATATCATATAAAGTAAATAAAGAAAAAAAAAGGTCAGCATAAATCAGGCCTGATTGTGGTTCACAGAGAGCATCTGAGATATGGATTTGGTTATCAGCATATAATTACGCCCGCAATCCATTGAGTCTCTAAACACCAAATGGAATTTAATTGCTATGCTTATCTGCATATGCTGATGCATCCTTGGAAAGAAAAACAAAGAATAGTTAAATTAAAGAGAGAGAAAAGAGGGGAAAACACACACCATTCTTTCCTGGGTCCTTTGGTGACTTTGCAATCTTGCTCTTCGTCTTTCTTCACTCTCCCCTTCAATTTCCTGAAATTCTCCTGCTGAAGGGGCACCTTTTTTTTGGGGGGGGGAGGAAGAATGATTGAAGCAATTAGCATAGAGAGATAACACCCCAAACCTCGACAATGTATAAAGGAAATTTTCTTTAAACAGCCAAGTTACCTCCAAGATTCCAAAAGTCATCCAAAATATTTGTAGTGTAATAGCTTCCTATGCATGCTGCTGGTTGAGTTCAAGAGGCGCCTTATCCATGCTGGTTGAGGGCCCAGAAGATGTTCTTCTCACAGCTTCAGGGACTCCTCTGTCATGGAACTATGTATCAAAACAGGAGGTGGTTATGGCGTCAGGAAGCAAAGAACATGAACCATCAGTTGTTGCAAATAACTCAAAAATTGCCAAACCCAATGGCAAGTTTATCTCACCACACTAGTAGCCTCTGGCCTTGGCACACTCGCTGGGGACAAACCATGGAAAAGAATTCCAAATCACTTTGTTGCTCTGCAGGTTCATCTATTAGTGAACTCCCATTCTTGCTACTGTAACTTTTATTAGAAGAAAATGTTGGCATAGATTTCGTGAACCCATTGAGGAGATCCATATCATCAAATGATCTGCTACTAAGTGATGAACTGTTTCTGGGATTACTGATTTTACTAATTTCTTCAAGTGGATCTGAAAACACTGTGAGGGGCGCATTGGGTAGGCTAGTTGATTCAAATAAGCAAAGGGATTCCACAAATGTGGATTTAGTTGAATAATTATGATTATAAATATTACTTGTCTCTCTGGATTTATTCAAAAACATAAAATGACAACAAGGTGAATGATATAAATTTTGATTAAATAGAGTATAATGGTATTGAATTGAAAATGGACTGAAAAACAATAGTACTTAATCTTTGGTAACTGGTTATTGACAGACATGGGTTGATCTGTTCCAAGTCACTATTGCCAATGATATTCTCAAAGTTATTGCCCTTCAAATAACTTTTCCACCTGCGTTTCACTTTTTTCACTGCATTTATACTTTAAAAAAAAACTATATTACTACAATCTCTGTGTAGTGTTTTCCCAGCCTACACTATTACACATTACAATTGACAAGTTCATTTCAGATTACCCACTAATAAATATGATAATTACGATAATTGACTTTTCTGATCTGGTCATAGAAAAATGGTATTCAACTTAGACAATTAAGGACCCAGCCTGAACAAACTTGAGACTGACACTGAGCCAGCTGTATAGCAAACATTCTCATCCAAATGCTAAATGCTATACATTGCCTAACATGGGATTCTTCATAGTTGTGCCCAACAACTGCAAATGCATGTGGATGGAAATTAAACATCTTAAATGTTTCTGAAATCTAAACAACAAAGTAATGAAAAACATCATTCAACTGTTACATCTCTAAACTCACCACACTCATCGAATTATTTATTCATGTACAAATTTTGATTCCCTATTTAAAAATTCAATGCTCCTTACTCCATGTATCAATTCCTAACAGCAAAAAAATATAATCCCACATGGAGTTGAACAGGCAATTTGAAGGGAAACTCAACTACAAAACCAGCTATGCTTTGCAAATCTTGAATGATGTAGCCAACACCGCATATTTGTTAGCCTGATTTACATTGTGGGACATGACCCTATCAAAAAAAGAGGCATTGTGGTCCCATGACCTTGCAGGTTAGGCTTTTGGGAAAGCTAATAGTTCAACATGGTATCAAAGTTAAGTTAACTAGAGGTCCCGAGTTTGAGTCCTTCCTACCAATTTCCCTATATGAGGTATGAGGCCACATATGATGATGGAGGGTGTCAGACTGGTAACAAAAGGTAGGAACAAGATGAGAGAGGCATTAAGATGGTTTAACCACACACACACAAGAACAATGACTGTTCCAATGAGAGAATCAAGTTCCAGGCTAAAAGCGCATCAAGGAAGAGAAGAAAAAAAAAAACCAGAATCTGATTGAGCAGAGAGAGGATAAATTGACTTTGAACAACACAACAATGACTCAAGCAAATATAATAAGTAAACAAGATTGATGTCATCTGCCATCTTTAATAACTTCAAAGCACGCTTTCAGATTAAGCATATTAGTAAACTGGGCTTATTTGCCTTCTAGACTTTGAAGGCAGACCTATTAATCTGAGTATCTGAGTCATCAACATCACCAAATTATAATTACACAACCAAGTTACAAATGTAAAATGACTATGGAAAATTCCTTCTTGTGACTGCTAGGCTCCTCAGGTTTGGAGGATATAACATCCAGCAGACTTTGATCTACCTGGAACCAGATCACACTAATATTGCTTTAGTCAATCCAAATCTAATTTATGTCCAAATGCCTACATGAACTCCTCCCAGAAACTCCTATTAGACAATTTATTTATGGAAGTAAAACTGGTCGCAGCAATACTGAATAAAAATCAGCTACGCCTGCCAAGATCTTAACTTCATCAACAGATACCATAAAACCAACTATCGAACACGTACCCTTTCTTGGCAGCGGTATTCCCACCAAACCCAGATATCAAATCATCAAAACCCCCAGACGTTTTCTTCTCCACGCGACCCGGATTCCCCAGAAAATCATCAAACGGATCACTCTGGTTCGACCGGGATTCCGTAAACCCGAATATATCATCATAATTCACCGTCCCCGATCTCTTAACCTCGGAGACCCCACCAAAAAAATCTCCATCGTAAAGAGAACCGCCCCGATTCGCCCTAGAACCATTTGAATTCAAGAACCCAATCATACAGCAAAGATCAACAAGGCCGCCACCACCCAGTGATTTAATTCAATTAACTCAAAATACTATCGTAATCCATCCAACCTCCCAAAATTTGAGAACCTCATAGACCTGCCATTTCTATGCAGCCCTGATCCCGCATCAAAATTCAGCGATCTCACGCTGGCGCTGCTGGGGCGCCTCAGCGCCATGGTGCCGATTTTCCTTGGGGCTTCGAGTCGAAACTGGGTTAGAAGATCAAATCCTGTCCAGTCTATCTGAATACGGGCGAATGCCAATGGAAGGGCCTTTGGGTTCAGATGATGGAGAAGAATGGGAGGGAATTGAGTGATGAACAATGGTGGGCGCGGATTATTACTGAAATTCTACCTTAACCAGCTTTATTAAGAAAATAAGTTTGATCACAACAAAGGTCCATTTAGTACATATATTTCTCAAATGTGGCCTCCAGATGCACCACCGACATGATGAGGCCACTGTTCTGGATGGTGACATTTTCACAGATCATAAAAAAGCAGTGATTGCTTGACAAATGATTATCCCCTGTTTTTAATTATTGTACTCATTAATTATAATAGTTTTGAATTTTAAATAACAATCCTTGTTATTCAAGATTCAGTTGATGTAAATAATTAAATTATTATTTCGTGAATTAATTTTATATTTGTAATTGAATTTTTTATTTCAAAAAACTAACAAGTGAATCACAAAACCCACAAACTAAAAATGTTAAAAAAATACTCATGTTCCATTCTTAATTAATTGAATTTTTAAAACACATATATTCATATATAACACTTATTAGATAGGAAAACTTCTTTTTTTTTATACATTATATTTATAAACAGGTTTAAATGAAAATAAAATTTTTATTAAACTTTCAATCTATAGGGTCTCATTAGCATTTTTTATGTTTTTTTTTTTTAATCATTCTTATGATAAAGAACAAAACAAATAATAATGCCTAGCTTCTGGAAAACAAATAATAATGCCTATTTCAAAAAAAAAAAACAAATAATAATGCTTGGTATTATAAGAATATGGGTGTTTGGTAATTAAATAGGTTGCTCGAATTATTTTTACCAATCAATAAATTATATGCATGGATTATAATTTGATTTTAAATTCAGTTATTCAATGAAAATATTATAAAATCTAATATATATATATATATATATATATATATATATATATATCTCATGAAGATCAAAAGATATTTACCACCTTTTTTGTTACACTTTTTACTTTATTCTAAAATTTTAAAATTTTGATTTGTCTCTAAAATTTATTCTCAACTTCACAATATTTAAAAATAAATAAAGATAATCATTTTAAAAAACTGAAATATATTTTAAAAACTTTTTAGATCATTTAAAAATAAAAATAGAGGATTTGGTTTTTTATTTTATAATTAATTTTTAATCTCCTTATATATATATATATATATATATATATATATATCAAGGAAAACACACAATTAAGTACTTGATCTAAGAATACGATTAAACATGCAACTCGTATCTAAAATTCAATATTAAATAAAATTATTTATTGGACTGGTGATCCGCTTAACTAGACTTCTGGGGACGCTCACCAACCAAAGAATCACACTCAACATTATTCATGTTAAATAACACGCAACCAACGTATCTACACTCATTCAATCTAATGATTTCACACTCTGGCACCATCCGATCTTCCAGATCTATCCTCAAGTATATGCGCATGCAAGACAAATGAATCGGGGACAAGAACTCGAATCTGTAAGTATTAGAGAAAAACCAAAGAATAGAAAATTCCTTTCTCTTTTCTTGTCGTATTCTCAAAACGATTAAAAAACTCAAAGTTATAAAACCTTAAACCCATTACATCAAGGGAATAATCGTCTTCATATAATAAATTATGATATTATAATAACTGCTCATATAATAAATTATATTTATTATAAAAAACCGCTCATATAATAAATTATATTTATTATAAATTTATAATTTATACATATATTTGAATACCATGGAACCTAAGAGCATATAATTGCTAATAATCTCTCACTCGCCTTTGAAAGTACAAAATCTCGAAGATGTTCCAAAACCATGAACTCAACTTTGTGCCTATACCACATCATATGAGCCCGCCACTTTCGAAATGCCAAATCTGCATCCAACCCGCTTATTATTAATTACGCCCTTATAATCAAAAGCAATTATCTAATCCTATACTACCCACTAAAGGCCCAACAGAGTTGAACTCCAAAACAATAATAATATTGATATATTAATTCCCTCCTATCAGAATATCGAGCACAATTAATTGACATATCGCCATCAATTAATATTTTAATCTCTTTGATGAATGGGGCTTAATGGATCACGTGACCGCCTCGACTTTATTACATCCAAGTACCGAAACATATCAAGAGTGATATTTCATACAATTTCCATTTTGTTTATTCTTATACGGTAATTAAACAATCACGCTCCTAAATCATCTAGGTATTGGCCACAAAATAGCCCCTTACATATTGACAATTCAAAGACCTGGTACTATTCAACACCTTATTTAAAATAAACTCAGATTGGCAGAAAAAAATAATAATCAAATATCACTTGAGATTTAATTCCTTTCTGTATAGAAATTAACTTTAATCAAATCTTTCGATCCCTATCAATGCAAACATATCTCGTAGACTGCATGATTTATAATAACCAAGATGTATTATTTTTATAAAATATCATAGCCTAAATAAAGCGCCCAACTTTATTCAATAATCGTGACTCATTATTAATTACATGGAACTTACGATCACGCCTTCCATGGGACGATCCATATACGAATTACATACGTATAATTAACTGACCTTAATACAAAAAACATCAGGTGCACATGCAAATTAATACCTCATTGAAATTTTATTAACACGTAGTATCATTAATAATTTTATTTGTCTTGCCACAAAGCCCAAACAAAAAACTCCCAACTAGTCCTAAAATAAGTCCGTAACTTCCTTTAACACCCATAATCTACATCGCCTTTCAAAAAACTTGAAATGGCGTAGAGCGCCTTCATGAACCGCCGGTCCGCTAGGTCTTCTCCTCCGACGCATTTCGTAAACCACCCGTCTCCTCGCTCAATGATGTCTCTGACCGCGGTACTTCTCTCAATGTGTTTCTTGTTTCTGTGATACCTTGGTTCTTTCGATCGTGCACGCCCCACCGCTAAGGTCACAAAGAAGGTAATGGGCCGACCAAGACTGGTATCACCAAGATCCATAATGAACTTCTTTCACCCACACAGCCTTCCTTAAATTCGCCCGTGTTGTTAGAACATATTCAGCTTCGTGGTGGAATCACACACGTCCGTTTAATACTCCCTCCAACAGCATACCCACTCATATATAAAGGTAAATACATAACTGTGAGCAGATTTCTCGGAATTAATATCCCCTGGTTTCGAAATGTTAAACCAATGGTTTCTAAACTCCCAAGATATAATCTCTCGTTCTCCTTAGATACTTAAGTATATGCTTTATCAGAATTCAAGAGTTCTTTTTCACGATCGTATTGATACGGCTTACACTCCACCGCATAACGTATATCCGCCCGGCATAACATGGCATACATGAGACTACCTACGCCGGCAGATGATCCTACTCACGCTCTTTCGCTCGTGGAGTTTTTGGTGATTGCTCCTTAGAAAGATGAATTCCATGTCTAAAGGGTAAGGATCCCCTTTGGAATTTTCCATGCTAAACCTTCGACAAGAATTTTATCAATATAAGAGGCTTGAGATAAGGCAACAACTTATTCTTCCTGGCCTCGTATAAGTTTGATTCCAAGAATATAAATTGCTTCTCCCAAGTCTTTCATATATCAAACTGCAGAGGTAACCAATCTTTTACACTCGACAACACTTGTTTGTCGCTTCCGACAATATGTCATCTACGAAAGGACTAGAAAAACTACCTTCCTGCTTGATTCTTTTGAACATTAAAGGTTCATCGTGGCTTTTCCTCAAAACCAAAAGAAGTAATGGCCCCGATCAAACCTGACATGTTCCATGATCCGATGCTTGCTTAAGTCCATAAATGGACCTTTGCAACTTGCATACTATGTGTTCTTTGCCTTAGTTTTCAACCCTTCCCTGCTTTTGCTGCACGATGTCCTCATTTAAATTGCCATTTAAAAGGCTGTTTTGACATCCATCCGCCAAATCTCAGAATCGAGACTAGCAAATATGGGCTAAAAGAACTGATAGATTTAAGCATGGCTAACGGCTAAAAGGTTTCTTCTATAATCTATCCCCTCTGGGGTATAGCCTTTTGCCACCAATCTAGCTTGAAGGTTTACCTTCCATCTCGATCCTCTCTTTTCTTGTAAATCCACTCACACTTATTGGTTTTACCCCTTTTGGGTGCTCTACAAGAGACTGTGATCGACCGGAATACATAGATTCCATTTCACTAGCCCATGGCTTTTGCCACTCTCGTACATCCACATCTTCCAAAGGCTTTTGTAATTGATGGGATCATCTTCACCGCCAATCTTGACCAACGATAAGACTACTTTGCCAGACATATCTCGCGAGGCTTAGCCTTGCTCACCTCCGCTCTGTGAAGCTCCAGTTTGTAGTTCATTGTTACGAGCACAGTAAAGGTGCTAGTTTCCTCGCATGTGGCTCTTAAGTTCTGGTTCCACATGTATTGGATCTTGTTCACTTGGTTCCACGTGCTTGTTCACACTCCAGGTACATTTTCCCTCTTGAACAATATAGGAATCGATGGTATTAGAAGAACGAACAGCTGGTCAGTTCGATTTGTTCTTGAGGTGAGTCAAGCTCCTCAGAATTATTTTACTCTTGGTTTGAAATTGTATATAGTCTTCCTCAAAAAAAGTTGCGTAGTGCTCGCGATAACGCTTTTATCAGAAGGGTATAAAATAGTCCACCTCTCGTTCCTTTAGGGTGCTTGACAAACATGCAAACCTCACATGCGCGATTCCAGCTTATTTGGATCTTTCTTAAGACATGCGGGGGCACCCCGTATTCGGATATGGCTTAAACTAGGCTTGCGCCCTTTCCCTGATTACGTAGATTGTCTTGGGGCTTAGTTTTAGAAGGAACTAAATTCGAGAAGATACATTCACGAGTTTCTATGGCATATCCCAGCGATATAGGTAGAGATGAATAGCCCAAGCGTGGCCTCGCCATATCCTGAAGAGTTCTATTTCTTCTTTCTTGCAACTCCATTTCTTTGGGGTGTTCAGTGCGATAGTTGTGAAACTATCCCTCTTAGTCCAGTAAGACTTAAACTCTCGGATAGGTATTCACTTTCAGTGGGCCAGGAAGCTCTTTGATATGGAGTCCTAATTGCTTTACGCCTCGGCCTTATACTCTGAAATTTAGTGAAAGTTTCGGACTTTTTGAAGCATTAGGTAAATATCCATATCTTGGTAGTCATCTTTGTAAAGGTGACAAAATACTCATACCCTCCTGCGGCTTGGACTGTTGGTCCCTTTTACATCGATATACCAATTCAGCCAGTTTTAGTTCTGCGATATCCTTGGCTTTAAAAGAGGGCCTTTTGGTCATTGCAGCCAAACAAGATTCACATCTTGGTATAGGTTCAAAGTCTAGGGAAGTTAAGATCCACTTTTACCAAACCATGAATCTATTAGGATTAATATGACTAATAAAATGCGAAGGTACGTTTCATTTGAAAACTTTCCTTTTCTTGGCTAGGTGATCATGCTTATCAACAATTTCGAGTAATTAAAACATCATAGGACATAGGACTTAAATAATAAAGACCATCTATCAAATCATAGGTGCAAATAATGAGTTGAACTTAACCCACATTGTAATAAAGGAATTAAATTCCCTTTGTTGAACACTTGTTCAAATAAATGACTAACGAAATTAAATTCCTTTTAAAATCCAAATTTTATATAAGCAGTCTACTAAACATAAAGTCCTATCATTATTGAAAAATAATTCTACTTGTCCTAATGCTTTAAACGGAGACATGTTCTCCATTTCGAGCCTCAAAAAACCTCTGTTCTGTCAACGAAGCTAGTTTGTGCGAACCCCTTTACTTGAGTAGCAGAACGCCAGTTGAGTGGCTCTGAATCAATGATCCATTTATCATTATATTCTCCACTAAACAAGCTTCCAACCACACAAATTACCCATACCTTGCTTTTGGCTTGTCGAGGAGCAATTACGCTTCCAGTGACCATACATCGCGCGAAGCACTTGCCTTTAAACTGATATAAGTGGTTTTGATGGCTGATGCACGTAGCCAACGTTCTTATTCTTTTTCCCACCCTTAGGTTTCGCTGGGCTTGAAAGTAGAACCCTCGGAGTCATATAGTGCTGACTTCAGAAAGCCCTTCCGGCACTTTGAGTTCATCACGTCAACTGTAGGAGTTAGATCCATCTTGTTCATATTATAATTAACTTTAAAGTGAGTAAAGCGATCAGGTAGGGATTAAAATATGAAATCAATTTGGGACCCTTTGCTCCATCTTCATCCCGACACTTCGAAACGATTGAGATGTGACATCATTTTTTCGAACGATGATCTCCGCTACGATCATTCTAGTGTTCATTATAGCCCCTATTATATTTGCCTTAAAGGAACTTGTTGATTGTCACGAAACGCTTGTCTTGCTCGATCTGGATCATTTACGCTCCCCTTTCTCGAGATGGGAATCTCATCCTTTCAAATGACTAACTCTTGTAAGAGTATAAGCGTGGCCCGATATGTTGCTTGTCCCGATTATCATGTGCTTTTGACTTGGGTGAGATGCATTTCTTCTTGAGCTCATTGGGCTTTAGTGTGGATTAGGACAAACTTCAGTTTTCAAAATCGGAAACAATGTCTGAGGACAGTTTCCATTCACTTATAATTATTTCCATCCATGAGCTTTTGACTCAAAAATCATTGCAAGTAGGTTAAATGATTTTATTTTAAAAAAAAAATACTAGTATGTTAATAATATCTTACAATAACTGTCATAAAATTTAGTTAATCCCAAAAACTATTTTACATTTTATTGTAAACAATTATTAGTTTCCATTATAAACACTTACGTTGGGCAGATATTTATAACCATTAATTGATGCGTGAAATGATTGTAGTATCTCTCTTAAGTTGGTTCAGGAAAGATGAAGTCATGAGCGGATACTTAAATCCATGTAGGCAGAACTTTGCAGATAATACATAATCATTTCACTCTAATTGTTTCAAAACTTTGGGCATAATAAAAATATCATAGCTATAAGTTGGGAGAGGTAATAGTCAAAAATTAAGTTTGAATGTTTTTAACATTGTTTTTAATTTAAATTATGTTTAATATAAAGATTGTTGGTAGATGATGTATTAAATTTTGAAACAATTAGAATCGATAAAATCCAACCATGTTGTCAGATTTGGGGCATCATGATCATTTTATTATTAGACCTGATAGGAGCCATAGGTTTAAAATTAATTAAATTAATTAAAACATCACCATTCAATATTTTTAAATAATGGGGATTTTCTAAAATTATTTCAAAAAAAATAAAATAATTTTCCATAATAATTATTAAACTAGATAATAGAATCATAATAATTATTATGCATGTAATTATCATTGATGCAAATTTATATAAGCCTTTATTACATATGGCATGTTATCACATAAAACATGTTACTAGCATATAATTTAAACGTTCTGCATTAATTAAATAGCCCTAATCCATGGTTTTCCTAAAAAATTAAAATTGGGCTTTATTACCGATATCCTAAGGTTCTTAGGCCCCGAATTATTTTGGACTACAAAGGCATAAAGGCCCAAAACTAAAATAAATTAAAGCGCAAAAGCAGCTGTGTTCTAATTTGAAGGGTAATGATCCGTAGATCCGTAAATCAAGCGGCCCGGGAAGAACCACCAGCGCACGGCGAGCGGCCGCGGGAAGTAGGCGCCAAGCGACTGCCGCAGCGCCTACGGCGTATTGAACTATCGGCGGTGAGGACGCGGCGAAACTTCCGCCGTAGCGTGTGGCGGCGTAGCGGCGACTCTCGTTTTGCCGCCGATCCGTCCACAGCGTCTCCTCCTCCTCTAACGTTTCCGCAGTGGTCACGCGTTAGAGATGGTGTCCGGATCTTCTCGACTTCCGAATAATGAAGGTGTCTGATTTGGGATTTGAAATTTAAAATTACAGCTATTTTTAATTAAATAATAAATAAAACCGGGAAGAAACACGATCTTATGACCTGACCTCCACGTACAAACCCGAAAAAATTAATCTGTCTCAAATCTACCATGGATCTGAAGCCAAAACCATTAAAATAATACGTGAATTTAAGTGAGCAAAATCATAAAGTGTGAATCTAATCATGCGATCTAACAACAAATAGAACTGGAGTCTTGTATCTTAAATCAACATCAAATTACATGCATTATTGAATACCTAGATACACATATCTAATCATAGCATGCTCGATACAAATTGAAGGAAAAGCAGCGGCGGGCGTGGATCGCAATGATTAAGCGATACAGCGTATCTAAATTCAATAAATAATTACCTATGTAGTTCTTGGATCATCAGTGAACCACAGATCGATGCGGTAAGTACGATGCGAGTCGGGATCTGTGTGACCAGCCTTGATAGCGATCTACGAGTCACGTCTACGGATCGATAATCTGCCGTCAGATCTTGGATCTGTCATAAGGTGAGTATATGGATGTGTGTCGTATGATGAATCAGGGCGATAGGCTGAATCTTGCGACGACAGAGAGAGAAAAAAGCAAGAATAGAAAGTTAACTTTCGCTTCTCTTCGTGCAATGATCTCAAATGTATGAAAAAAAAGTGAAAGCGCTGACGAATTCGTCGAGGAATAGCGTTGTGTAATAAATTATATTTATTATAAATAACTAGTTCATATAATAAATTATATTTATTATAAAAAACCGTTCATATAATAGAATTATATTTATTATAAATTTATAGTATACATACTTATATTTGAGAATACTAAAGTGGGACCAAGAGCACATAATTGCTAACATATATATAGTGAAATCAACTTGAAGGCTTCGTGGGTCAAGACCATCTACATTATCAAAAAATATAAATATACTAAAATCGATTTCTAACAAAAAGGAATAAAAAAAAACAAAAAGGAATAAGAAAAATATAACATTTAAATTCAATATTTTATAAGTTATTAACTTTCTAAATATAAAAAATAAATGTAAAATTAAACAAGTAAGTAATCTTTCTTATTTTGACAGTTTTGAGATTGAAATGATATAAAATATTTTTTCATTAGCTATTTCTTTTAAATTTATTAAAATAATATTTTTAGTCGATGTAAAAATATGATGATCATTAATTTTCTTATAAATTAGAAATGAAATTTGTCATTCAATTTCTCTTTACAGCATCTATCTAAGATTCTAACTAAATATATTTTGGGATAAAAATACCCCTCAAACATTTGAATATTTACATAATGTTCAACTTCTTTTTTGAGAAGACATGATTTTCAAAATCACTTTTAATTATTTTGACAATTATTGTCAAAATTTACATAAAAGAATAAACCCTAAAAAGTTTTTTTCCTTTTTTTTTTCCTCTTAAGATTTGTTGGTGAAGAGAAAAAAAAAGCCTAGAGAGAAAACAAATAATCGAAGAAAAGAATAGGTTAGATGAATTGGAAATTACAATTGAATGTATTAACAACATGGTTAGGTAAATTAAAATTTACAAGTGGATGTATTAATATTTTAAAAACCGCTGTATAAATCATATCGATACAAGAATAACTTTGATAATTATAAATACATTTTTTTTTCTCTACATCAAATGATGATTTAACTTTTAATCTTTTTTTTTGGGTTGAATTGAATCCTTCAAAATCGATTCATGATTTTCCAAATATTTTCAACTTGAAAAATCATTTTCAACTTGATATATATATATCTAGTCAAAGTCAATTAACGTGCAAATTGCAATTGGATTCCTACAAGACTCTCTTATTAACCCCCCTAGGTCACAGCCATGCCGCCGTTTCTAACTCTAAAAGGATTTCCCACTTTCTTTTTTTTTTTTTTTTTGTATGTATGTTTGTTTCAGGGATATATCCGATATATCAGTGATATATCATGTCGGTTTTTGAACCGATATCGTGGAAATATTAGATGTGATCTGATGCGTTAGTTTAATTTTCGGTAAAATATCAGAAATATCTTGGGATATGCTCCGGGGATATATCGGGGATATATCGAATATATTTAAATGGCCAAGTTGAAATCACGAACGATCGAATGGTTATGGATTAATCATGATGATTTAATTCGATATCTCGATATTCGTATAAAAATATCGTAGATATATCTCGGAGTATATCAGATATATCAAAAGTAAAATCCAGGAAATGTCGATATATCAGTCGAAGCAGATATTTAAATCGTAGTTTGTTTGTGATTTTGAAAACTGTTATCCAGAATAGTTTTTGAAAACATAAAAAACATAATTTTGTTGTTTTCTGAAAAGTATTTTTGTTATGTGTTGTTTGAGTTTTCAAGAACTGTTCTTAAGAACAGTTTTCAAAATCGAGAACAAAAGAAAGAAGCCGATACCGCACCGTCCTTTTAAGTTTCAAATGTATTGACTTTGACTGCTCCAAAATGTATTAGATAAGTGTTGCAGCAAAACTTTCAAACATGCCAAAACAACGAAATTTCCTTCACCTTTGTTTTAGTTCAAATCTAAGATAGTTAGTTCAACTCCCCAGTTGGAAACGTGTCTTGAGTCAAAAGAGCAGCCAATGTTGATGGTTCCAAAACTTTCTGTATAAAGCCTCTATAACATATCCTCCCCAGCATGGTTTAGAGAGGAAAACATGGGCAACTTCTTATTCTTGAGCTATTCCATTGTCTTCCTTTCTCTGTTCATCTTTTCAGTTGATTCTGCATCTTCGTCTTGTCCCATAGATCTTGGCTATGTCCAGACCTACCCATGGGACATCTCTCTTCGTCTTACTCGGTGAGATCAAGACCACTGCTGTGACCCTTCTCTCAGCCTCTTTGGCGTGGGCCTTGCCAGCATCTGAGACTTCTAGTTTCAGCTCCTACTGCTGCCGTCTCGTGTCTTGCCTCTCAGACTTGCAGACCGAGCTCTCTGCCATGGCGTTCCAACCATCTTTGGTCTCTCAATGCTTTCAGAACTCGACTCAGTTTGTTTCTAATTCTTCGAGCTGTGCTGGAATCATCACAAAAGAAGATTGGATCGAAAGGGTTGGTGAAGTGACTTCCTTGGATTCGTCTTGCAAGGACCTGCCTGGACTTGTCCAGTGCAGCTCCTGCCTTGATGCTGGGATGAAGGTGAGTTCACAGTTGCAGGCTCTAGCTCCAAATTCCACTAAATGCTTTTACTTCACCATCCTGTATGCTGCAGGCATTGCAAACGAGTTAGGCCCTCAGGACAGAAACACCGCTGCTTGCATACTAGCCTTGCCTTTGAATTCCACAGCTAGTAAAACCTCTAATCATATGAGCCGAGAGACTTTATTCAAATTAATTTTCGGGTTCTTGGGTGCTTTTCTGGTTGTTGTGTTTGCCTTAGGATCACTGGTGCTGTACAGGATTTGGCATAAGAAGAAGCAACAGTCCTTCCATGAAGAATTTGTGAGCAGCATGAGGGATAGAATTTTACCTAACACTGGAGCGACATGGTATCGTATAGTGGACCTTGAACGAGCCACAGATGGATTCTCGCAGAAGAATTTTATAGGCCAAGGCGCATATGGGGTTGTACATAAGGGGACCCTTTCTGATGGCTCTTTAGTTGCAGTGAAACAAATTCTTGATTTGGATTCACAGGGGGATGAAGAATTTTCCAATGAGGTTGAGATCATAAGCAAAATAAGGCACAGGAGCCTTCTTTCTCTTCGGGGTTGCTGTGTTACGAGTGATGATTGTAAAGGTAAAAGGCGATATCTTGTTTGTGATTACATGTTGAATGGTAGCCTAAGTGATCATCTTTTCAACTCTATCAATAGCAGGAAGGAACTAACTTGGCCTCAGCGGAAGAATATAATTCTTGATGTAGCAAAAGGGCTTGCTTACTTGCATTATGGAATTAAACCTGCCATTTATCATCGAGATATAAAGACAACTAACATACTTTTGGACTTGGAAATGAAAGCAAAAGTGGCGGGATTTAGTTTGTAAAGCAAAGTAGAGAGACGGTCAATCTCATCTCACCACAAAAGGTAGCTGGTACACATGGATATCTGCTTTCAAGTATGCTCTCTATGGACAATTAACAGAAAAAAGTGATGTTTACAGTTTTGGGATTTTGATTCTTGAAACTATGAGTGGGAGGAAGGTGTTGGATACATCGAGTTCTTCCATGGTTCTAATCACAGATTGGGCTTGGATGCTTGTGAATTCAGGAAAAGTAGAAGAGGTTTTTGACTACTTCATAAGAAAGGAAGGACCAAAAGGTGTCATGGAGAGATTTGTTCTTGTTGGGATTCTTTGTGCACATGTGATGGTGGCTTTTAGACCTACCATTGCAGAGGCTCTAAGGATGTTGGAAGGTGATATTGACATTCCGAAATTACCAGACCGGCCATTGCCTCTTAGCCATGAGGCATTTCGATCTTCTTTGCGGTATAGTTCTTTGACAAGTGAGAGATCAAAACCCAGCTCAGAAATATGGTACCAATATAAATTTGATAAAGCAAAGCCTGTGTTGCATATTTTCTACTTTTCTTTATCTTCCATTCTTTAAGGGTATACTTTTTCTACCTTTTTCTTATTCCATTCTTTTAAGTGTATACTTCAGTCCTCTATGTACGCAGAATTTTATGATAAAAAGAATGTTGCATTCTTTCAATACTAAAGAACTACATGGTTTCCTACATTAAAAAAGAGCTTTGCCATGAATCTCAGGAAAATTGCAAGAATCATTATCAACTGCCACATACAGCATTCCTTCAACTGAAAAACATAAAAATGACAATCAAGATTCTGTTTTTAACTTTCAATAACATCTTTTAACAGTAAGGATGATTTTATTTCCAGAAGAAAAACAAGAATGTATAACAGTGTAGTTTCTCCATCAAATAAGCACAAAAATAATGTATAAATAAGAGAAAAGAGCCATTACATACAAGTTCAAATTATTAAAAAAAAAAAAAAAAAAAAAAAGCAACTGGTTAAATGACCAATTGAAGTTTCAACCAAAAAAAAAAAAATCCATAATGTGGCTTAAAAATAGAGATTAAGAACACTGACCTGTAGTTGCAAATTCCACTCTTTATTTTACAGGGTGGTTCCCAGGCATTTCAACTTCAGAATTCTCCATTGCTGGTACAGCATACTCTGCAACGTTGATCAATATATTTAGCTCATTAGCAGTGATTTCTCAATCACATAAAGGCTCCTTGACCAAGAGATTCATTTTCTCTCTAAGAAATTCAAGTACATCTTCTCTCCCTTCCTTTATAAGTAATTGTTTTAACTTCCCAAACGTCACACTTGATGGCCTAATGCCCTTCTCCATCATCTCTTCTAATAAGACACAAGCCTTGGAAACATTACCCTTTTTACAGAGTCCATTAATAAGGACTGAAAAAGTATGCATGCCAGGAACAAACTGCTTCAACCTCATGTATTTCCACACTTTAAGAGCCATCTCTAGCTCATCATTCTCACAGAACATTTTTATCATCATTGTATAAGTGTCAGCATCTGGATCGCAAACCTTGATCATTCTGCGGAAGACCCTATAAGCCTCATCAGTATCTCCACAACTGATTAAGCTGTTTAGGATAATATTGCAGGTCCTGGAGTTTGGTCTGATCCCCTTGCAATCCATCTCATTTAAAACCCTATACGCATTCTTGAGTTTGTTAACTTTGCAGAAAGCACCAATCAAGGCGTTATAAACTGCCACATCAGCCTCAATTCCATTCCTTTCCATATCTAAAAACATATCAACAGCATCTTCAATTCGATTTTCTATCCCATAAGTATGAACCAGAACGCTATAAATAAAAGATGTTGGCTTACAGAAACTAGAATCCATTTCTTTAACTATTCCCACAGCTTCATCAACCCGCCCCGCCTTGCAAAGTATGTCAACCATGATACCATAAGTCACAATATCAGGGTTGCAACCCATGTCCACCATTTCTCTGAAAATGTCTCTCGCCTTGGGCAGATTTGGAGACTTTCCCCACCCCTCAAGCAATATGCTGTAAGTTTTTGAATCAGGAATAAATCGGTCTTTCATACCATCAAAGATCTCCTGAGCCTTCACAACATTCTTGGACTTGCACAAAACGCCAAAAGACTATTAAATGCTGCCAGGTTTGGAGGAACATCATATTTTTCCATGATATTGAATGTGTAAACTGCCTCTTCCACCTTCTGAGACCTCGCATACTTTCTCATTATGATGCAAAATGTCTCAACATTTAGTATCTTCATGCTTCTCATTGTATTTACAAGATCCCACATGATTTGATACTGCCTTATCTTAGCTAGAGACTCTATCATGGTATGGTAAGCTCTGACACTATGCTCATAATTTCGTTGCTTTCCAGCCCATTCAAAAAATTGATAAGCCAGCATTCCAGCATTCTCAAATCTCCTGAGGACATTCTCAACAACTGCTGGTGAGACCCTGATCCCATTTTCACTAAGGGAAGTATCTAGCCCTAATTTTGGGCAAGAAATCATAAGTTCACATATCTTTTTAGTTGGATCTGCAATCTCCTTTATTGTTTCACTAGAACTGCACATTCTGGCCAAAACATTCCATCCCAGTGACAATTTCTTCTGACAGCCATTAATTTTAAGCATATCAACAACCGATTTGATCATTAAGAATAACCTGGAACAGGAAGGGACAGTGAATGAGTAACTCACACAGTACGACACAAATTTGATGCACATGGATCATGGCCATCAGGCAGTGCTACTTACTGTGTGTAGCCCATTGCCTCTGGTTCCATAACAAGCAAACCAAAAAAAAAAAAAAATGGAACTGGAAACAAACAAAAGATAAGAACATCCCTTGCATCGTGGTTATATTAAGCTACAAATCATCAATAGTTACCAACTATTCTGTCAATAAAACACATTATATGCCATGATAAGGACGGTCTCAACAATCATTCTAGCTTTTTCCTTTAGAGAAAAATCACCAGGAATAGCCCTGAATAACAATTGGCCATTTCTCACAATTCTAGCTCGTGTGAAGGTTTATTCGAGCTTCTCATTTTAATTGAAGCTTTGACCTTTCGGGTCATTCTAACCGTGCCCATAGCTTCTCTTGCCCTTTCACAACAAATGGAAGAAGAAGACCTTACGTCTTGAGATGGTCTCTAATCATATTGGTAATAGCTTAGCTTCGTGTAAGTAATGCAAGGTTCAAGACAAAAAAAGGACTGGTTTTGCATCCATGGTTGGTTGGGTTTTCATCGAACACCTTGTACGCATCCACTAAATTTGCATGTTTTCTTTCACCACACACTAAACCAAAGTAAAGCGCACCACTAAACTGCGTACAGGAACACAAGTCATAAAAATCAAAGCTTTGGGGAAAAAACTATGAACTAGATAGAGCAATCCCAACAGAAAAACAAATAAATCGGTCCAAATTTAACTAACCTCCAACTTTCAGAATACCAGAAACATTTGGATTGATATAAAAGCAAGCTGAGCTAGTATTGGGATTATTCTGAGAGCTAAAAAACCATTAATTAGGGAGGAGATGCCGAAGGAGATGACAAAGATGCTTAACGCGATCGGAGAAAAAAGGTGGACTGCTGGGGACAGATGGTATTTATAGCTCTTGAAACGACGTCGCTTCGTCTCACAACACTAAAACGCAGCGTTTTACGACGTGGTCGTCTCCTACGTCCGCAGAGGAGAAAAAAACGAGTGATGGAGCTTCAACTGCCGGAGTGCCCAGTCTGCCTCCAAACCTACGATAGCGATCAAGCAATCCCTCGCGTTCTCGCCTGCGGACACACGGCTTGCGAGGCATGCATAGCTCTCCTCCCACAGCGATTCTCCGACACCATCCGCTGCCCGGCGTGTACCCAACTCGTCAAGTACTCTCACCTACAAGGCCCGTCGGCTCTACCCAAGAATATCGACCTTCTCAGACTCTGTCTTAGCCAGGACGCGGATTATCAGAAACCCCACAAAAGACCCATCACCGGTCACTATGAATTTCTACCTCGCTTGTGGTCTGTTGGTTTATTCCTTTTGGAAGGAATGGGTTCTTCCGAACGACGGCGTTTTAGTTGGGCAGTGGTGATGAGATTTTACGTGATGTAGTTCGCCGGAATCTCCTTCTTCCCCGTCGGTTGTTCGTTGGTGGTTGAAAGAGAATCAAAATGTGAGTCTGGTTAAGAGTGGCTGTATCATTTGTGAATGACTCTATGTTTACAGTTTTTGATTATAATAGAGCAGAATAATGGACTGTTTGAATTCAACGAAGGAGGAGAAAAGACATGAACTGGGTTTGATTTTAAGACAGTGCAAGACCTGTGGAGTTTATGGATTGTGGTATGATTTGGATGATCACTGCTTGTATCTAGTTTGTGAGCGTTGGGGATGTGGTCTTTTGGAAAAAATTTCTGAACTGAGGAATGGGGTTGTTGGTGGGAATGAGGATGGTTTGGTGAATTCAGCCATAGAAGATGAAATATTCTGTTTTGCAATGATGGGTATGGAGATATGCAAAGCAATTATTGGCTTGCATTCAGAAGGACTAGTTAGTGGATGTTTGGCACCATCGCCTTTAATTTTGATGGTCTTAGCCATGTTTTGACCAGTTGAATGAGATGGCGGCAATGGGAGAATTCGGAGGAGCCTTGTAAGAGTGTTTCTCACCAGTGGAGAATTGATGATAAGGAAATGGGAATAATATCAACTAATCTAATAATAAAAAAGAGGCATATCTGAGCCCAGAAGTGTTTATTCAGATTATTGCAGAAAGAGGGCGTTAGTTAGAATGTGACAGTTTAAGTTATTCAGTTGGATGGTTCTACTGATGTTTGGTCAAGGCCCAAACATGTATTGCTCAGGCTTCTTATTGGAAACCAGGTGGCTGAACTCCATATGAGAAGTGCAAGCAATTCTGGTTACACATTTAAAGGAAATTATCTGCAGTTGTAGGATGAAGTTGGGTTCTTTGTTGCAGAGCCAGTGGGCACAAATTTTGTAGCTGCAAAGGATTCTCTGTGATGTTTGATTTTGATCTAAAAGTCGTCCACTTGTAGCTGATGTGTGGAAATGCATTAGGGAATTGATTATAAAACCTCAATTTGATTTCATGGTTAGTAGAGAGGGATCAGTTAATGAGCACAACAATGCGCACTGCTTGGTTCTTGGAGAATTATGTCAGCTGCCAAAGGAAATTATTAGAGGATCACTAGCAGTGAAGACAGATGAAAGCAACAGAGAAAATGTTGATCATGTTGGTGATGATAAAGATTTCAGTGAAGTCTTTATGGGGTCTACTGTCAAATCTATGAATCTACTGCAAGGCCATCTTAGTTGTATTACAAGTTAACTGTTGGAAGTACAAATGCTTTGTGGTGCTTTTATATATTTTCAATATGATGCTATACCAAATATTCATTTTCACTACCTGATATTTGCTCATGGATTGTTGAGTTATCTTAATGCCAGGATGTGAAACTCAAAGATTCATTTCTTCCTTTTCCAGTTATCCCAATTGTTAACACCCGATCAAAAAAGCGAAGTACATATGAGGGCATTTCCGTTATCTCGGTGAAAGCGAATTCGTATCACAATCAATCACACAACAGAAATGGCGGCCCATATGTTACAAATCAACAAACATACATTCTCTTATGAAATGGTGGTGACTCATTTTACCTTCATTGTATTTCCTCATGCCCTGGCCAGACCTTTTGGTGAAACCAGTATGTTTTGATACTAAGTGATAGTATAAAATGCAAGATGCCAGCTTCATTGCTCAATCTTTTGAATTATTATAAGCTACTTAGTTGAGATGAGATAATTCTTGAATTCTTAGTGATATTAGTCGCGATGCACCTAGTCATTCATAACGAAGCCTGCATCATGTTTCTCAAATGGATCGATCTAGTTCTTTCAGCTTTTGAGTTCTCTTTGGGTCTTGTTTTCTCTCTTGCGCTACTTAGTTTCAAACACAGTCTTGTGGTTTTCCTTGTTTGGTTTTTAGTGTGCCTGCCTGTCTTTTAGCAACTTGTTTTTGTTAATTTTCTGTCTAATTGAGTTAGATTACATTTGATATCTTTTCTTTGTTTTATAGAGTTTTCCTGTTTAGCTCCTCCTTCGATAAAACAATCCGTATCTAGTAGTCTTTTCTGATAAGTGAGGATTGTTGAAGTTTTGACTATGGCTTGCATACTTTCTTTGATTTTGAAGAATTTGAAAAACTTATCATCTGACAAATAATTGACTATTTATTTTTGCAATTAGGATAATAGTATGGCATCTCTTAAACCCATTTCTGCATAATTTTGCTCTATGCCACAACAGAGGGTGAATCAAGTTGAAATTTTAAAATGAACTGCTTTACATTCTATGTTCATGCTACTGGATTAGTTGTGTTCCTCATTTCAATTGTTCATACACAATTTGTTATATCTCATCACAACATGTATAATTTGTTGGAAAAGAGAATATTTGGAAAGGAGAACAATTTGACAATTAATGAAAATTAAATCAGCAATAATCATTTGCTGATTTATAGGGACTGATTAACTGTAATTTAGGTGTAGCCAACTCTTGTATTCTAGGAAATTAGTAGTTATTCCTAATTGGTACTCCAACATACTTGTATATATTTCAAACTATGGAAATCAATGAAATATTACAGCTTCCTTATTTTCAGAAGTTAGTATCAGAGCTGGAGACCTTAGACTGTTCCTGACTCTTTAAAAGTTTCTGGACTTACTCCAGCAACTAAACCTAGCCTTCGATTATGTCTGATGTTTCTTCTGAAACTATATCCTCTTCCTTGAACATGAACTCTTTCAAAGAAACCCATGTTTCGGGATCTGAATCGCACTCCTTCCAGATTACCAATATTCGTCTTAATGGTGATAATTTCCTATGTTGGTCAATGTCTGTACGAATGTCTATTCGAGGAAGAGGGAAGATTGGATACCTGATTGGAGAAAAGGAGGCATTGTAGTAGATGATGCGGCTTATGCTACCTGGCATGCTGAGAACTCTATGGTTATGGCTTGGCTTGTCAATTCCATGGATGAAGACATTGCTTCAAATTATATGAATTATCATACTGCTAAGGAACTCTGGGACAACATTCACCAAATGTATTCCGATCTCAAAAATCAATCGCAAGTGTATGAACTACAACTACAACTTGGTGAACTTCGTCAGAGAGATGATAATGTGACCAGATACTTCCACATGCTGAAGAGACTGTGGCAGGACCTTGATTTGTTCAACACCTATGAGTGGAAATCCTGAAGACTACAACCACCATAGGAAGATGGTGGAGAATGATCTCATCTTTAAATATCTTGTAGGTTTAAAAGTGGAGTTTGATGAAGTGAGGGGGAGAATCATTGGCCGCGGGTCACTTCCTTCACTTGTGGAAGTTTTTGCTGAAGTTCGACGAGAGGAAAGCTGTCGTAGTGTCATGCCCAGGAAGAAGAAGTTGCTGCCAATTGAGAACTCTACTCTGCCACCAGCGTCTGAATCTAAAGCGGAGTCTATGAACAATCATCGACGTGGAGATGAAAAACGGAGAGTGTGGTGTGATTTTCTGCAACAAACCGCAGCACACTCGTGAGACCTGTTGGAAGATCCATGGTAAACCATTGAATTGGAAGAGTAGCAAGCCTGGAGAGAGGTTTCATCATCCAACACCCTCTGCAAATGAGGCATACTAATCTTTGGTCCTTTCAACAAGGAACGAGATGGATCTACTTTCCCGAGGTTGCTGAGAAATCAATCCACGAATCTGGTATTCCTAGTAGTTCTTTGGTTCAAACAGGTAGAAATTCTTGTGCTTTCTCGTGTCATTCAAACTCTACACTGTGGATCATTGATTCTGTTGCTTTTGACCATATGACAAGTCTCTCGGATGCTTTACACTCTTATACACCATTTTATGGAAATAAAAAAGTTCAAATTGCAGATGGTAGACTTTCTCCTATAGTAGGAAAAGGGTCTATTAAAATCTCTGAAACAATCACTCTTAAATCAGCCCTTCATGTTCCTAACCTTACTTGTAACCTTTTATCTATCAGTCAACTCTCTAAGGACTCTAATTGCAGTGTTATATTCTTTGATTCTCATTGTGAATTTCAGGACCAGAGCACGGGGATGATGATTGGTAGTGCTAGTATGGTGGGTGGACTCAATTTTTTCGATGACAACCTTTTTTGCAATAAACAGGCTCAAGGCCTTAATACTAGTATTAGTTTTCTCTCTGTTCATGAAAAAATAATGCTCTGGCATCTTAGATTAGGGCACCCTAGTTTCTCATATTTAAAATATTTGTTTCCTATTTTGTTTTAAAATATGGATTGTTCATCTTTTGAATGTGAAAGTTGTCATTTATCGAAGAGTCATCGTATTACTTATAAGTCACGACCCTATTGTGCATCAAAACCATTTTACCTTATTCATAGTGATGTTTGGGGGCCTTCAAAAATTTCAACTTCCTCGGGAAAAAGTGGTTTGTAACTTTTATAGATCATCACACTCGACTTTGCTGGGTATACTTAATGAGTGATAAATCTAAGGTTGAAAAACTATTCAAAAATTTTACACACCATGATGAAAATCAATTTGAAACCTGGAAATAAAAATTCTTCACTCGAGATAATGGAACTAAACAATTTTCAATGACATTTTGGAAATTTTTTACAGAAAAAGGCGTCGACAGTATTCCACATGTAGTGACACTCCCCAACAAAACGGTACAGCCGAAAGGAAAAACCGTCATTTACTTGAAGTTGCTTGAGCCATTATGTTTTCCATGCATGTACCAAAGCATTTATGAGGAGACGCAATTTCAAAAGCCTCTTATTTGATTAATAGAATGCCAACTCGTGTTTGATTACATTACACCTCGGGGCCTTAGAAATATTCGTGAATGCTTCACTTACCTAGTAGATTGCGATCTAAGCAGTCCTGAGGGCTTAAAAATCGTCTTTGTTAGCTGTACCACCCCCGAATAAAAAAGTATAAATCTTTATAATCCTCGATTACAAATTTTTTTTTTTGTTTTTTTTGTTAGCATGGACGTAATAGTTTGTAGGGTCGACCATATTTTCAGCAAATTTGCCTTGGAGATGGTTAACAATGAAGCACGGTTTGGAAGCCGTCCAACTACCTACAACCTTTTTCTCTCTATTAATGATAAGCTTGTGCCACATAATTAGGAAATTAAAAAATCTGAAAATATGGAAACTAATAATCTATCTCTGCCGAGTATAGAAACCTCACATTCAGGGGGAGAAATACTAGAAAGAGATCCTATAAATCCTATTGTGTATACTAGAAGAGGAACTCAAAGAAAAAATAGCGACCTACCAGCATCTCAAGCACATAACCACTTATCTTTCCCATGTGATGGTTCATCTAATGACACGGTAAATCCAACTCTTCTTTTTCTGATTCACAACTGCTTTCATCAAATATTACTCCTACCATATCTGACCTTGATATACCTATAGCACTTAGAAAGGAGTACGCCAGTTGCACTAAACATCCCTTAGCAGAACAAGTGTCATATCATAGACTCTCACAAATCCCGTAATGCACAGCCTGCAAAATCTCTCCTGTTTATTCAAAAATGATCGGGGCTTAGAAATCGATTGGAAATGTCGGTAGTCTTAAGAAGAGATGAATGCTCTAAGGAAGAATAGGACCTAGGAATTAGTGGATAAGGGAGAAGAAAATTGTAGGCGTAAATGGGTCTTTGTCAGTGTAGAGCTAATGGAAGTGTTGAAAGGTATAAAGCGCGTTTAGTAGCTAAAGGATATACACAAACACACGGGATTGATTATCAGGAAACATTTGCTCCTATTGCAAAAATCAATTCCATTCGTATTCTACTATCCTTGGCTGCAAATTATGACGGGCCTTTACACCAGTTGGATGTAAAAAACGCTTTTTTGAATAGAGACTTAGAAGAGGAGGTCTTTATGAGTTTACCACCGGGATTTGAAAAGCAACTAGGAAGTCATAAAGTTTGCAGGCTTAAAAAGTCCTTATATAGTCTAAAGCAATCGCCTCAAACATGGTTTGAGCGATTTGGAAAAACTGTTAAGGGTCATGGGTACACACAAAGTCAAGCTGACCATACCTTGTTTTATAGACACTCAAAGGAAGGAAAAATCTCTATTTTAATTGTTTTTGTTGATGAGTGATGAGCAGGAAAGGCTTAAGAGAGTTCTTCCTATTGATTTTGAGATTAAAGACTTGGGAGGCCTAAAGTACTTCCTTGGAATAGAATTTACCAGATCCAAGAGAGGTATATTCGTATCTCAACGGAAATATGTGTTAGACCTGCTGTCATAAACGAGATTACTTGGTTGTAAGGCAGCTGAGACACCAATTGAGCACAATTTGAAGCTTCAACCTGCCAAACCCAAAGGCTGGTTGGTAGACTAATTTACCTATCACACACTCGTCTAGATATAGCTTTTGCTGTAAGTGTAGTGAGCCAGTTCATGCACTCACCGGGGTTAGAACACTTTGAAACTGCATATCGGATATTGAAGTATTTAAAGGGATCGTTAGGAAAAGGATTATTGTTTGAAAAGAATAGTCATCTACAAGTTAAGGTTTATACAGAAGCTGATTGGGCTGGTAGCTTGACCGATAAACGATCGACCTCTAGCTACTGCACATTTGTTGGAGGTAATCTGGTTACATGGCGCAGCAAGAAGCAGAATGTGGTGGTGAGGAGCAGTGCTGAAGCCGAATTTAGATCGGTTGCTCATGGTATATGTGAAGTATTATGGATTAAAAGAATCCTAGATGAACTAAAGGTAGCAAGCCAATCTCCGATAAAGGTGTACTGTGATAACAAGGTAGCAATCTCGATTACACACAACCCAGTTCTTCTTGACAAAACAAAACATGTTGAGGTAGATAAGCACTTCATCAAGGAAAAAATAAAAAGTTGACGGATTTGTATGACCTATGTCCTAACAGATGAACAGGTTGCAGACATTCTAACAAAAGGACTACCAAGAAAGCAGTTCGAAAAGATGACAAGCAAGCTGGCCATGGAAGACATCTTCAGACTAGCTTAAGAGGGAGTGTTGGAAAAGAGAATATTTGGAAAGGAGAATAATTTGACAATAAATGAAAAATAAATCAGCAACAATCATTTGCTGATTTATAGGGATTGATTAACTGTAATTTAAGATTATTACTCAACTCTTGTATTCTAGGAAATTAGTAGTTATTCCTAATTTAGTGCTCGGCATACTTTATATATTTCAAACTATGTAAATCAATGAAATATTACAGCTTCCTTATTTTCAAGTTAATTGTAGGCCATATAGCTTAGAAAACACAAGTTGTCAAAAGAATTATGTTACATTGACACACAAATAGAAACGAATCCCGACTACTACTAAGAGAAAATCAACATGGTGTGTTCTATATATCAATTGCATCATGTTGATTTGGAGAGTTATTATACCCTTGCCAAGGACATTGGCTCAGTCTTCTTTTGGGAGTTTCAGGGGTAAGTGTTCATTTCTGTTACCACAACTCCAAAAAATTAACATTTGTATGTTCTATATTTCAATTACATCATATTAGGAATTGGAGAGTTATTAGGAATTGCTTCAACATTTTTAGATTCTCTCGTGATTTTCCTTCTTAAATAAGCTTCTTTGGTGCATCTATCTCATGCAGGACTTTACTCTTGTGCATCAATTTAGAGGTCATGAGCATAGGATCATGGCTGTAGTTTTTGTGGAGGAAGAACAACCTTTGTGCATTAGTGGTGATATCGGAGGTGGCATTTTTGTCTGGGGAATTAGTATCCCTCTGAAGCAAGAACCATTAAAGAAATGGTTTGAGCAAAAGGATTGGCGCTATAGTGGTATTCATTCCTTGGCAATTTCGGGTACTGGATATCTCTATACTGGCAGTGGAGATAAGTCAATAAAAGTATGGTCATTGCAGGTGATGGTTTTTACTATTATGCAATCTCCTCTGACTAAATAATTGTATACATCATGCTTGGTTTATCCCTTCAGAGTTCAGGCAATATGTGCCACATATTTGCATTCTAATATTCTCAATTTCCACAGGATTGCACCTTATCGCCTCTGAATGGTCATAGATCAGTTGTGTCTGCACTAGCAGTTTCTGATGGTGTTCTTTACAGTGGGAGTTGGGATGGAACCATCAGGCTATGGTCTCTTAATGATCATAGTCCTTTGACGGTATTGGGAGAAGACGCGCCTGGAAATGTGATCTCGGTTTTGTCTCTAAAAGCTGACCACCATATGCTTCTTGCAGCTCATGAGGATGGATGCATAAAGGTTCCTGATTCTTTAACCCTACTTAGCCTACCCTAGAATTGTTAGTCTACAGTATTTTTAATCTTCAGGGTATCCGTTGTAAAGAATGTAAAGATGAGGTTGGGATGGGGATATCAGGTTCCGGGTTCAAGTCCTAATGCGGACAAAAAAAAAATTGTACTTAACTATCAAAAAAAAAAAAAAAAAACTTCCAATGGGGGCGCATATGGGGAAAACGAAATAATCTAGTTTTGCTTTACATGAGATTTAAACTCTCTTATTAATCATGTAAAATAGAGCAGTATCCAGATTGTTAATATAAAGAAAAGAAACAGATATCAACTGTCCTTGTTTTAAAACGATCATATCTCTCATACATGATACTCTCTGGGTAAAAAGAGGATGTATCCCAAATGGTTCCGGAAACAATGTGATCTATATTTGCAGTGTTCTCAGTTGTAGTTTTATTAAGTCATTGGCCAAGAGGGGATCAGTATCAGCCAAATTGCCAATGCTTATTTATCATAGAACCTGTTGTGAGTTTACTGAATAATTTCGTTATCATTTTCTTTCTTCTTTGCTTTTTCCAGATCTGGAGAAATGATGTGTTTATGAAATCCATACGAGCTCATAGCGGTGCTGTTTTGCTGTTGCATGGAAGGAAATGGTTGTTCACAGGAGGTTGGGACAAAATTGTCAATGCGGAGTGCATTTGCAAAATGGTTTCTGTTGTATATAAGCATAATTAATGATGGATGCTGTGAAATACATTAGCACTTGAAAGTTCTTTCCAACCTTCAACTTTCAGTTCTTTGATTTAAATCTAACCTTGAATGAAAGATCTTTTGCATTTGCTCATTGAATCAGTCTCATGGTCCTTTATTTGCAGGAAATATCAGGAGATGATCTTCAAATAGAAACATTCCAGGTTGGATCTATCGCTTCTGATGCCGTTATAACTGCACTGTTGTACTGGGAAGGAAAACTTTTTGTTGGCTCTGCTGATAGAATTATCAAGGTATGCTGTACCTTCTTCTCCAGTCTCTTTCATAAGAAACTGTTTATGATTTTTTTTTTTAAATAAAATTAATTTTATTGATCTAAACTAACAATACATTCAATAAAAACACATAATCAAATTCACTAAAAACCGTAAAAGATGAAATTGCATCCACGTTAATGCTTAATAGCATAATGAATCAGCTTAAAGTCTACGCATTTGATAGTACTATAATGACTATAATACTTACAACTATAATTCTGTTCTATAACATATTGATGACCATGATTTGATTGGTTGTCTTTATCTAATCAAATATACTTTACAGTCTGATCAAATAAACTTCAATCTATAAAATTTCTTATTACATTTATAGGTTTGAAGATCCCTTTACATGTTGAAATCCAAAAAAGAGTCTACCTGTGCCAGTGCTAAGAATTTGATTAAAGAAAACTAATAATTTGCTCATTCTATTATTGGATTTTTGTTTAATTTCACCAGGTTTATACTGGACAGTGATGGAAGCTACCAAGGGTGATTACAAGCAAAAATACATCAATACATTTCTTGATTCCGTAAGCTAATTATCTGTTTATACTGTAAATGATAAATATATATATTCATATACATTATATATCAAGCTCTGGCAAGAAGTGTTAAGTAAAACTGTGGGGGTGGTTGTTTGTTTGGCTTTTTTGCCCAAAGCTATTTGCTTTCAAATTTTAAAACTTTTTTTTTTTTTTTGCATAATTTATTGTTGAATTTTTAAATTTTTTTATTAAATAGAAAAAAAGCCAAAATAATTTAATTAAAATTTTAAAAATAGCTAAAATATTTAGTCAAATTTTTTTACTAAATATAAAAAGTCACATTTTCAAACTCTTAAAATAATAGTATAAAATTCCTTACTCTTTGATGCAACTAAAACTCTCATAATTCTTTTTCATTGTGATTCAATAAGTACATATTTTTATTTTAGATTTTATTTTCTCAAATTTAGATAAAAATTAAGAGGTTGGGTTTTTTTTTTTTGGTATATAAGATAATTTTTTTATTTCATATTTTTTCCTCAAAGTTTTTGATACAAATCATTGATTTTTTTAATATAAATATTATATGAATGTGACAAGTTAGATAAGGAGGAATTTTTGGATAATATGTTATTCTTTTCTTTTTTTTTAAATGATAATATATTATTCTTAAAAAAATAACCTTTTACAAACTATAAATATGAAATGAAATTATAAAATGAAAGTAATTGAATTTTGAGTATAATTTATTTGTTATTTTTTTAGAGCTAAACACTTTAGGTATGAAGTAGTAAATTGTTCCCATTGGGACTTGAACTCGAGAGCCTTTTTTTCCTATGCTTTGCCTTTTTAAGACGTTGAATGTTCTACCACATGAGCTAAGCATGATAGACAGTTTATATTTATATAACACATTAAATGTACAAATTTTGAATTTGTCTTGTAAAAAAAACAAGTTCACTATAAAATGTTTCAAGGTAAATAAAAAAAAAAACTTTATAGATCTAAAATACAAATTAGTATAAATAATGAAAGTTCAATACAAATATTCAACTAATATTTTCAAAAGAAAAACTAATTAGTCAACATAAATATTCAACTAGTCTTTCAAAGACAAATTAATTTGAAATTTTCGTTTTGTTATAATAATATAAATTATAAAAAAATTTTGTATTTATTTTTTAAATAATAATCTCTTTAAACAACATTTTTTTACATCCATATGCTATATATATATAGAGAGAACAATGATAAATTATTTACTATTTATTATTTTAATATTTTATAAATATGTTAAGATGTTTTACAAATATTATATAATATTTTCATTTTATTTTACAAAAGTTAAGTATGGTTGTACAAGCAACTATAGGTTAAATTTATTATTTTTCTAACATGAATCATTAATTTTTAGTATATAAAAAAATAAACATTTTGATTTTTATAAAAAAATGTTATTTTTAAAATTATATTTATAATGAAGTAAAATTTCTACTCATAACCAAATATCATCTATGATTTTAACCCCTCATATCAAGATTTTTGTATAAATCATCTTAATTAATAATTGCTTCAAAATTATTTAAAATAGTAAATAGACATATTTCAAATATTATAATTTATTTATTTATTTAATCAATTAAATAATTTATTTGATTCGACATAACAATACGTTGATAAAATATGAAATCGAGAAATAGCCCAAGCGTAAATAATGAAACAGCGTGAGGTTAATGACATAATAAATCGGTAAAGAGCACATACAATTGATAATTAGCGTATCACGTTTGATATTCTTATTGTGATTTAAATACTTTATGGTATGGATTACGTAGTATATTGGCCGGCCAATTAATTTTGATTTATCGTCTTTTGGTGTATATCTTTGTTTATCTGGATCGTCGAAAATCTGAATAAAATGTCGTATCGCGATGAAAAAAACCAAAACATGGCGTAAACGGCGTATCACTAACCGATCAATGCGATGTAATGTGCGTCATATAAGTGATATAAATCGTAACTCTGTTGAACGATGAATAATAACGAAATAAAATTAAGTATATGAATAACATTGTGATCAATAAAAGTGGCGTGGATGAGTGAAAAGTCGAGAAAACGAGGTATGGTTTGCGCGTAAATATGAATTTTCTAGGGCTACAAATATTAAACACCTTGTCTAATGATAACAACGTAAATCATAGTATATATTTCCAATTTATTTTGTAAAATGAAAAATATTGTTTAAAATGGAGCGATATAATTTTGCAGTAAATTCTGAAAATATTCCGGGTGAATCCCATGAAGATGCAATCTTCGACGATTGGGCTTCCACCTGAAAATTTCATCACAATTTATTAACATATAATCAAGAAAAATCAGGAAACACGTTTAACGAAGATTTCATTATTTGACCGTTGGAAAAAGTGACTTAGGCCATCAAGAGAGTGCACCAGCATATCGATATATATATATAACATTCAATCCAGACTCTGGAGCGAAATCGGATTGAGCGGCAAATTGCGTTGCCTTTAACCCCCAAAGAGCACCGCCATGGCCGCGGCATCTGCTTTTCTGAATCCGCCCTTCATAGCTCCAGAGCAATCTTCCAAAGGGGTCAATGCCATCTTTTGGACCAGACCCATTTCATATTCTCCATCGCTTTCCTTTTCCGTGTCTCGGCGGCAACGGCGTCTTTTTAGGATTCGATCCATAGTTGCAGTCGCTTCACTGGAGGTCTTTGTTGGCTTAATTATTAGCGTATATATATTCTGTCAACTGCCTGTTTGTTGAAATGCTTCTGTGAATCGCTCTACACCTTCTTCGGTTTCTTTTGCTTCAGGAAAAATTGGGTGGTCTGAGGAAGAATTGGAGTGACCTTACGAGCTTAAACCACTGGGTGGTCAGGGACTATTACCGTCTCGTGAACTCGGTTAACGCCTTTGAACCGCAGATTCAGAGACTCTCTGATGAACAGGTATTTTCCATGCGCAATTGTTTCTTGAAAGCTATAGTCGGTTTTGTTTGAGCCGGTTTGGGTTATGGGTTTTGGTTTATTTACGCAGTTAACAGCAAAAACTGCGGAGTTTCGTCTTCGGCTGAGACAAGGAGAGACGCTTGCAGATATTCAAGCTGGTCGGTGTTTTTTTTTTCCGTTTAGTTGGGCGAGGAATAGATGATTGATCTACCATGTTACTTTACCTTTTGCTTTCAGAGGCTTTCGCAGTTGTCAGGGAGGCTGCGAGGAGGAAGCTTGGAATGCGGCATTTTGATGTGCAGGTACCTATATACTTATGTAATTGGGTGCTTTTTTTCCTTTTCATTCACGTGAGAATATGCATTTATTTATTTCTTTTTAGATCATTGGTGGAGCGGTGCTTCATGATGGGTCCATTGGGAATGAAAACGGGGGAAGGAAAAACCTTGGTTTCCACATTAGCTGCGTATCTCAATGCCACTTACAGTCAGTTCATGGTATGTGTTCCGTCCAAATTTTCTGAAATGTGGTTGTTGCTTTTTAATTGTCATGCATAGTTTTTCTCCAATGGCATTAAAATGTGTTAGTAGGATTATTAGAATGTAAGCAAAAAATTGAGTTGCCTGCATTGATTTGCGGATAATGTCCATGAGTTGAAGAATTGGTCTAGGTGTCTCAATAATTATATTTTCTGGGATTCTGTTGGTCAGCTGGATTTGGAAGATGTCTCCCTACAGAAAATTAACTGTTAAGATTTGTTTTATCTAACGAGTGACAGGAGTAGGGGTGGCATGGAACTAGTCTCCTTCTGGCTTCTGTTGGTCAGCTGGAAGATGTCTCCCAATGGAAAGTTAAACTGTTAAAATTTGTTTTATTGAACAAGTGACAGTAGTAAGGGTGGCATTACAACTGATTTTGGAAGCTCGTTGTCACAAATTTGCAATGAGTAAACTCTCTGGAAAATAAACACATGACAACTGTGGATTCAAATCTTAATAACTATAATGATAAACACACTTCAGTTTATTTGTAATAATTGGATAAATGTTAGATTATTGCCCATTGGTCCTTATGTATACTAGGTAAGTGGCCTATCAATCCATTGTATGAACAAATTTTACAGCTTGTAAATCAAAAGGAAAAGAGAGCGAAAAAAAGATAAGTTTGTAAAAATAAATGATTAGTATAAGTCAAATGTATGTTCTGTTCAAAAGAATGAGTAAACTGATTTAGTTGTCTTTCTTGATTTGGTCCAAGACAGATGGTTGCATCTTCTTGAGATAAAGTTTAATTCAGGGGCCAAGCATCACTTGTTCTGAATGGCTTTTGTAATTTCCTTTTAATAGCTAATAATTTCCTTTTTAATAGTCTGGAGATCGAAAGGAAATTGTATGAATATTTACTTTTGTGCTCAAGTAGCTGTGAATAAATGGCATGAATGTGATGCTTATGATATTCTTCCACCGACTAGTTAAAGAATGTTTGAAAGTGGGTCCCAAGCTTGTGAGAGATTATTTTTAAATATTAGCATCAGGCTTCTAAGTTCTCTTTTTCTTTCTTTTGGGAATTATATGTCAAAGAAAGACACACATCGCTATTTATAGGTCAAGCAAGGGTGTTTAATTTGTTCTTCCTAAATTTGAATTCTTTAATTTAAGGGATTATTTTATACCTAGATTTGAGAAACATGCTTCTGTATTCAATAAATTTATTTTTTCTTGGTCTAGGGAACTTGGCAGAAAGAATGGATTTTGTTTTATAAGACTTACTTCTTAGTCTTTTAGATGCTGACATGTGTGGCTTTTGGAAGCCATGAAATTTTGTTGAGTTGTTCAATGTGTGAATCCACATCTATCTAGATCAACTTTGTGAGTTTGGTTTGTGATTATCACGGAAGTTAAAATTCTCTAATTGTTTTGACTGATAATGAACTTGGTGGTTAATTGGTCAAACTAAGTTTTTAGTCTACTTCCATTCAAGTAGTGGGGTGGTTTGGTTGACTTTCCAAAATTTCAATGCTATTAAAATCAATGGAAGATCAGTTCCTACTATTTTCTCCTTAAATGAGTTGATGAGCCATAGATATTACATTAATCTACAAAATAAATGGAGCAATGGGCCACCAATCCAACAATGGGAATAACTCTTGGTTAATTTGATCAAAGAAAAAAGATGTGTTTGGGAGTATGCTCTCATGGAAAAGTTTTGAATTAACAAAGCTGAAAAGATTTCAGAACACATCCACCTAGAAAACATAATTTGATTGTACTTCATAGGTACCGATCCTTGATGAAACTGAGCTTTTGAAAGGTTATGGTTTACAATTTTCAAGAAATTCAAGAAGAAAGGAATTATTAGAAAATTATCGGGGACTCTCTTCATATGTAACCTTCCTGTCATGAATGGCTGAGTGAGAGGGTATGAGTTCCATGAATGGCATTTAGAGAAGGTGGGTGTATAATGATCAGAAGTTAATCAGTGGAATTTAGGCACCTGATTATGTAAGAGGTGCTTGTAATCTCCTCTCGTACAAGCATTTTGTTCTTGGTAGACTGTTTCACTTTGGTTATTTTTTATCTTTATTTTAATTTTTGTAGCCTTGCTTGGTGATCAAACTTTCTACAATTTGATAAAAATCTTCTAGTACTTTCAGGATTTTGTTGCATAAATAGTGCAATTGATGCATTTTTGGTTAACTCTTGTGATGTTGTTTGCTCAATTATTTTTTCTACAGTGGTAACTGTCAATGATTATCTGGCTCAACGCGATGCTGAGTGGATGGGTCGTGTTCATCGTTTCCTAGGCCTTTCAGTGGGTCTAATTCAGGTGTGATTAAGGCCTGATTTTGACTTTGGGCAATTTCATTTGCATATGGATACTCCATTTTCACCACTATTCAGTAAGAACAAGTGCATTTCACTATTTGTCAAAAAAAAAAAAAGTGCATTTCACTATAGTTTATCTTTTGTGGCTTGCACGTATAGAGGGGGATGACATCAAAAGAGAGAAGATCCAACTATAGATGTGATATAACATATACCAATAATTCAGTAAGTCATATTTAATTTTATCTCGTCTTATATCTCTACTTATAATTTTTGCTTTGGTATTTTCCTCAAGTGGTACAGTTGTTGCTTGGGAACCTTTGTTCCCATTTGCTTGTGTCATTGAAGCAGTTGAATCTTGGTTAGTGCATCTTCCCTCATCTTTCTTATTTCTGATATCCTTGTTTGGAACGTCATCAGGAACTTGGTTTTGATTATTTACGAGATAATCTTGCTGGAACTAGTGGGCAACTAGTGATGAGATGGTACATTTTTTGACACCATATGAAGTTTGTATTTGGTTGTTTTATTGGACTACTAGTAGTGTGCTGTGGAAAAACAGGCCAAAGCCATTTCATTTTGCCATAGTTGATGAAGTTGATTCAGTTCTTATTGACGAAGGAAGAAATCCTTTGTTAATAAGTGGCGAGGTAATCTTTCTTTAGGTGTTAATTTCTTTTTTGAGTTTTGAAATTACAACTTCCTGTGAGTAGCTGCTGGTATATCATGAGCAAAAAAATTCATCAGTGTGCAAGTAATGTGTTTCTATTGTTCTGCATCTCAGGCTAGTAAAGATGCTGCACGATATCCCTGTTCTTGGCCAAGTAGCTCAGCTTCTTATTCGGGGAGACTTGTGAGTTTTTTCTTGCTCTTCTTTTCTGTTAAACTAGGATATTTTGGTGCCTCAACTGGCATGGTTTGTATTGGGTTATATATTTATTTTCTTCTTTCAAAACCGTATTGACTTTGCTATGAATCAATTATGTTAACAGCATTATAATGTGGAGCTTAAGGATAATTCAGTGGAGTTGACTGAGGAAGGGATTGCACTTGCTGAGATGGCTCTTGAAACGAATGACCTATGGGATGAAAACGATCCTTGGGCTAGGTGAACATTGACTTTCTTACTTTTGTTGTTAATCTGTAATATCATTTCCAGAGTTGACCAAAATTGGAAGATGCTCACAATTGTGTGTTCTTTCAACCATCACGTTTCATCGCTTTTCAGAATGTTAATTTTAAATATTGGCAACAACAATATTTCCATTTTGCTTTTTCAGCAAAACTTTAAACGAATTTTGTTCAGTTCAGTTCATTATTCATTAACAACTGAACATAGTTGTGGTCTTGTAACCTGCTGCTTGTCAAACATTCTGTTTAAAATATTGAGTTCACTCTTTTCCATGTGTGTGTCTATACACTTACATACACACATATGAGTGAAATATTGGGTTCTTCTTCTCTTCTAGATAATGGGCATACTTAGTTATGTGTTCTCCCTTGGTTTTCTATTTCAATGCAATATTGTAGGTTTGTGATGAATGCTTTGAAGGCTAAGGAGTTCTATCGGCAGAATGTTCAATACATTGTTAGGAATGGGAAGGCTCTTATTATCAATGAGGTATTACCATCATTGTATATCTTTTAATATCATAATATTTTCCATTTCTCTATCATTATTTCCTGTCCCTTTTATGGAATACTTCATTATTTCTTTCTCTGTCCATGTCTTCACGATTTCTGTATTAAGGATGACTGTTACTGATGGCACAAACACGATTTATTTGTCAACCTACAAAAGGAGCTATCTACTCAAAAAAAGGAGCTATCTCACATCACAGTTCAGGCCAACGATCTGGTTTGGCTGATTATTGCAATATTATGTGGATTGCTGACAATTGATTTTTTAATAAATTAAAATAGAAGATAATCTTTGAAATCTCTAGTTGTCACTGAGCCATTTCTGTACTTGAGCTTGGCATGCACTGCTTCCCTAGGTTCCAAACTGTGAGATTAGGTACCAAATTCCCTCCATCTGGGCTCTTTTAAATGCGAATGATTTTGAACCCTCAATTAGTGTTGGGACACCCATAAAAGAAACGTCACGATTCACTTACTTTCAAAAAAAAAAAAAAAAAGAAAAGAAAAAAAAGGAAAACAGCAAAATAAAAATAAAATAAAGTCGGGTTCAGGCTACGGAATCCTAAGCATAGTCAGGAAGGGTATGCTTAAAGCATAGTCTTACTAATCAGAACAGAGTCATTGACTTCACTGCTTGCTACATGGGACAGAAAGGTTTGACAAACATCCACTTGTTGATGCTTAGAGAGTTTAGGATTTCCCGGTCTTTAAAAAAAGAAACTAATCTTCTTTACTTAAAAAAAAAAAAAACAGAAGAAAAGGAGAAAACAAAATATAATAAAGTTGGGTTAGCTGCAGGAATCTGAGCACTATCAGGGGTATGCTTCGCTTGATCTCTAAATGACGTGGGAGTCACTTGACTTCTTGCTTGCCACGTAGGACAGAAGGTTTCCAAAATCCACTTGTTGGTGTCGAGAGTTTAGGTTCCCACTTACTTTGAGAAAAGAGGTCCTAAACCCTAAACCCTAAATGTGCCCACTTTCAAGAAAAAAAAGGAGGAAGCAACAAAAATAAAATACAATAATGTTGGGTTAGCCTACTCGAATCTAAGCATAATTACGGGGGGGTATCTTAAAGCTAGTGCCTTAAAGCTTATTAGTTTGGGAGATCTTGACTTGACCATTGGCTACATGGGACAGAAAGGTCTTGCTACATCCACTTGTAGGTGCCAAGGGTTTAGGTTCCCCTAATTTGAAGTGTTCGGAATGAAGTCTGAGGGGAACTGAATGCTTGATGCCCTTAACCAACTGGTGGGGGAGCCATTGATGGATCTCCACTACATGGACCCTCTATTAGGATACCCTTGGCACAGTATGAGGGGTATGCTTAAAGCTTAGTGCCTTAGCCTACTGGTTAGGAGTCACTAACTTCACTGTTGGCTACATGGGACATAAAGGTCTTGCTACATCCACTTGTAGGTGCCGAGGGTTTAGGTTCCTAATTTGGCGTGTTCGAATTGAAGTAAGAACTAAATGCTCAATGCCCTTAACCAACTAGTGGGGGATCGAGCCATCGATGGATCTCCACTACATGGACCCTCTATTAGGATACTCTTGGCAATGCGCACCTAAAGTTGAGTCTAAGATAAGTGAATAAAAAGGGTGCGTTCCCGGCCTACGAGAGCTCAGTTATGATGGCATAAGATGGGTTGAGCTTGGTTGAGGGGAGTGTTGGTCCTAACCCTATGCTTGGAAACTTATTGATGATTATGTATTTTTCAATATCCCCATGAAAACTATGAAACTCTCAACATAGTAAATATGTCTTTTGTTTTTAACCCAAAATTTTAAAATTTTTGCTTGAATGCTTGCATGCTTGAATGCTTTTGATCATTTTATGTGTAAATGCATGCTTAAATTGTTGATTGAACCACAACTATTTTGATGAATATTGAATTTGCACTTGATAGAGTTTGAATTGGGATACCATCTTGTTTGCATGGTCTTGGATTTAAAGTCATGTGCATTAGAGTTCCAGGATATTGAAATCCCCTAGTCGTCATTGAGCCATTTCTATATAAAACTTGACACACAATGTACACCCTAGGTTCCAAGCATGAGATTAGGTACTGAATTCCCTCCTTCTAGGCTCTATTCTGCATCTAAAAGTGATTTGAACCTTCTAAATGTGTTGGGACACCCATAAAGAGAGGCCAATGTGCCCACTTGCTTTCAAAAAAAAAAAAACACCCATCTAATTGATTCTGCAGTTGACTGGGAGAGTTGAAGAAAAGAGAAGATGGTCTGATGGGATTCACCAGGCTGTAGAGGCTAAAGAAGGTGTGAAGATTCAGGTACATCTTGACTCTGTTGACTTTGACAATGAACTTCTGAAGTTTTGTTTTATGTTTTACTTTGAAATCCACTTGTATTTATCTGATTCAAAGCTGTGTTTTTCGTATTCTTTTTAGGCTGATTCAGTTGTGGTGGCACAAATCACATATCAATCCCTGTTTAAGCTCTACCCAAAGCTTTCTGGGATGACAGGGACTGCGAAAACTGAAGTATAAACACTGTTGTAGAATTGTGCTTAACTATTTCTAATGATTGTTTGTTCTACCTTATTAATTCTAATTCGAATTCTTACGGAAAAATTTTCTCCTTCCTTGTTTCAGGAGAAAGAGTTCTTAAAAATGTTCCAGATGCCTGTTATTGAAGTGCCCCCGAATCTGCCAAATATTCGTAAAGATTTACCTATCCAAGCTTTTGCGGTAGGACATTCAATCTTTGTAGTCTATTTTGAATACTATTTCCCTCTTCCCCACCATAGACCTTTTTCATTCAATTTGAGATGCTTTGGTTTTGTGTAAGACTGCTCGTGGAAAGTGGGAAAATGTTCGTGAAGAAGTTGAATACATGTTCAGACAGGGTCGTCCTGTTTTAGTGGGGACCACTAGGTAACTCTATGGAAATTGCTTGTTAATGTCAGCCTGTTGCTTCAGAATCTCGCTAGACTTCTGTGTGAGACTATTTTGATTTGTGTTATATCATCACATTCTAAAAATTGGTTAGTTAACAAAATTAGCTGCATTAGATCAACTTTGTTTTTCATGTTGCACTATCTTGAACATGCTTGGCAAGACTTAACTCATACCATAGAAAAATAGCACAGTAACTTATAACATGCCTTTTATTTACTTACAAACACTTTTATAGAGGTTTCAAAAGTAGAGGAGTGCCTAGGGATCAGCAATCTTCATATTTGTATCCTCCATAAAGTTGACTGAAGAACCAAACAGATTTATTAAAGAAGACTATAGATTGAAAAAGGCAGGGCATATTTCTGTCACAAATTATCATTCCACTGGGTAATTGTTTTTCTTTTACAATCTTATGAGCTGGAGAGATAGAAAGAAAGAAAGAAAGAAAGAAAAACGGTTTCTGAGGAATCTTCTTTACTTACATGTACTTTTTTATATGATAATACTGTAGAAAGATTTTTTTGTCCTACTTCTTGTCTTTCATAGCTTTATTTTAGTTAAAACGGCTCCATATATACACAGCTAGATTTAACCCCACAAGCTCAAGGAATTCCTTGTTCTCGTCAGTAAGTTCCATCAGTCTACTCATGCCAAGTGAATTGATGCCATTTAATGATGATTAGCCCATAGGATTATCATTCTTTGATATAAATGAATGGTCGGATTTTATCTATTCTTTTTATTTTATGTTAAAAAGATTATGGTCCTTCTTGACCCCTGAAGCTAGTCATTGTGGATAAAATTGATCAATGCAATAATTGGGTATAAATCATTCTGTTTAGGATCAGTTATGATTTAGTGATCTTACTTATTTCCTTTTATCCTTTCTCTGAATAAATGATAAGAGAAGCCTATTGAGGAAAATTCAACAGCTTATCCAACTAGTCAGTGTTCGCTAGGAATCACGAGTGACCATTGAAAACTCTTCCTAAGAACCAACAGTGTGACTGTTGTTGAGCCAGAAAATGGTCATCCACCTTAATTCTCCATGTCGTTGTGAGCTTGTGCTGCTAAGTTTGGAAATATCTGAGGTCTGCTAATGCTTTCTTTGTTGGTTGGATGATGAGGAAACATCCATGATAAGGAAAATGCATAACCATATGATGAAGCTTAGTATGAGAAATCCCCTGAAGCTAAGTGCCACTATTGGGACTTCTTAAAACTCTCAGTGTCTTCTAAGTTATCATCTCCTCCTGAGCTAAACATAATTTCTGTCAGAACTTATGAAGGGGTTTTTGATGCCCTTGATTATGCAGGGTGATAGTGGGGTGTGCCATATTGATGGGCATTGGGGTGTCTGCTTCTTATATGTGATAATTCAAAACTGAAGGAAATTGAAGAATGGCAATCCAGATTCTAGTTTGTGGCTAGGAGTTGTTTACAATACTTGCCGGATCGCTTTTCCCTGCAATAAAAATTTAAGATATTAATTATTGAACTTGAATGGTTTTGTGTTGTTAGTTAATTATTTTGTAGTATTGCCATTTTTTTCTTGTGACATGCTTTACTTTGGTACAATTAGATGGTGAATCTCAGCTGTGGGGCCATGAATCATGATCTCTATTTCATTAATTGAAGTGTGGTGAAAATTCAAGTTTGGTTATATTCCACGCAGTTCAAAGTTTCTGCATATCCATCTCTAAGATCTTTCATCTTCCTGATGCAGTGTTGAGAATTCAGAATATTTGTCTGATCTGCTTAAGGAACAAAAAATCCCCCACAATGTCCTCAATGCGCGACCCAAGGTTTTCTAAGATTTGAGTTTTTAAGATCTTATGGTTAACTCATAGTTTGTCATTTTGACATGAGAGGGGGACAACTCCCCATGATGCTACTTATAATAGCTTTATGTGTGTGTGTGTGTGTTTGTGTACACATGTATTCTTTACACCAATTTGCTTTTCCATATTGTTTCAGTATGCTGCAAGGGAGGCTGAGATTGTTGCCCAAGCAGGGCGGAAATATGCTATCACCATTTCTACAAATATGGCTGGCAGGGGCACTGACATAATCCTGGGAGGAAACCCAAAAGTAGGTGTATTTATTGGATAACTTATTTTAGTTGCTTTTAAACTAACGGATTGCAGTGACTTTTGCAATTTCTGGGTAATGCTTTGAGGGTTAGATGATATTGCTTCCAACCATAAAATCATTGTTTTACTTTCATTTTTCTCTTCTTGGAATATTCCTTTTCCTTTGATATATATTTATATATATATATATATATATATATATATATATATATATGCCTCTCTCATATATATATATATATATATATATATATATATAGGCAATTTTCTCATGCAAGTGACTTTTACACTTTGATGGTTATATATATATATATATATATATATATATAGGCAATTTTCTCATGCAAGTGACTTTTACACTTTGATGGTTGTACTATTCAAGATGCTTGCAAAAGAAGTTATAGAAGGCAGCTTACTTTCATTTTTGACTCAAGAAGCTCCTGATGTTGAGGTTGATGGCGAGCCAACTTCTCAAAGGTGATTACATTTAGTTGTGGCAATTCAAAACATATATATTTAGTGTCTGATCTTTCTTTGATGCAGGTTTTGTCTAAGATAAAGATTGGTTCTTCTTCACTTGCTTTGCTAGCAAAGACAGCCCTAATGGGTCAGTAGCCTTACCCTTTACATCTTTTATTGAAAGCTCATTTCAGTTACTCTAAATTTGTAAAATTAATTTTCTTCATTCATTTCTTTGGAAATCTTGTGATTGTAAAATACATTGCACAGCTAAATATGTGAGCAAAAGTGAGGGTAAGAGCTGGACATATCAAAAGGCAAAATCTATGATCTCACAATCCGTGGAAATGAGTCAGTCCATAGATCATAAAGAGCTTGAGAAGCTTGCCAATGAACAATCTGAGATGTACCCTCTTGGCCCTACCATTGCCCTAGCTTATCTATCAGTTTTGGAGGATTGTGAAGTACACTGCCTCAGTGAAGGATCTGAAGTGAAAAGGCTTGGGGGGCTTCATGTGATTGGCACATCCTTGCATGAATCTCGAAGGATTGATAACCAGGTGAGAATGCACTGAATTTCCGAGGTAGCCATAATACAAGCTAAAAGTAGAGTGCAAGTTACTTGGAATTGGTCTGGGCATCAAATAATTTGATTTCATTGGACAACTTATTTTTATATAATTACATAGTGAAGAGAGTGGGTCATTTATATTAAGGCATAAAGGGTGGTGGTATAACTTAAGATATGATAAGCATGGTATAAATTCTAATTACAATTTTGATCGCATATCCACTGGCACCGAGTGTGTAAAGTCTGTATATACAGCTTATTTATAGATCTATTAGATTGATACCTCTTTTTTTTTAAACATAGTTCAGAGCTATAAAGGAACTTTTTAATACTTCAATTTGCATGCATCACAGCATAGAGGCTTGTCATCATGGTCATTATCATCATCACATCAATGACAAGAACAGTAATTTGTCATATTCTAAGCTTATCTTGCTAGTTTTCTATCTGGTAAATTTCCTTTTTCAACCTTGGTCATATTTTATTTCAAAATCTATATTAAATATAGAAGCATTGTGGTTCAATCCCTTCTTCAAAGTTTGGGCCTAATCAGGATTTTGTATGTGCTGCTAGGTTCCTTTATGTTTGTTTAAGTGAAGCATGTCTACTGAAGGCAATCTAAAAGTTTAAGAAATAAACTTCCAATTAATCTGAAAAATAATGTTCACAGAGGTCTCTTCATATACAGCTGCGAAAGGACAAAAAAAGAAAAAAAGAAAAAAAAAGAAACAAATTTCAAATTTTCAACTTTCCTAATCAATCAGATATCAATCAGCACCTACCAATTAGCACCTATTGACCAGCTATGATTCTGACTAAAGAAGAAAATAAAATCAGTAATATTAATCACTAATTAGCTGTCAATCTGTCTGTCAGTCCTTTAATCTTCATGAAATCACAGCACGAGAAATCTTGCAGACTCTAACACAGTACCGGAGATCTTGCAGATTCTAACACAATTCTATCATATTTTTCAGCTGACTTGTGAATTCATCAACTGGTTAAATGCAGAGATTATCTTGTCTCTGCTAGTAAGTATTTTGTTGAATACACCAGAGATGTTTCTGTCCCTTGGTGCTCCTGTTACTTATTAGATATACCTTATTTTAAAAAAATTAAAAAAGGAACCTTTTGGATCTTCTCTTAGTATTTTGAAGAATAATTGTTTGGTAGTACTTCTGCAATGTATTGTTTACAATTGTCATGGCCCATAGTTTTTCATCAAGTGACTAATTAATAGAAAATGCTGAAGGGGTGATTTTCATTATATAGTAATATGCAAGTAGATAAATCAGGGAATATGTGGAATGGCCTCTCTTTAGTATTACCTCTTAAAGATTTGATTCTTATGCTTTAATTAGTCTCTGCTGCTTTTTATTTCCACATATTGCCTTTATTATTGGGTACAACTCAACCTGTTTAGATTTGATTCTTAGTCAGTTTCTACAATTAATCTTTGCTGACTTTGATTTTCACATACCACCTTCAGTATTTGATGCGACTGAACCTGTTGATGTGATTCTTTGTAATCTGCTTTGATTGAGTTGTGCTGCTTTTCATTTTCACATATTGCCTTTATTATTTGGCGCAACTCAACCTGTTTAGAGTTGGTTGTTTTCAATATGACTAATTTGAGCTGTGTCTCATTTTCACACATCACCCTCATTATTTGATGTAATCCAACCTATTTTGTCTCTTATCCCGTCATAAATAAGCCAGAATCATCAGAGAAGACTTGAGCTTTTTGTTACTGAATCTTTTATGCTTCTTGTTATAAGACATGTCTATTATCTCCAAGTTATAATGCTTTTTTTGCAGCTTCGTGGTAGAGCAGGAAGACAAGGGGATCCAGGATCAACACGGTTTATGGTGAGGTACTATTCTGATCAATGATCTTATTTAAGCTGAAAACTTATCTTTGGAATTTTTTCTAACAGTAGAGTGGCTCAACTTGACTCACCAGAGTTTTAAGCTAGTGAATAGCTATCATATTATATATATATATATATATATATATATTATAACATATATACTTTACATATAGAGTCCTAATCTGACCAGAAACTTGTCTTATAGAGTTGTGGCTCTATTAGGAAGGTTAGATGGCTTTTGCATATATATATATATATATATATATTCACAATGGATCAATGTGAACAAACACAAGAATTCTTTCCTCAATTCTGCTTCTTGTTCTTTGAGTATCGAGCTAGGTTTTGGTTGCCTAGAAAGGCAAAATTTTTTTTTGGAAAGAATTTTGGAAGAATAAGGGGAGAAGGCGAGTGGGATGTTTCTTTGAAACATCAACCGGCGCGTGAGGTGACCACAGCCACTAGAAATAGAATCTGCCGCGGCTGCAGGCCCACTGCCACAGTCGGGTGGCCGAAAACCCGGCTGTGATCCACACCTTGAACATTGTGATTTTGCCTGTTCACCGCAGCATCACGCATGGGCCGCGAGGGCATGCCGACATACTCTCTGGCGGCTGATGCCTCCTCCTCGGCATCGCGGAGCCACTAAGGTCCTCCCGACCTGCTTCCCTTGTCAGAGCCACAGCGATTGTTTTCAAACACTTTTCATCAAACAACCTTCTTTTAGGATTTTTTTTTATTTTCCTTGATTTCTTTGAGTCCCAGAGGTGTTTTGTGGAGTGTAGAGCCAAGTTCTATTCCAGTGTTGTGTTTTTCGTGGAAAGGTGGTCATTTTCATGCGAGATCTATTTTATGGTATTTTCGGATTTTGAGGCTTGTTAAAGGTTAGATCAAGTCTATGACTAACATGAAACCCTCAAGAGTTGTTGTGTGTTAGTATTGCCATAATCCAGGACATGTATGCCAGAATTGTAAGAAGCTGTAGAATAGAAATCATAATCTGCATCTACTTCTATCATTATAATAGTCGAGTCAGGTAAAACTAACACATGTTTTATTTCCTCTTCCTCCACATGGGTCATTGACTTTGGAGCCACCGACTGCATGACATGTAATTCCAGTTTATTTATTACATTGCGTTACACCCTTTATATCGTATACTTGTGGAGTAGTCAACATCTTGTGTCAGCAGGTCGAGACCGGTCATCCCCGACTCCTCTAATCACTTTACGATATGTTCTAAGTTTACCACAATTATTTTTAATTTGATTTATGTGATAAACTCCTTTCATATGTAATTGTAGTATATCATTATTTTCACGATCGTGTTGATTCAAGATCTTTCGACGAAGCATATTATTGGTTGAGGAAACGAGTCTGGGAATCTCGCCATGAAATAAGTCTTCCAAAAGTCACATTTGCTTGTTACCCCATTCGAATTACATTGTCACCTGGGTCATCCTTCTCTCCCTTTGTTGAAAAAGTTATATCCTCGGTTTTCTAGCCTATCCTCATTGAACTGTGAGTCACGTCAATATGCTAAGCTTCATCAAGTGCATTTGAGTCCTAAAGTTATCTTAGGCTTCCTCTCATTTTATTGTTAGTTCATTCCTAATGATTAGAGTCCTTGTCAGTTTTGTACAAGCCCCGGGTTTAAATGTTCGATTACCTTTGTGGATGATTTCTCTCGTGTCACTTGGCTTTATCTAATGAAAAGTCGTTATGAGCTATTTTCTCATTTTAGTGTCTTTTGTGCTGAAATTCAAACACAATTTCATGTCTCTGTGCAAACATTGAGAAGTGATAATGTCAAGGAATATTTGTCCAAACCTTTTCAGTCCTTTATGTTACAACATGGGATTCTCCATAAGACCTCATGTGTTGATACACCCTCTCAGAGTGGGGTAGCTGTAAACATCTTCTTGAAACTATTCGAGCCCTTTGTTCGAATGGATATCACAAACTTTTTTTGGAGTTGGCCATGAAGTTCATAATTTATTTTTGATTAACGGGGATGCCCTCGCCCGGTTCTTAAGCGGGCTAGTCCTTACTACCAATTGTTTCAAAAAATCCGTTGTTTCTATTGATCCCAGGTATTTGGATGCATACTTTGTTGTTCGGGATGTTAGTCCTCGAGTCTGCAAACTTGATCGAAGTCTTTAAAGTGTATGTTGTGGGATATTCTCGAGTGTTAAGGATATAGGTATTATTGTCCGCTCTTCGATGTTGCTTTGTCACGTGTTGCATTCTTTGAGGCTACTCCATTTTCCTTTTATCTACTCTTACAAGTCGGGGAGGAAGATTTACTTATTTTATACTCTTTGCCTCACCATTGTCTCTCGAGCTTGCTCCGCGTCACGCCTTTCAGGTAAAACCTCCACATCGCAAGATTACATACTCACGATGCTAAAACCTAATTCTCAGGCCTTCCCGCAGTAGCCGACATTAGATCCGAGTTCTCGGTGATGATCTTACTGTTGCTTTCTCGTAAGGTAAACATCGGTGTGCTCATCCAATTTCCTCATTTTGCTCTTATGACCACTTGTCATCACATTCTTGTTCTTTTATTGCATCCTTGGACTCTATTTCGTTGTCTAACAAGGTTTCTAAAGCCCTCTCTCACCCTGGTTGGCGTGGTGTTATGATAGAGGAGATGGATGCTTTGACTGACAATGATACTTGGGACTTGGTTCGTTTACCTGCTTGGTAGAAAACCATTGGTTGTCGTTGGGTGTTTATAATGAAGGTTAATCCAGATGAGATCGTTCTTCGGTTGAAAGCCGCGTATTCTTCAAGGCGTACCGGACCTATGGCATGGACTATTCCAACAATTTTTCCCATGTTGTTAAGATGACATATGTTCGACTTTTTATTTCCTTGGTTGCCACTTATAATTGGGATCTCAACCAACTTGATATTAAGAATGCCTTTTTGCATGGTGACCTTTAGGAGGAGGTGTATATGGAGTAACCTCTAGGGTTTGTTGCTCAGGGGGGAGATAGGGAGGGTTTAGTGCGGAATGCTGTATGAGGTTTGAAGCAGAGTCCCACATGCATGGTTTAGTAAGTTGTGGCCGTTGAGGATTTTAGCATGCAGAAGAGTAAATCTGACCACCCCGTCTTCTACAGGATCTTCAGTTTCGGTATTATTATGTTGGTAGAGTTTGTGGATGATATTATTGCTCCAGTGGGAGTATTTCTAAAGGTATTTAAATATATTTAAGTCCTTTCTTGAGTTAATTCGAGTACAAAGAACTTAGAATCTTTAAGATATTTCTTGGGCGTGAAGTTATGCGAAGCAAACATGAGATCTTCTTATCTTAATGGAAATATGTGCTTGATCTATTATGAGGCGAAAAGGTTAGGGTAAAACCATGCGATTCTCCACATGGTTCGGGGGCACACACCTTACTGAAAAGTATGAAAATATTTGAGGATCTTGGGAATATAGAAAAGTAGTTGGGAAGGTGAATCGCCTTATAGTCACTGGAATCTGATATTGCTCTGCTCAGTTAATTAATAAGTAAGCAGTATATGTCTTCTCAAACAATTGATCGTTGGGCGGTTGTAGAGCAGTTACATGTTCTTGAAAGAGCCCCCTAGAACGTGGTATTTTATACAATAATCATGGGCATAATAGACTTGAGTGTTTCATGGATGTTGATTGGGCAGGATTTAAGGAGGACAAGAGGTCTACTACAGGTTAATGTGTCTTCGTTGGAGGGAATCTAGTCTCATGGAAGAGTAAGTGTTAAGGTTTAGTCTCCTAATCCATTTAGGATTCTTTTCCTTCTCTATTTAGTTTCCTAATTAAGCTTTACAACTCACATTTATTTTTCTTTGGCTGAAGTATAAATGTAGCGCTGACTCGGCGCCTGTGTTAGGAAAAGGTATTCTGAAAATGAGAAGCCATAAACACATTAACTTATATAATTCTAAGCGATTATCTTGAAAATATAAACTTACAAAATATAAACATATACGTATCATATTACAACCACCATTGGAGTGATCAGCATATTGATTCCGTCATATACAAAACTTTTTATTGTTTAAAAAAATATATGTACATCGTCGAAAATAAACCAAAACATCGTTGATGGGCTTTTTATTCTTGTGTTGGCCTTTGTTGATGTGAGATGTCTTGCACCTATCAGTCCTCGATACACGGATAAAACACTTTCGTGCTAAGCTTTATAGCTTGAGTGAGGATCCGTAAATATGAATGACCATTATAGCGATCGTCCTGAGCACGTACACCAAATGTATCTAGCTTATGCATATACATATATACATTTAACCCGTATAAGACACGAAATAATTCAATATAAGGTAATAAATCATAGATTCCTTTAATTGATTTATTTGCATATTCATGACATTCATTAATCTTGCCTTATGAGTTCTGCTTCATGTTTTATATCTTGTTATTTATAATTTCATTACATTTTTCATTTCATATAATTTCCATGTTTTTTTATGCCTTTTATAAACATTACAAAAATTTTATCTTATCTTATCTTATGTCATGTCTGCATATTCCAAAGAAGTGGATCATGGGACATATCTGTATGTATTCGAAGTCTGTCAGCTGTCTGACAGTGATTGTCATATCTTGTATTATATGACCATGAGGCCACTCACAATGATCAAAGGATCCATGTCTTCGATTGAAATGGGGCCACTCTGTTTATAAACTATATCTTTATGACATTGTTATCCACTATAGGCATCTTTCCCATCTATCCAGCTATTTTTGTCGTAAGTAGGCGTCGGTTTTTATTATGTTTTATTATGATCTTTGAATATCAAAACACATATCCCATATACATGAATAATTACTGATATCCTGTATACATATGGGATATTCACTATCAATTATTCTCTAGAACATGTGAGATAGTTTCACAAATTTCTTATGATCATTTGACTGTATTTTGTGTTTCTTCATTTAAAAAAAATACATGTACTCTTCTTCACACAATCAGAGTTCATATCCTTTTGTATCTTAATCATCTCAATATAATTATCCTATATCATGTAACATTAATTCATATAACTTTTATATAATTTTCATTATACATACTCTTAACTTAGCACATATCTCTTTTGTGGTCATATAATCATTTAGAGACATCTAAGTGTCTCGAGTCACGTAGGAAGACAAAGGAGTCTTAACAAACGAGGGTTCGTCTCATGAACTTAATTGTGGAAGAAACATAGCTCCTTTTGTGAATTTTAAAGATCCTGATAGGGTCCCAATCACGATTACACTTCCTTCATGGAAGTTGTTCTCCTAAAAGTCTAGTTTATCCATAGGTGGAATCATTGCATATGGATCTGACCTATCTAAGATATGACTCGGCTCTTCCCGAGAAGCAGTGCAGACCCGAACCTTAGCCCGACTAAAAATAGAGCTCGCTGATGAATTTGCGGGTACAATGGGGTCCAAATCTGAATACTTCATGGAAGTTGTTCTCTGAAGTCTAGTTTGCAGTGGAATCACTCATTTTGGATCAACAATACTCAGATATGACACAACACTCGAAATTTAGTCTGGTTGCAGTCAGCAAGGCTTGGAATTGAATTCCAAATTAGGAGCTCCATAGTACCATAATTTGACACAGTGGTCTTGAATATTTAAAGCTATAGATGTGAATCTCCTCGATTAGTCATTCCGTTTTGGAAGTCTCTAGGCGAATATGGCCCAAAAACAAAAAGCGGGGGTTTTAGAAAATTTTGACAACAAATCCTTAAAAATACGTATGTTTCTTTGTTTTTCACCAAACTCCTCCGTTGAGGGATCAGAAAGCAATCGCGACAAACACAAAATAGAGAAGAAGGAAATCTGACCTTAACGAACTTCAAACCACAGCTTTCTTCTTAACCTTTTCTTTCTCCTCTTATTTCCTCAACTCTTCTTCCTTCTCATTTTGAACAAGTGTAGATCTCAGATTGAAAACAACCAAAAATATTCTCCTCGAGAACGTAGCCTAGGTCTCTTCTCGAACACCTGAAATGAGAACTCCTCTTCTCCATAAGACCCGATTTTGGTTTATCCTTTTGTTACAAGATTAAATTGTGGCAAAAAAATCTCATTTTAGTTAAACTTTCTTCTTTTTGCATTTTAGTCCCTCTTCATTTTATCATTTGCCGTCACTTATCACAAATTCTAATATGGCACTAACATCATTTAACTTAATGTCTCTTAAGTCCTTAATTTGAAATTGACCATTATACCCTTAACTCTTGGATTAATTCCGAGTTTATCGTTTTTCACTCTTAGCACTTAAATTCTAGAAAAATACAATTTTTACTTTTATTATACCTCTAAACTATAATAAATTACTAGGGTATAATTTGGGGTGTTACAATAAATATGTACATGTTTTCCCTCCTTTATGTAGAATTAATTAAAATCAATGTATTCATTTTCTCGACATGAGTACGGAGAACATAAAAGAGTTTGAAGAATACTAAGGGTTAGGGTTTTAACGTGGCTGGTTAAATTTTGGCAGCCATCCCAAGAGCCAGTGTCACGCCGATTGATGTTCACGGTCTTCACGAAGCCTCGCAGAAGCGAACCATTGTTGGATTTTTGGTGAAAACTTACCTGATAGGGCGCCTCCTCGTCTGCTAGGTGGAAGCCTCGTAGGAAAAATACCTTTCCCCACCGTCGAACTCACGGGTGTTGGGGGTGCTGCGATGTCGGCGGTGAGACCTTTGCATTAGACACGTGCCTCAGGTAGGTGCGTCTCTTCTTAGAAGCAAACCCGTCCATCACTCCCACGTGCCTTGACGTCGTTGGAAAATCATGCTTTTCACTTTTCTCTCAGGCCCTTTATTCACGTGTGTTTTTATTACTTTAAATCTCCATTGTTTTTGTGTTTTTGAGCTCATGACATCTTCAAGACATGAGTTGTTTCTATTGATTCACGTGATTTCTCATCTCTGGTTGAAAAGGCGTCTATGGGTGAGAAAAGGTTAAACTTTTAATTCTTTTGTATCTAGAACTCCTATGATTACTTTGGATAAACTCACAGGGAGTGAAAATTATCAGTCATGGGTGGACTCGGTGGACCTTTGGTTTATTGATAATGGATGTGAGGATCATCGTACTAATGCGACACAAGTATTCCTGAAGATAAACGTACTAAATGGAAAAAAACTGATGCTTTACTTTGCAATATTTTTCGGCAATCTATTGATGTTAAGACTTTATATAATATTGGGGCCTATAAAACTTGCTACACTCTCTGGAATGAGGTAAAGAAACTGTTCACTAATGATATTCAGCGTCTCTACCGACTAATATCCTCCATTGCCAATTTGAAACAGCTTGGTATGGATATATCTTCTTATGGTGGACGAATGTCTGCCCTTAAGGATGAACTTATCTCTATTTTGCCAAAGTCTACTAATGCGAGACTTCCTGTTCAAGATGGATTGAATCTTTATGGTGTGTGCAACCTCGGACGATTTTGAAACCTCGAGGGAACAGATACTCATTATTTGGAAGCGAGTTATTCCAAACCCATTAGGGTTCTTGCTCAGGTCATACCATACCTCCTGCTTTGCCACTTTCGATCCGTGCGATACGAGTTACAGGACACTTTTGTGATGAACTGCCGGTCTCATTCTCAGCGAAGTGATTCAGGTGGACACGGTATGGCGAGGTGAGGACAATGTCCTCAATGCACATATTGTCATAGCTTGGATACATCCTTGATCGATGCTATCAGTTACATGGCTGACCTCCCCGTACTGCTCATTTGGCTCAGTCTTATGATCATTCAGCATGTTTGAGTTTTGTCTTAGGGAGCTCATCCACACCTCAAGGGGTCATTCTTACCTTGAAACCGAATATGAGAAATTACCTTTGTCTCACTAATGACCAGTCTTCCTCATTCTTATACATTACCAGCGGTAATGTCTCAGTTGCCTTATATTCATCACCCTTGGATCATAATCTTTTGGAACCTTTGATCATATCCTGCAGTAATAAAGACACTTTTCTTCTCTTACCTTCGAGTCTCGCTACCTCTTATTACCTTAACTAATTGTTCTCAAACCATAGCTGAAGGCATTGGCTCAGTTTGTCCCCTCCTTTCCTTACTTATACCTTTGTACTTTGTGTTGTTGATTTTTCTTTTAATGCTTATTTCGTTTAGTAAGTTGGCTGGCCTTCTTTATTATTGCTTACTTTTCCACCTGACTCTGTAACCTTGCAAGGCGGGATACGAGGAAGGCGATTGACATCGGGCATGAGTCATGAGCCCTCTTCACTCGGCTCGCCTATTTGTTCCACTTTGCTTGCACTTCCGGAAGCTCCTCTCTCCTCCACGGTTGTCTCGGTCATCGATCCTCTCGAGTTTCGGAAGTGGTTCTTGTTTTCCTAGTTTATCTTCGGCTTGAGTGTAGTCTCACGTGGCTTGAAACATACTTGTGTCTTGTTCCCGTGTTCAGATCCTCGAGATGAAACCTCCTTTTAAGCTTGTTCACCATGATGTTTAGAGATCCCTTCTAGTGCTGCCTGCTTTGGGATTTAAATTGCTTTATTTACTTTATAGATGATTTATTTTTCGATGTACTTGGTTATTTTTAATGAAAACTCAGTGAGTTATTTTCTATGTTCAAAATTTTCATGTTTGAAGTCGCTCAATTCAATACTTTTATTCGTATTATGATAAGTGATAATGCAAAGGAATATTTCTCTACGTCATTATCTTCTTTTATGTCTTCCCATGAGATTCTCCACTAATCATTTTGTGCTTACACTCCCTTGAGGAATGGAGTGGTGAGCGTAAACGTCATTTAGTTAGAGATACTTCTTGCTCCTCCTCACATGTAAGGTTCCTCGATGTTGCAGGAAGAATTTGTCTTAATTTACTTGTTGTTGATTAATCGTATGCCATCCTATGTTTTGCATGATCAGGTCCCTCATTCTGTCTTACTACCTAATCAACCTCTCTTTTGCCTCCTTCCTCTTGTCTTTGGTTGTGTTTGTTTTGTTCATATTACTCACTCTAGAAAGCGAAACAAACTCTTTACTAACCACTTGAAGTGTATCTTCTTAGGTTATTTTAGCCTTGAAGGGGTTATAGATTTGTTATTCTCCGGAAATCTTAATTGCTACTTTATCTCTCTACGATGTCACATTCTTTGAAGATTCTCATGCTTCTCTCTTGTAGCGCATCCTTGATTCTGATGTCTTATCTATTCCTCTTGTCTTACAATCTCCAGTTTCCATCTCCTTCTGAATGTCATGGCTCGACCACTTTAGATTAATACTCTCTTGATCCTCGTCCTCTACGAGGGCCTTATGTTGACTGTCTCTTATCATGATCATCACGCTCGATTCCGCAATTGTCACGATAATCTACCTATTGCCATTCGAGAAAATTGCCATTCTGCCAACCTATATCATATTTATAATTTTCTTAGCTTTTATTGTTTATTTTTACCCCACTTTGTCTTTGTTTCTACCTTGTCTTCTGTCTCTACCCTAAAAGCACTATTGAGGCTCTCTCATCCGAGTGAAGCGACCCGATGGCGAGGAAATGGATGTTCTTTCTCGATGACACATGGGGACATCTCCTCTTTCCTCTAACCAAGTCTCCATTGGTTGTCGGTCGGTTTATCTGATAAAGAGTAGACTTAATAACAAGATTAAGTCGGCTTAAAGCCCGTTTGGATTTGCAAAGAGATGCTGTTCGGCCAAATATAGCCAATGTAATCTTTTATTAGGTGGCAGATTGCGCTTTGTTAGCTTGCTTTTCTATGGTTATTTATGTGTTCATGGCGTTTCCCAGTTGGATATCAAGAATGTCTTTCTTCATGGTGATCTTGCAGGAGGTTTATATGGAGCAACCACCTGGTTTTGTTGCTCGGGGGTCTGGTTTAGTATGGTCAGCGGTGCCATCGGCTTGAACTGTCGGTTTCATTCGATTAGTTCGAGTTTGACATGACTCCGGCGCAGCGGACCATTCAGTTTTTATCATCATTCATCTATTGGACAGTTTGTTTACTTGATTGTTTATGTGGATGACATTGTCGTACGAGCGGTGGCGGATGGTATTGAAACTCAAGCACCACCTCTTCGATACTTTGAAGACCAAGGGCTTGGGAGGCTTCGACTATTTTCTAAAAGCGTTGAAGGTAGCTCGATCTAATTCTGGAGTGGTTATTTCTCAGAGGAAGTATACTTTGGATATATTGACAAACTGGCAGTATGTTGGTGTAAGCACAGTAGGCCTCTTATGGATGCGAATGTCAGAGAGCTTGTACCGGGGTGGGGGGGCTTCTATGAGATCCGAGGACTTGTAGGCTAAAAGTGAACTATCTCCCTTATGCTTGGCACGACATCTCGTTTCCTATGAGCGTAGTTAGCTGGATTCCTCTGATCACCTTGTGATAGCCATTGAGATCTTATGGTTGTATTCTGGATTGCTCTCGAAGAACCTTATTTCGTCGAGGGTGTTGTATGAGCAAGGTCGTACTCAGTTGTTGGCTACGATGATGCAAGCGGCGAGGCTCGCTCCGCGGATAGGCGTTCTCACGTCGAGGGTATTGTGTGTTCATTGAAGTAACAATATCTTTGAAGAGTAAACAAGGCGTAGTAGCTAGATCGATCTTGGCCGTCTGCGGCCATGGCCTTAGCAACATGTAGCTCATATGGTTGAAGCGTCTCCTCGAGAGCTAAGATTTGGGAAGGATGAACAGTAAGAGGAGCATATATGTATAATCAGTATGCTTGCATATTTCATCAACCTAATAGTTTTCCATTGAGAGGACCCGAACACATCGAAGTGGATTGCCATTTATCGGAGAAAAGGGTGCGTCGGGATCTTGAATTTCACCCAGTTTTGTCTACTCTGATGACCCGACTAGCGGATATCTTTACTAAGTCTCTTAGAGTCTAGGATAAAGTATATGTGACAAGCTTGGTCTTTGACCTATATACTCTGGCTTGAAGTGTTAAGGTTTAGTCTACTGTCCATTTATGATTCTTTAAGCCTGCTTTTTAATTCTGCAATTAGACGCTCCTAACTTTGTTTATTTTTTTCCTGCTGCAGTATAAATATGTATATTTCCTCCTTTTGTAAATTAATTAGAATCGATGTATTCGCTTTTCTCTGCTTGATAAGAAACGAGTCTTGTCTCCGATCTAGTACGAATGCGAATATGAAGCGATGACATAGTACGTATGTGAGATTATGTGTGAGAAGCCGTCGACTCTTGATGGAAATCGGCATTAAGACTTGAATCCCAGCGAAACTGCAGTGTGTGACCAAGGCGCCGCCATGTGCCAATCCGATGTTCCATAAACTAATTAAGCATATTGAGATAGACTTTTATTTCGTTCGTGAGAAAATACAACTTGGTTTAATTTCTACAGAATATGTGAAGACTGGAGAACAATTGGATGATATCTTCACAAATGCTCTAAATGGGGAACGGGTTAGTTATCCATGTTACAAGTTGGGCATGATTAATATCACGCCCTTGACCTTGAGTGTTATAGCATGCTTACTTTACATATAGAGTTGTAATACATTAGGAAGTTAGATTGAACTTTGTATATATATATATTCGTAATGGATCAATGAAAAAAAGCAGGAATTGTGTTATCTGATATATATATATATATATATATATATATATATATATATATATATATATATATATATATTATTTTAGTCACAATTATGATGCGGCAGTTATCACCAAGGTTTTAAAATAACCATGATATATATTCGATATTTCGGATGTCGGTTGACCCTGACGCGATATCAGGCATCGATAATTGGTTGAGTGAAATATTTAAAAAAATTGGACAATATCGGCGATATATCGGTATTACATCGAAATATCGGCAATGTCGCCGATAAATCGTGACTCCCATTTCGGAAAAAAAAAACCTAAATTTTTGATGATGAGCAAACCCATCGAAATTCGAGGCACATCGACTTCCATTTGAAGAAACCCCGATTTTATGATGAGAAGCGCTGTGAAACCCATCAAAATTCCAAACACCCGCAAAAAAAAAAAAAAAACAAAAAAAGAGAACGAAAAGTGCAGATCGAACTCACCTCTGACCCTAATCTTTAAAATCAACAAAACCCCAAAAACAAAACAATGAAAAAATAAAATAATCATGGATTGTTTGCCGACTAGGTATAAGAGACGACTAGATGAAGAGTGGTCTACCTCTTTTTTTCCCTTTTCTCGTTTTTCTTCTTCTTCAGTGATCCTCTTTTTTTCCTCTTCTTTTTCTTCTTCTTCCTCCTTTGTGATCACTTTCTTGTGAGAGAGGCGGAGAGAGATGGCGAGGCAAGAGAGAGCGAGATGGGGTGAGAGTGGAGGGAGAGAATGAGGTTAGACATTTTTGGTGATTTTATTAAATGACCTTTTGAATATCCAAAACTTGAAATCTTACACTTAATTAATTTTTGCCTATTTTGATATAAATGTCCTTATTTTCTTGCGAAAACAATCCCTTATTTTGAAAGATAGTGTAAATACATGAAACAAAAAAATGTATTTTGTCACACAAATAATAAGTTATTTTTTCAGAAAAATGTGGGGAGATATTAGATTCACAAATTGCAAGGGGTATTTAATGAACAACCAAATATTTCTTTATTTTATTATATTCACCACATCATTCAGCCTTATATTATTATTTTTTCTTTTCTTTGAACTATATTTTGTCTATTTATTATATTATTATTTATAACTCCGATTACTTTAAGTTTATGTCTTGTTAAATTTCAACAAAAATATTTTCAAAAGTGAATTCTAAATACTTATGTAAAAATATTTTATCATTTTAAAACCTTTTAAAAGTATTTTTATGAATTTTATATAAATTCTATTTTATCGATATTTATGTAAAATATCCACCAAATATATCAGTAAAATTCAGAAATGCAAATATATTAAATCCAAAGCCAAATATTTGATCCTTGAATTTATCGATCACGCGGATGCTTATTAAGCTAGTGGTCACCTCTATGTTGTGTATATCCCAAAACCCAATTCTCAATTCATCATCCTCTTCTGAAAGAACAAAATAAAAACATTATAATTTGCGGAATCAGGTTTATCTAGTAGAGAATGGAATAAAGCAGCAAAGAGAAATTTATGAGTCTTTGCTTTTGGTATTTATTTATTTCATATTTATTTGGAAGAGGGGTGAGTGAAGTATATAAACTTCATTATGAGATGGCATCAGGTGGGAAGTTTAAATAGGAAATTAACGCTGTTGGTTTTGATGGTTCTTCTTGTGAAGAGAGAAAAAAATAAAGAATCCCTAATTTTATTATTTCCACAGAAAAAATTATTCTAGTCTATACATTACATATTGGACTTATATATAGGACTCACAATACAGTAAGGCAATAAAGGAAAAGAGCGTACGATATCTAACTTACTCCCCCTCAGTGAGCATATATGTCGCTATCTGTAAAAGTTTGTCTGAATGTATTTAGTCTAGGGCATACGAGAGATTTAGTAAAAATGTCACCTTTAGTTGATGATTGAATTGACAAAACTAAGTAGCCATTACATCTTTGATCACGATCTTCTCTCACAATGAAGTGGCGATCAACTGATATGTTTGGTCCTTTCATGGAAGGCTGATTGGATGCAATATCTGAAAGCGGCACAGTTATCCTGAGATGAGCTTAAATCTGTTCATCCTTTCCCGAAATCTCGACTCTGGAGAAGGTGTCTCGGCCGTATGAGTTCATGTTGCGAGCCGTGGCTTCGATGCTCGAACCCGGTGTAGATCTAAGCCGCTACATGTTGTTTCTTGCTCTTCGGGATATTAGGTTACCGCGATGAAAGCCGCGATGCGGGAAGTGGGCGATGCATGCGTGGTGAGCGGTGATCTGCATCTGTGTGATAACTGGGTGTGACCTCACGTTCTCGTGCGATACACCTTGACTGGTGTACTTTTAATATATAGAAAGAAGAATCTTTGCGGATTCTGACGTCGATGGCTTATCATGGTAGTGTAGGAATTGACTAACAACACTTACCGGAAAGGAAATGTCTGGCCGAGTAATGGTGAGATAATTCAGTTTACCTACCAGTCGATATCTCCCAGGATCTCAGAAGGCTTTGTCTGGTCTGAGTTTGACATTAGGATCCATAAGTGTCAATGGGTTCTGATCCCCAACATCATAGGTTTCTTCGAGATGTCTAAAAGCATATTCCAGGTTGGGAAGGACTACACGAGCTGGATTGAGCTATCTCGATTCGAAAGTACTGAGTTTGCAAAATCTTTTGGTTGAAAGTGGGTGAAAAGATGTTGCTTTAGTTCCCGAATACCATCCGATCCTTTGCCCGTAATGACCCGATGTCATCCACATAAACAACATTGAGATAAGCTGCTTGCCGAAGAGTTATGATGATAAAAAGCGAATAGTGATGCCAGTACATGCTGCGAAGCATGCGAATTCTTGAACAACGAGAACCGCGGCCAAACCATGCTCGAGGAGATTGTTTTGAGCCATATAGGAAGCGGCGTAGCTTGCACCTTAAGCGGACTCCCACTGGCAGCAAAACGGTGGTTGCTCGTATAAACTCGCCGCGAATCATGAAGGCATTTTAATATCCGGTAGCGGCGGGAACACGCAAGCGACCATGGAAAGCCCAGGCGGACGGAAAGCGTCTTAGCAGCGGGGAAGGTGTCACCATGTCAGAACCGTAAACTGGAGTATATCGCTGCCGCGACGAGCGGGCCTTGAAGCGTCAATCGACCATCGGGGACCAACCTTAAGCGTGTAGACCAGCGGCAACCAGCGAAACTGCCAGCTGGCGAAACAAGCAGATCGAGTGCGTGTTCGTGCGAACTTGACCATTTCATCTACCGTTGCACATGCTTGACAGGATGGGAAAAGTGCCTCATTGGTGTTCTTAGGAAGAAAAAGCGATGGAAATAGTAAATGAATGCAGTAGGTGAAATGTCGATGGTAACTTTCAAATTGTAAATAGGATGAGGGTTGCTAGTAGAGCGATTACCTTCCAGAAACTGATAGGCGCGATCATCCAATGACGAGTGATAGGGAGTAGGAGCGAAGGAGGAGAAGTGGTCGGCGGGGCCTCAGCGAAGGGAAAGGAACAACGACGCGGGACGATGATAAACTGAAGGGGGCGAGAAGATAGATCATCTAGGCGAAGAGATGATAGGAAGGGGTAAGACTGTCGATAGCAAGGGAAGAGACTCGGAAAGAGGAGAAGAAAGAAGGGTGAGTCCTCGAAGAGGTGACATCGCGGAGAAATGCGATGAGTCGGGGGAATAACAGCGATAACCATAAGTGCGGGTAACTAGGAAGATGCATTTAGTGGCCTTGGTGAAAGCTTGTCTTGTCGGGTGAGAATATGAGCAAGCAAGTCTCTGACCCAACACGAGGAGGAAGGAAATAAAGAGGTTGGTCGATGAGGTACGTGCTTAGTGGCCGTAGAGCTTTGAACATTCAGTGACTTGTTAATTTATGAGAGGCTCGAGCAGTAGAGGCTTTTGAGCAGGCTTAAAATCGGGCTCAAGCTTGAGAAAGCTGATTTTAAAAAAAAGCAGCTTGAGCTCGTGGCTCGTTTTCCATATGAAGCGAGCTCGAGCTTAACCTCGAGCTGAAGCCCGATCCCGGCTTTATCTGATTTGTATTATGTCAATCCTTCAGCTTTCAGTCCATATACTTTTTAACTTTTTATGCGTCAATCGATAACAAATACATCAATTAAAGGAAATAATTTTCTATGGGATTTGTTTTACCTTAGTCGATTTAGCGATTGATGCTAAAGTATTAAACCACCTCATACAGCAATTTGTTTAAAGCTACGGATTACGAAATTCATTGTTGAAACTGTCGATAACAAATACATCAATTAAGGAAATAATTTTCTATGGGATTTGTTTTACCTTAGTCGATTACAGCAATTGATGCTAAATTTGTTAAAGCCACCTCATTGACATTTGTTTCCCTTTACGGATTACGCGAGAATTCCCTTCTTGAAACAACTTACCCAAGCGAAAAAATTATGAAATAGAATTAACAAGTAGAAGTGCCAGTGAAGAAATGGGATACGAAATCATTGAATAAGAAACATGATTGGTTTTAATCGATTAATAAAAATAATATATCAACAAGATCAGCCAAGCAAACTCATTAGTAACAACATAAACTATTGAAAAATATATCGCTGTACATGTGGGTTAAGTCGTCACCACCCTCCTCACTACCAAGATGCGCATGATTAATTTCAAGAACTATAGCTTCACCCAACGCCGGATCGAGATCGCCATCTGCCCACTGCCAGTTTAACCTGGTCGCGGTACCATACCCAAAGAAATGACTGGTAGCACTCCAAGGTTACACCGTATGTTCTCCGTAGTCCCGCATGTTCGCTCCTTGTTTCCTCTCAGGAAATCCCACCCCACATCAATCTCGACGCCTTTAATTCCATACCCACGCCTGGGACGCTACTGGGTTAAGTCCAAGACCAAGTATCCAAACCCAATACCCCCGCGATCAGATCGGATCCTCGTCATTCAAACAATTGATCAGACCATCGGTCCGTGCATTTCGCCTCAATGCTACTCAAGATCTAAGAAACTTTGCCTTAAGCTCACGGCCACCAAATTTCTATAGTTTCCAATAGGAGCCCCAATACCCTCATATTTGTAACGGACCAGACACTAGGATAAACCGATCGCATTCGGTCATACCCAACATCCATGTCCTTCCTCGACGCCCCCTTTCTGGTTTCGCAAGACCTTCTTCACGCCATCCACCTGAATGATACCGCCGCCGCACCGCGCTTATCGCGGGTACCATTTCAGCGTACCCAACAGATCCGAGATCTGTATATCCCCCCAAATGACCGTGGATTCGGGCCGAGCTCCTGGTCGTTTCGCTGCCTTTGACCGCCGCTGAGATTCATACTCATATCCATGTCGACCGACGGGGAAATTTCAGATCCATTATCGATATACGGACACATGATCTGACATTTCACTCAGACGCCTCAGTCGGATCGCGACCAGGAAGACCAGATCCCGTCGTCGGAGACCGAGGCTAAGCCTGCTCCACGATGATATCCCAGCCGCCCGAGCCGAAGCCGATCGAAAGCCTCGAGCCGAGCTCAAATTTATCGAAGCCTGGGGCTAAGGCCTGCCGGCCGCTTAATTACCTAGCCGAGCCCAGCCGATTCGAGTAGCTTGGTTCGCTAATTTTGTCCTTGGCTGGGTCGTGGAAAGAAGCGGAATGAGGAATCTGAGCATGTAATACAGATGAGGGCATACGATTAATCAAATAACAGCTCTAGCGACGGTCCCCCAAAACCGAAGCGAACACGATGTTGGAGGAGGAGAGTACGAGTCGCCCCAATAAGATGACGAGATTCCCACGCTCAAATTACCCCATTTTGTCGAGGAGTGTGAGCACAAGAAGACTGATAAAGGATCCCATGTTGGGACATAAATGAAATAAAGGGTGCGTAAAAATATTTCTGCATTAACACTCACGTAGAACATTACCGAATAGAAATATCGAACCTGGTACCCTCAAAGATAAAATTGAAAATGTAAAATAACTCACCGAGTTTTCATTAAAATAACCAAGTACATTGAGAATAATATCAATGAAAGCTGATAAAATACTCCGAAGTTCTGAATAGACTGAATCCCACAAGCGACCCTAAACATCACATGACAAGGTCAAAAGGAGATGTTGCCCTGATTATTCAAACGCCGCGGAACGAGACACGAAGTATGTGTTTCTAAGCCGACGTGACTCACACGCAAGCGACGACAAAGTGGAAAATTACGGAACCCAGAGAGACTGGGGTGGCCAGACGTGGATGAGGAGGAGTGGGCATCGTGGAAATGCAAGCTGCGAGGAGATGATTGCGAGGTGGTGTTGATAGAGGCTACGTGACTCACGTCAGATGCCAATCGTCTTCCGTCTCCGTCTGCAAGGTCTAAATTTATCGGAAAAAATAATGGAACGATTAAAATGCAGTGATTTTTAACGATAGAAATAAGATTAAAGGACCTTCGGGGTATAAGGACGGGGAAGTGAAGAGGTAGGAAGGGAGAGGATGAGCGAACCAATACCTTTAGCCACGATTTGAAACGTTAGCTAGATACTTGATGGGTAAAGTAGGGTAGTAGTAAGAGAAGAAAAGATTTATTACGAAATGTGATCGGAAGCACCGAGTCTAGAATCCGGGGTCGAAGATGTATGAGTAAAGGCGACGAGAGGCATTCTGCCGTGCAGGCGAGAGGCGAAGGCGACTTGGTTTCGATAAGCGAAGATATGCATCATACTCACTGTCAGTGGGGGGAACACCACGAGATGCGGGGCTGAGTTTGGGCGGCGGAATCGAAGTCGAGAGGCGGGCCCGCGTGTGCGGTCTTGGGGAGGCCGTCATCAGTGATACCCAACGATCGGGTGTGTGAGGCTTTGTACGGCGTAGGTGCGTGGGGCGTTGTCCTCGACCTTCGGGTACCACTCGTCCTCCCAGAAGGTTGGTATGAAAACTAACGAGAAGAATCTAAAGGGCTATCGGATGGCAAAGTCGTGTGGAGAATCTGAGGAGGAGGCGAGGGCGACAAACACATCATCGGGACGGGGCCCGATGGGTACGCGAGAATGTCTCACGATCTCGGAGGTCCCAGTTAGGACGGACGATGAGTGTAAGGACCATGAAGAACTTGTCAACTGCGTTTGTGTTGAGTGGCGTCACTAGTAAGAGGCATGATGTCGGGAACTCCTCCTTAGAGGCAATGCGGCCAATATAATTAGATAGATGTGTCTTTGTTGGCGGATGATAACAATGCGAGAAACCACACCTTATAAAGGCATTTGGATATCATTTGCGTATAGAGCTTTTGCGATTCCAAAACTTAGAACACGTGTCTTGTAAGCTTGAAGATGAAGCGAAATTTTGGATCAACCCATTTGCCATGTCTCTTATTTATGGTTGTGCATCTATTTTCTTAGGTGCTTTTGTCAACACCGAGGTATATCATCCTCGATTGTAATAAGATGATCCTCATAACCACATCCCGTGAACGAGGAGTTCACGGCGACCGGAGATATAATTCTCACTGCAATCAATTTTACGTGTGATAGTAGGAGATCCGAGAATATGACGTAAAAATAGAATTTTTAGTTGCCATATCACTTAGCGGAGATTGAACCCGCGTTTGGATTGAAGAGAGCCTAATAGAGGCGAATCACGCGGTAATGGAGCTTGAAGATGAAGAAAAAGAGGACCTGGCTAGTAGAAATGCATTTGTCGGAGCGAGAAGCAAAAAAATTCAGGCAGTCTGTGAGCAAGGTCAGGTGGAGAAGAGGTCTTTGGAATGGGCTGGGAGGGCTGGGAACACCAAGGCGGCGCGGACGACCACGTGGAGTCGATCAGGAGAAGAGCCCGCGGCGCCCACCACCGCGGCGCGCTCCAGCGCCCGGCGATGGGCGGCCTTCTTTGGAAGGTCCGTAGCGTGGCGGCGTGTGATGCGGTTCCGTGGGGTGGCCGGCGTGTAGGTCGGCCTATGCAGCCGAAATGCGTGGTTTCGTGGGAGGAAGGCTTCGGAAAGTCGCCGTGGCGGGGCGGCGCGGCCGGCGGCGTCTGCGGCGGCGGAAAGAAATCCGGCGGCGGAGGGTCGGAATGAAACACACGATCCAGCTGGAAAACAAAATTAGGTTTTCTCTTTGGCTCTGATACCATGTGAAGAGAAAAATAAAGAATCCCTAATTTTATTATTTCCACAGAAAAAATTATTCTAGTCTATACATTACATATTGGACTTATATATATAGGACTCACAATACAGTAAGACAATAAAGGAAAAGACTGTACAATATCTAACACTTCTCTCAGTTTTTAGTTGGGTAGTTAGATAGCATATTCTATATGAATAGGGTTTCTATCCAAGAGAAAAAGAAACAATAATCAAATGCCAATTGTTGAAAAATTGCTTGTAAGCCATGTTCTTGTCAACCATTTAGCAAAAGATGCTTTTCTCATCCTGGTGGTTTGATGTTTTGTACCTTTTTTTTTTTTTTCCTTTTTCCCCTCCCTTCTATCTTTTGGCTAATTTTTTTATTTTTTGTAAGAAGGAAAACACTTTCAAAAGGGGGAAGGCCTGGGAGAGAGATGTGTTGACTAAATTTACATAATCTATTTTTGTGACAGCTTGCAGGATGAGATGTTTCAGAAATTTAATTTTGATACTGAGTGGGCTGTAAGACTTATATCAAAGATCACAAATGATGAAGATATACCAATTGAAGGTGATGCAATTGTAAAACAGGTGCCGATTGAGCTTATGTCCAAGATAGCCATTTCTTTTCTGCTTTCCTTTTATATGTCTGCGCTTTAAAATAATATGCTCCTTACTACTCTCTTTGACCATTGTAAAATTTTAGCTCTTGGCCCTTCAAATCAATGCAGAGAAGTACTTCTTTGGCATAAGAAAGAGCCTGGTTGAGTTTGATGAAGTATTAGAGGTATGCTTTTGATAATAGATAAGCTTTGTTCGGTGCAGTTATAATGACGATGAACCAGTCATCTACTTGTTTTGGGTTGTAAATAAATCTGTGCCTTGTTGCTTGCTAAGTTTATCTAATTTGAAGTTTATATCTGACAACAAGCTGAAAACATCTCAAGTTAGTTTGATGCATTTTAAAGTCCTTCAATTCGTGCAAAGTAAAAATCTTTCTGATGCATGCCTTCCTTAAATTCAAGGCATTTGAACTTGTTAGAGAGACCATCGATGATTGACTTTTCTAAATATCTTATTTATTGGAAATTTTTTGGAACAAAAAACTTCATTCTTTTATATGAAACTCGGACTGTTTGAACTATTTACTTTATTCAGAAAAAAAAACTGTCATCCATTAGCAGCATGAATTAAATGTTTGATTCCCTTCTATCAGGTGCAAAGAAAGCACGTATATGACCTTAGGCAGCTGATTCTAACAGGTGACATTGAAAGTTGTTCCCAACATGTATTCCAGTGAGTTCCTTCCTGATTTTCAGCAACTCCACTTGTATTACTTGCGCTTTTGGATTATCGAACTTTGATTGCACTTGATATGCACTACTTGCATGGACAATGTTCATGAAATTTTTTTTTTTTTTTGTTCTTTTGTTGATTAAAAATTATAGTTACTCTCTAATTAGGAGTTCAATCTATAACTGTTTGTCATAGATTCTTTTTAATTTTGAACAGAGTGCTATTTAGTCCAATCTTCACTTCACAAAAAAAGAAGTTTGCAAAATAGTCTTCCAATTTGATGAGGAAAAAGCTTTGGTCCTTAATGTTTTCTCCATAGTTTTGTTTCATTGGTGTTGGGTTCTGATAACTAAATGATAGCACTAATGCCACTTTTATAGCTGATGTTCCTAAAAGGAGTTGTTGATACATTAGAATATAAAATTTTAGACCCATTGTTCAAGCTACCTCACAAGTTTTCTCTAATATTTTGCTTCATACTAATTTTGCTATTGATGTAGCAAATGTTCGTCTTCAAAAGATTCATGATGGGGTAACCAATCACTTTTTGCTCATTTTCAAACTTCGCAGAATTGAGAGGCTTTTTCCGTTTCATCATTTATGATTATATTCTTTTCTCTTTGATTGGGACTGTTTTAACTAACCTTTAAATCGGGGTGATTTTGGGAACATTTCTCATTTTATATCTTTTACTGTCTGCTTATTCTTGGCTTTCTTTGATCTCTGCAGTAGGACTTTCACTTCCTTGGGCTGATCCCCCTTACAAAGTCTTTCTTTCAAGCTCTTTCCAATCTGTCTTCTCTCATTGGAAATCTAAGGTTCATGCTTTTGCATGGTTAGTGGCCAATGATAAAGTCTTAAGCTAACAATTTGTCGTCTTTCAAAGCTTTCAACTTGGAATTTTTATGTTATGCAGTTAAGAAGTCAAGAACTAATTAATAACCTTTCTTTCCTTTTTTTTTTCCTTTAATTTGCATTATCTAGTGACTTTAGTTAGCCTTTGTCACAAATTAGTTAGCCTTTCTAGGATAAATTGGGCTCCTAAGAGTATGATAGATATGTGATTTATCACTTTGAGTAGGATTTACAAAACTCTTAGACGAGTGGTACATTGGCGAATGGGGCACCACAATTCACTCCCCTTGGGGCTCAACGTCCTTGCTGGCACATTTCCAACCAGAGATTAGGCTCTAATACCATTTGTAATGACCTAACTCTTTATCTGATATTGTCCGGTTTGGGGCTGCAGTGGCGCACACATGGATTTCCTCTAGCTAGCCCCGGTTTTGCTTCTTTGTTGGGCCTACGCCCTCAAGAAAAGGCCTCAATATTGTTGAGTCCAAATCCTGCATATATACCTTCACTTTTCCGTCTTTGGGTGATGTGGGACGCCACAATTTAGAAGGCTGGTGGATTTTGATGGCTTTATCTTCACTCTTGTGCTTCCTGCTCAAATCTTATCCGTGTTACATAGGCACCTAGATCTTCTTAAAGAATTGAAAACGTTATATTAATCTGTAATGAGTTCTTTTCTGCATCAGATTTCCATGCCTGCTTTGTTCTTTAACCGACTAATTAGCTCTTTTAAGTTTAATTATTCATATAATCTCCACCATTTTTGTTGAAGTGGTTATCATGATTATCATAATGATTTTGTTAATGTACTAAAAGAAAAATCTGCCCAGGTACATGCAAGCAGTGGTAGATGAAATTGTCTTTAGAAATGTTGATGCACTGAAGGTAATTGAATTTTCACTATAGAATGTTGTATTCTATGCTGTTGTCCAGCTTTTCTAATTAATTAGTTTCTTTCCCTCATAGCATCCAAGTAAGTGGAATTTGGGTAAGCTGCTGAAGGAATTTATTGGAATTTCAGGGAAGCTATTGGATGGTGAGCATACTGAAATAGTTCCTCAGTTCTGTAAATCTTTTTGAATTGTAGGTTTTTCACTAGAATAGGTTTTTCAATTGTGTGAATACTCTTCTAAGAGATTTGTGATGGGGCATACTGGCTGTTTGGCTGTAAAGGCAGCCATCTCATGAGGAGAACAAAGGAAAAGCCTTAGTAAACTTATAAGCTGGGAAATTTTCACTGCTGTAGAAAACATTCGAGATTTCAGGCTCAAACGGGTGGAAAGAGAATTGGGAAGTTTGCATAATTTAGTCAATGGGTGGAAGTTATCACAATTATCAATTTTTTGGCCAATAAATGTTGGCAAAGAAGAAAAAAATCCTTTATACTAACTGAACTTTTCTGGAAATTCTATCATTTAACCTTAGCACAGGGAAAATAGGGTCTGGTTAGAAGGTCAGAACATGAAACATGTCCACTAAGGAGGCCTGAAAAGGAGTCATCTCCATTGGGAGTTGAACGCTTATGGAATTTTTTTTTATTTTCTAATTTACATTTTACTTTTATTGTTATCTTTTAAAAAAAAAAAAAATATTAGTTTCCATTTTTTGTGTGCCATTGTAGATGCTACAACAGCCAACCTGCCAGTTTGCTCTGCTCCTGAAATTAGCTTGCATCTAGATTCTGGACACATCTGGCTTTCAAATAGGCTTGCTCCTATTCCCAGAAGAGACTGGGCTTTCTCTGTTGTTACCTTCCAATTATTTTCAATTGAACTGTAATGATAATTCACCAGTTTCAACACAAATGCTCTAAAATTGGAACTTCTCCAGACTCCTTTGCAGGAATTACCGAGGAAACTTTGCTGAAAGCCCTTGCACAGCTTCATGAATTGAGTTCTGTAGATATTAACAATTTTTACCTTCCAAACTTGCCAATACCTCCAAATGCCTTCAGGGGAATCCATAGGAAGACCTCTTCATTGAAACGATGGCTCGCCATATGCTCTGATGATTCAGCTAGGTAACTATAATTTTGATTTTGCTTATAACCATTTCTTCCAGTTGCAATATTATGAGTTATTTGGCCAGTGACATATAATGTAGGGATGGAAGGTATCGAGTGACTGCTAATCTTCTTCGCAAGTACCTTGGAGATTTTCTAATTGCTTCATATTTAGATGTTGTACAAGAATCTGGATATGATGATGCATATGTCAAGGAGATAGAGGTATGCCGAGATTTTTTCTTATGTGAGTTTTTGCTAACGGTCAAACAGGAAAAATTTTACTGCACCAAGTTGACATATATTTGAGTTTTTTTTCCCATTTTAATTTGGTTTAGTTTTCAAGTCCCTAGATTTGCAATAAGTGGTTTATATGATTGAGATTCTGGAATCTGCAACTGTGGGAAGTTTCTTTCGAGGGAGAAACTTTCTTTAAGGTTTTGACTATTTATGTGCACAATTATTGTTTGAATTACTGGAAATAACATCTATTAGGAGTAAATCCTGGGAGAGTATGATACTTGGAACTAGGAACTAGATGAGTAGGAGATTTTCCTTAGAAGGAAGTGGTGATGAAAAATAATAGCAATGAAGGATGTGAAATGGGAAATAAACAGAAATGGTACCGATAATAAAGATCTAACCCCACCTAAAACATAATGATGAAGGCTACTTGTAAAACCAAGAGACTAGATGACTTTGATAACACTTGAGCTTATGAAAGAGTTGTTGAAACCTGATATATTTATCAAAAAAACAAAAACCACAAGATATTTAGAAGCCACTAGTTGGCATATAGAGGTCTAAACTAGGAAAAATATCCTAATGTCCTGTATATATTAAATCCACATCCGTAAGTATATTTACTAAAGTAATTGCCTATCTCAACAAAATATTTCTTAGTCCAACATTCTCCTTGCATCAATGATGGCTGGTGCTTAAAATCATAGTTGGGTAAAAAGTCTGGTTGGAGAGGTCGAGTTGGGCAGTCTTTCAGCTTTGGTAAATTAGTTGGTCCTTTGAGGATGGTCTCCCATGAGGGAGTGCTGGTGGATTTTCTGTATCAGACAGCTACAATGATGGGAAGTCAAGACTAAGCTAGATGTAGCCAGGAGCTGTGCTCAAGAGGCTGTAATCCCAGTATCTTTATGTCAGGTGAAGAGTGCATCTCAGATTTGACCTTCTACAAGTTGGCCTCATATAGCAATTTTAGGGATATGCCAGTAGTGGAGGGGCATGAAAATGCAATTGCAGCCCTATTGAGAAAGTTGGAAACCAGGGAAGGGGGCAAAGCTTCAATGTTTTTAGAGTTAAATTTTGTCTTGTATACCCATTTTGCACCAAATTGTTTCTTGTTTTTGGGGAGCTTAGTTGACTCCAAAGTGCTGGTCATGTCAGTTGTTGACTCAAATTGTTGATCCATGTCAGGCCTCCATTTTAGATATTGGTATGATTCCTTAAAGATGATTGGATTTGCTTCCAGAAAATAGTGTGAAATTGATCATTTCTTGGGATTTTCATTCGTATTCATCACATATACTGAGCTGGAACATGCTCTCAAGGCATGGCTCAAGTGGTAACAGGTTGGGGTGGGAATATGGGAGGTCCGAGATTCAAGTCCCAATGTGGACAAAAATTACTTATAAAAAAATAAAAAAATACTCCGGAGCTGGAACATCTTGTTAATTACTTATGAAATCTGTCTGATCTTCTATGGTGTCAAGGTTCTTCATTCTCCTGTGCTGTTGTATTCTCATCATAAGTCTTGGTCTCTTCATCTTCAACATTCCTATCTTTTTTTGTGACTTCATCATCCATCTGTTTTCGGTTCTTCTTCCATGACCAAGAGCATTCTTCATCAAATTTAACATTTCTTCTAAGAACATTTTTTTTCCCAGGGAAACAAGATTATGCAACCTTTAAGCCTTCGAATTTTCACTATACCCCCAAAATGCATTTTTTGAGCCTTGCCATCCAACTTGCTCCGCTTATTTCTGGGTCATGAGCAGTTGATCAGGAATTTCTTTAGTTTGCAACTGGTTTGATAACTTGAAGCTTCTTACAGGCTATGCCATTGACACTTCTTTAGTTTGCATGAGTTACATACTCATGCTGTTGCACCTCCATAAATTTTTGTAAACCATTGAGACCATGTGCTTTTTGTTCAGCACTGTAATATATTTGGTTTGCCTAACAAAGATAAAAAAATCTATCTACCCGTTTCACAAATAATCATGACAATCATTTGATTTGTCAATGGCCACTATGAACTTGTTCGCCCTTTTGTTTTAGTCAAATGACTACAGAAATAATTTGGTTGAAATAATCTTGGATGGATTCTGACTTCAACTTCTTCTTGGCTGTTTATTTTGTTGCTTTATCGTTTTCCTAGAACAACTTTGACTTCAACCTCTTAGATATTAGATATCTCCAGTTCAGTTGATTAGTATCAGATCCTGAAGAGGAGAGTAGTTGTCCCATTTGGAAAATAGGTTTCCAGTTCTGCCATACATCTTAATTTCCACATTAGCAAATATTAGAAGAATGAATAGCACTTTTTGGCTTTATAAATTCTTTTGTTACAATTCTTTCCTAATATTTACTTTTTGCTTGGAACCCAGAGGACAGTACTCGTGAAGACTTTAGATTGTTTTTGGAGGGATCATCTTATAAACATGAACAGACTCAGCTCAGCGGTATCCTTTATGTTTTCTTTGATCTGAATTTCTTTGGATTTCCAACTTGCAAAATCTTATGCAGAATGTCTGGCAGGTAAACGTGAGGAGTTTTGGCCACAGAAATCCACTTGAAGAATACAAGATTGATGGCTGTCGGTTTTTCATATCGATGCTCAGTGCAACACGGCGGCTGACTGTAGAATCACTCTTGCGGTATTGGTCATCACCAATGGAATCCCAAGAGATTTTTTTGTCATAGGAACAGTTCTCTCGTTCTGCTTGGTCTATGGATCTGTCCCTTTTGGAATGAGAATATATATATTTGTTCTTACCTCTATATTTCATTCAAGGCTTTTGATATTAATCCTCAATTGTTTATGAGCACCTGATCTAGAATGATTCTTTCATGTTTGTCCTCTTCTTTTTTAATGGATTTAGTGTTATGTTTTTTGCAGTCACGGTAGCAATAACATTTCTTTGTTTGACTGGCAATGATTAGGGGAGTTCTAGATAATATTCATCCCCATAAGTTTTTGACTTTATACTATTGGCTTGGATTGGGAACAAAGTTGTTACTTTAAAGAATCATGGCGTGCATGAATGGAGTCTATCCATTTAACGACATTCTAATTAAGGTTAATCAAGTATGACAATGGTATGTTAGATCCAATCTGAGCATAAGACCATGACAATGGTATGTTAGATCCAATCTGAGCATAAGACTATAATGCTATTAGCCCCCGCATTTTTCTTCAACCATTCTTTTAATCTGGTTTGGAACAAGTTAGTGTTGTAATTGTGGTGAAAACTAATCTTTGTTTGACGAGCAGGAAATTGTGGGTTCAGCATAATGATCACCCTCCTGGAGCTGCATTCACAGGAAGATGGATGACCTTGCTAGTTAACGGAGCAAGTTTGTGTTTTGGTGTCCGCATCAAGAATTAGTGCAACACCAACTCAACACATTTTATTTGAAATTGAGCCAAACAGTCGATCACATTTCTGATGTGGAAACCATTGCATTGTGTCATGTTATATCCATAGTAAGTATCATAGATCAATACATATAGATGCAGTTGTCTTTTGTTTGAGCCTAGTGTTTTTATGCTTATCGTGCTTCACTTTGTACGAATTTTTTCCTGCATAAAGGTTTTCAATGATATGAAATCGCAGAACTCTTACATTATCAAAATCAAGCTTGTGCTTCAGCAAACTAGTAACTATGATGTCATGGAGTTAATTGTAAGACAATTTAATTTTCCTTTTTGTCAAGTATAACACATCTAAATGTCATCATTTACATCAATGTTTCGAACCGGCCCCTTGAACCACTTCCTTGCATCCAAAACCCACCATAGCATGACCAGGGAGAGAACCAGGCCTAGAGCGACTGGCGCATAGTTGAAATTGTTCCATGTGATAGGGTAGAGAGTCGGCAACAAGAAAGCTGAACAGGTATAACATATCCACAAGAAGGCTACTAAGCAGACTGGCCTTCTTGCTCTCCCTAGATAAAAGGGTCCTGGTTTAAAATTCTTCTCATCCATGACCAGCCTAGCAAATATAGGAATCGCATAGCCGCCCACCCACCCGATTGTGCTTATTGAAATTATGGCAGTGAAGATCACATCCAGTTTCAAGATGGGCAGGCCGAGAAGCATGCTGATGATGGCACAGAGCCACACTGCATTCCTTGGAACCTTGTACTCAGGATGAATTTTTCTCCAAATTGGTGAAAACGGAATTCCTTTATCTCGAGATAGAGCATAAACCTAGTCAGAGCATAGGAAAAATTAAGATTTGAGGTTCTGAAATATGCATATTGCATGGTTTTTGTGAGGAGTTTACAGTGAAAAGGAGTGGGAATGGTTTTTTTACTCACAACTCTGGCAGCACTAACTGATCCACGAAAGCCCCTGAAGAAAGATCCCCAGATGATACACATAAAAACTACAGCTCCTGTGGCATTCTGATATCTCCGGTTGAATGCATCGTAGATTATCTGTGCTGGCACAAGCCCCCCGCCTGTCTCGTTATTTGGGTCGTATAAGTAGTTTGGATCCTGTCATTGAATCAGTCTCATGTTATGCTATCTTTCTTGAAGAGATGATATGAAAACTGAAAGTCCATCTTGAAAGGGTACCTTACCTGGATGCTGAAGGTGAGAGCTAAGTTGTAAGCCCATCCGAAGAACGAGATTATCCCAATACTAGAAAGAATTGCAATGGGACCTGTTCTATCAGCTCCCTTTGTTTCCTCAGTTAGATGAGCAGCAGTGTCGTAGCCATATAAACAGTAGTTGCTCAGTAGAACCGATAAAATTACAGCATAAGGTTTGCTAGATACTCCCGTTGATTCAGGCGCGGTTTCAAAATGAGTGAACACATAAGAGGCTGGTTGTGTTGGCTGTGCCACCAGAGGAAGCATTATAATCACGACCAAACCACCGATCACCTGCATATTTTGTTGCATCAGAGCTTGAATATTGCAGGGAAAGCAAGGAATTAATTCTATGCATGAAATAGGAGGAAAATCTAAGAAACTGAAGAGTGAAAATGCATAACTAACCTGCCACCATACAGAAATTATGCTGAGGAATGCAATGAGTTGTAGGGCAAAAGTATTGAGAACTGCCCAAATGATGATGAGGCCCATATACATGCCTAAGAAAACACCCTTAGAAGCTAAGTAGCCTCCCCCCGTGTTATTTCCAGTGGCCAAAAGAATGATAAATTGCAGTGCCTGAGATCCTGAAAATGCCTAGCAGTAACATAAAACACAGGTTCTTAATTTATTCATTGTTATTAATCATTCTTGGTGGTAAAGTGGGTGTTGGACAAGCAATGAGGAAGAGGATACTGCACACAGTTCTTTGTTTTTGAAAGCGTGCTTGAGAATAGTTTTTGAAAGCAAGAAAATCGTTTTGTGTTATTAAAACGATTTTTGAAAGCATGAGAACATAGGCTGATGTTATTTGGCCATTCTTGTTGGCAATTTAGTGTTTTATGTGTTAACGTGTTTTCAAAACAAGCAATGAAAACGAGCATGTTTTATTTGTTTTTCAAAAAAACAATTTTCAAAAACTGTGACCGAGACCCGAAGGGCCTATTTTTTAAAATTGTTATTAAGAACAGTTTTTGAAAACACAGAACATTTTGGTGTTCTCTAAAAAAATGTTCTTGTTCTTTGAATTAGTATTTTTCAGAAAAAAAAAAACAAAAAAAAAAGCATTTGGAATCAAACGTGTTACATGTTTTTAACGATACTTTATTTTGAACAATAGTTTGGCAGTAGCCGAAACGAGATCCAAAGTTCTGTACTGAGCACCCATCCCAGAAATGAGGCCGATTGTCTCGAGCCATGCACACAGCACCAGGTTGCGAATGGCCCCCATCTATGCCCGGCAAATGAGCGGCCCAGAGTAGAGGAACCAGTGGTCTGTTCAGAGTTGCCAAGAACACACTTGGGAGCTTGAACGGAAAACTGTGAAATATGATGATGATTTACGTGTCATGAAAGAATGTTTTGTTGGTAGGTGTTTAAGGTATGATAAATCAAATCTTCTTCTTCTTATGTCGTTGTTGGGGAAGACGATGATACTTACAGGGAAAGAAGAGCATATTTCAGCCATGGCAATTCCAACAAACCATGTGAAAAATGTAACCACAACCCATCCCCATATTAAGCTTGCAGGGCCTGCATATCGTAGACTCGCACCATATAGAGGAGTCCCTGTGAAAACCGCCATGCTCGAGAATGTTATCGCCATCGTCTTAGAACAGAGTCTGCAAGAAGAACCCGAGATCAATGGAGATTTCTATTTTCATGGAATTCTTCAAAATAAATGGTAGAAATTATGGCCTGTTTCGTTACTGTTTTTGGCAGAAAGTATGATAGCGATAGCAGTTTTTAAAAGCATGAAGAGCATCAATTTTGATGTTTTAAAGCTAACTCGTTATTACATGTTTAAAAAAAAAAATGATGGGAATCGAAAACGGCGTATTTACCTCCTTTGTTTTATGGAGCAAAAACAATTTTTTAGGCTCAGGTAAACATGCATATTACCATTTCTCTTCTCAGTTCTTGCTTGTATCCAAGCTCATTGAGCCGCTTCTCTCCGGTATCCATCTCCACACCAACCGACTCCGTACCGAAAACCTGCATAGCTACAGCAATTTGAGATGGAGGGATTGAAAGAACAGCTACAACAATTACACTCCACTCTTTATATGAGAAAGGGATGGTTTGATTCAAATCTTCTTCATGTTTAGTCAAGAAGCATTAAGGAATTGAGGTTGTTGAAGATGGATTGGTAAGAAGAGCTGAAATGGTGGAGTGTAAGCAACGTTTGTCTTATAATAAGATGGCTTTATGTGGCCTCGTTGACTTTTTCCTATTGCAATAGTGGAATCTTCCTCTTGTCACCATATCTGCAAGTCCAAGTAAAAGTCAGCAATGTATAAGCATGACTTTAAATGTTTGAATCTGTTAGTCCAAAAGGTAATAATATATAATAACCAACATGTCATAGCCGCCATTCTTTATCTATCCTTCAAGCTTTTTGAAAATGGAATATTTTTCCGTTGAATTTGCAAAAGATGGAAAAATTGAGGTACAAAAGTCTCTCTTCCATATCAGTTTGTTTCTTACTTTTGAGACTTTGACAAACAAAGGATTGAAAATTGTTATTTTCCTTTAAAACTTGTCATTCGATTCTTGAAGCTGATGTTGGTGATTAAGGATTGGGGCGGAGGCGTAAAAAAAATCATATTCGAGTCTCAACGAGAATATAATACTACAAAATTGAAATATCAAGTAAATAGATGTAAAAAAAAAATCCGTCACAACGGACTAAGGCACACCATTCTTGGGTTGAAGGGGAGCACCAGGTTTAGCCCAGAGTATGATAGGTTGAACTTTGGGGCCCATATCAGGGCCATGACATATTTTGCATATGGGCCTAACCGAAAGATCAGGCCCATGACGTATCTTACATGTACGGGCCAGGGATTTGGGCCTAAATTTTCTGTTACGCCCCGTGGGCTAGGTCAAGGTCTCAAAAATATTTAAAGCCTCGTTTATGTCAATAGGCTTATGGGCTTGACTCATGCTGGGCTGCGGTCTCAAAAAAGAGGCACGGTCCGTTGAGGATGCTTATATCTATCTAAGTAATAATCGAGAGACAAAGACAATATTTTTTCTTTTTTTTTTGAGAGAGAATAATCAAGATAATCTTTTAAGATAATAAAAAAATAAATTTATTTATCTTTCTAGCAAAATAAATAGTATATGATATATAGGAAGAGAATCCTAGCTTCATTTCTCTCATCTTAACTTTCTTCTTCTCGGCTTGTTCGTCTTTTCTTAAATAATGAGGTGATTTTGATCGTTTTTTAATCTTAAATCATCTTTCTCATCGCTCTTTTTTGTTATATCTACAAATAAAGTGGTTATTTCACAAAGATTTAGATATTATCTTGTTTTCTGTGTTTATTGTGGCATTTGGTTTGTCATTATCTTATTGTGGCGTTTGATTTGTCGTTCGGTGTGATATTTTTCATCGTTTTGTTACATCACTTTATTTGTGTGAAATTGATTGAATAATAGCGGATTCGATGTCGGTATATCGCTTTTTGTATGTAATTTATTATCTTTATTAATTTATATATTATTTCGCGTTTATAGTTTTTAACGATTTGTATATTTGATATATTGATATTACGAAATTTGGTCGATAAATTTATTTTTTCAAATAAAAAAATAGTATATGATATAAATTTTGTTCCAAAAAAATTAAATAAATATCATCATATTAAATTATACAAATTGTAAATACTATAAAGAACATTAAATGAGTTCAATTCAAATTCGAGTTGCTTAAAAACACCTTAAACAAAAATTAAATCATAATTACAACATGCTTGGGCACAATAACCAAGTTGAAATTAATCAAAAAATTAAGCAGCCATTCAACCCTAAACAAAATAACGGTCAGCTGAAAATCTCTATCGGAGGTTTTGTATTGACCATTGGAAACTACCCAGAAAGCAGCTTACCAGACTCTTTCAACCCTAAACAAAGCATATAATATGACCCTTTGTACCAAACTCTTCCAAATCAATTCCCTCATGAATATTGTAATAAAATACGAGAAATAGAAAAAAAAAAAAAAAACTTATTTGGGCAAGGACAAATAACTATCCTTATTATCTCATGCACCATCACTTACACCTATAACCTTACTTCAATTGGATTTAATTAGTTTGGTGACCAAAACAATCATAAACAAATCAACAAACGAAAACTCTTATGTCATTTAAAGCTACGTAAATACAGAATATTAATAAAAACCTTATTAATTTCTGGCTTACTATTTGAACCATCCAAACAAATTAAGCAGACACAACAGTTGATCAGAAAACTATTATATGCATGGTTATCTAGGTAGTTGAATAACTAAACATGAAAGCTTTGGTTTATAATTCTTTAAAGAAGTTTGAAGTCGTCAACTTCTGAGATTAGCCATCTCGGAGGCTGCCCAAATTTTATCGTTTAGAAAATTAAAAATAATAATAATAATTTTATGTTTTCGAAACAAGAATATTCCATTTTTGTTGACTAATGGAACTATAGAGTAATTAATCAGTCACAGTCCAGGAGAAGGAGAAGGAGAAGGAGAAGTTATTCCTATTGTTTAATTTTTTATTTTATTTTTGTGAAATAAAACATATATAAGGGGATCGATCGATGGACGCCGACCACGCAGATGGATGACTTGCATGTATTTGGTAAGTAACAATTACTGATGAGTTTGGTTTAAAATAATATTAACAAAAGACGGTGAGAAGAAACCAAATCTATGTACAGGCACTCTAAGACCAGTTTTGGTTCCACCACCATGAATGCCTTGTGAGAGACACCATTACTCAGACTCATGTGGGGAAGTCTTCTTAAAATGGAAGGAAAAGGGAATCAATCAATCACCACCATGGTTCATGCATGAATTTCACCCCTTCCAAGGTACCCTTCAATCCAGGGGCATTGTCTTTAATTTGGTTCAATTACTCCTTTAATGGGGGCATCTTTTAGGGTAAAATGACACATTTCTCCAAGGCACTATCCAAGGATGGTGATTTCCTTTAAATCCGACGAAGAATCCGAATACCTGTTTGGAGAAACATTTTAGATTCAATTAAGTTTCAAAGTAGAGTCGATTTGAGATTTTGGGTCGGGGATAAAACGAATTACAGATAGCCATCCTACCCCAATATCGATTAAATATATAATATATATTTATTTGTATTAAAAATCCCTAAAGATAAATATAAATGAGATTTTCTAAAACAATTCATTTCACAGTAGGGTATGGGCACCCGATCCTCTTACAAATATGAGAATGGGTATAAAAAATCTAAATCTGATAGAAATGGGGATGGAGATCATAAAAATAATAAATGAAGATGAGAAAATGGAATTTAAAATCCTACCCTAATCCGATCCATTGCCATTCTTAGCACAGTCCCTTATGAGATGGAGGGTAGTTTGGGGATGTTACTTGCCCTCTTTTCTACAGGTGTTCATTGATGTGATGACCCTTCATTACTAATAATTTAACATGGGGGGGAAAGGGTATAATATTTGGTGGGGGATCAAATGAAACCGGAGTTTTTATCCTATGATCTGGGTCCAGCTTTGCATGTCTTAGTTTTAGTAACAATGGCAACTGTGTGCGCCCATTTCTTGCCTACACCAAACCATTTTATCATATTATCTTCTGCTAAATATGCTATCACAAGATGTACTATGACATGTGATATGATTTTCTCAATAATATTATTCTTCATAATATGTTTTTGATCCTTTGTATCAACCTCAATATTCCCATGCCCACAAAGAGAGAAAAAGATTATATCCTATTTGTTTGCCATTTGCCCCCACATAATATGGTGTTTAAGAATTGTAAGTAACAAGGACTAATGTTATGTCTTCATAATTTAGTTTTCTTTTTAAAAACTTGCACCCTCTTTGTTGAACTACCAATTTGATCAGCAATATATAAGTCATTAATATATATTAAGTTAGTTTGGGCCAATGCTAAACGTCTCGTCTTTATTAACCTTGATTATATATCTTTTCATAGATTTTTTGATATCTTTTAACTTTGCATTTTATTGTTATAATATTTTATATTTACAGGGATTCGAGGTTGGAACCTCCCGTTTATCCATCCTTTTACCATTTGAGTTAAGCCTTAAGGGCTCTTCATAAACTTAATAAATGAGAAAAATAACAAACTAAACCTCTTGTGATTTATGTAATAAACCAATCATTTTCATTAATGAGGATATATGGTTGAGTAAGATTTTCTAATACTTGGAAGTACTGTTTAGTAAGGAGAAGTTGACCAGAACTAAGTTTAGTTTCTTGCCAGTTCTTCAATCTTGATATATAATATCTTGCCAGTCCTAAAGAGCCTATTAACTCATTTTAATCTTCCATTTCTCTGCAAAGTAGTTGACCTCTGACCATCACACCCATGTTCTCTGGTCTGTCTCACATTAATTTTTCCTAACTCCATTCCAGTTGGAAACCATTAAAGTTTGCAAACCCTAGATGTGGCTCTAAATTCAACAGTGCACTAATTGAGCCACCCATTGGTGGATTGAATTTAAATATATTTCTCTAACCAAGCTCCATTTTGATTATTCATTAAATTAGTATATCCTTCTTTGCCAAAGAAACTTATGAGCTTTTTGTTGTAAGTCTGCAGAGTGAGAACGAGGAGTTAGTGGACATATAGAAAATCTCTTTTGCCATCATATGTATTATCTTCATCTGAGTTAGGAGGGGCCCATAAGCGATAAAGCTCTAACAAGATTTTTTTTTAAGGAGAATAATTTATTAATTCAAGTAACAATCACGTTCGATGAAACCAGCATGTCGAATTTGTTAAAAACTTTAGAGAGGATGATGCAACGTCAGGGTTAATAATACAATGAATCTCGACTAAAAGTCACACATTTGATAATTGTAATGATTAGAATACATGTGACTTGATTTATAGCATATTATGTGGCCTTGTTTGATTGATTATTTGCTTTATTGTTCGAATCATTTCAGTAAAGCATTCGTAATAAGGCAATAGCCAAAGCCAAGTATCTTAGAGCAGTATAAGCCATCTGTGCGTAAGAAGGCGATAAAAGCAATGAAAAAATTAAAAAATAATTTTTGTGGAATAACCACTTTATTGTGAAAGAAAAAAAGATAGAAAAAAATGCAGATTGGTGATTTTAAGTTAAAAATAACAAAAAAAATCACCCCTCCTTACTTATGAAAAAGGGGCTAGAAAGAACAATATGAGAGAAAGGGAGAATGGCTAGGGTTTTCTTCTTGGAGTCTACCCAATACCCTAACCAAGACTTTAATTCAACTAATTCTATATATAAAAAAAAGAACAAGCTCTCCGAAGTTTATGCCACCGATTAATTTCTGATGCATATGATATAATTTCTAATCAGATCACTCTTGTTTTGTCCATGATTAAAATGTATCAACACCCTTTAATTAATTAGTTTATTCTAAGTGAAAGTGTAATATGAATTAATCATATATATATATATATATATATATATATGCTCTGATCAATGCAATCTAACCGTTTGATCGATGCAATTATAGACTAATAACCTTAAAGTACAACAAGTACTGGCTATTGGGTGAAGCTAATATTCTAATTTAGGGCTTTGATCGGACGGTCCTGATTGTTTTTCCATCAGACATGTACCCTAACATTCGGACAAAGGGCATCAAATCAGATGGCCAACCGTATGCCAAGTGTAGATGGTTGAATTACAGTTCATTCTCCTCAAATAAATACTTTCAAGTCCCAATCATATGGTCTTAAACATATAAATATATATTGGAAGTTGACAATGGATTAATTAAAATTAGGGTTTTGATGATAGCTTTGTTTTTTATAAAAGTCATCTTCTTCCTTGCCTTCCTTACTTAACCCTCAAACCATGGCTGCAAATCAGTACGTTATTTTAATCATATATACTTAACGGTTCATTAATTGCACACAAAAAAGCATGTCCATCTCCAAAAGTCAAACCTCAAGATAATGGGATTTGTCAACATGATGAACGGTGGTAGTCGGCAGAGATTTAGATCAGAAGCAAAACCATCACAAAAAAGAAGATGAAAACTTGCATCTGATTGCAGAGTGCCGTTGCCCGTTGGGTGGTGTCGATTAAACAACTGGCTCATGACGAAGTGAAGGGCCAAATCCAATGGATGAGAATCAATCACCCATCATGAAATGGACCCACCATGGAAAGAATCAAGAGGGCCCAGATGTGCCACGTGGCAGAAACCCAGATAGGGGGTTATGAAACAAATGAAAAAAAAAATAATAATAATTAAAAGAATAATCAAGAAGATAGCTGCCTGCCTAGCACATCATGACCTGAGAGAGAAATGGAGAAAGAAAACTTGTGTTGTGGCTAACAAGTATGGAATAAGCAAGCATTGACCTTGTTGAGGTGTTGAATTGTTAAAGAAATTATAATGTCACCCTCACCGTCCAATCATCATATAATATACCAAGAGTTGACAACCAACCAGGTTAGCAGTTTCTAAAGCTTTTGCTATAAATAGGCTTTGGCAGCAGCTTCTTCAAACACACCAAGTAGTTGAGCTATCATCTATAACCATAAACCGCCATAACCACCTCCACCTGCTCCTTCCTTGTTAGCATTATTTTCTTCTATGGCAATCCCAGTTATCGACTTCTCGAAGCTCTCAGGCGGAGAGAGCCAAGACGATGGCTCAGATCGCCAATGGATCTGCGAAGAGTGAAAAGGAGTTTTCAGGTGTAGGTGACACTAAATATATACTCTCTCAGGATTCGAGGTTTTTAGATGGTGGGTGTGGGGACAAATAATTCTCATTACATTGATTGTTTGAATATGTGCAGTTGTGTTAAACCTTGGAATTTGAACGAAGCTTCTGGAGAGGGTGAAGAAGCGTTCTGAGTTTACAAGCTGAAAGGAGGGAGGGAGGTTTCTAGAATTCAGGGGCCGATCAGGTTGCTGAACAGGATTGTGGAAAGGAAGAAAGGGGGAAGTTGGAGGAGAATGTGGATTGGGAGGATATCCATCCTCTCCCTAGACGATAACAGTGGCCTCTCCAAAACATACCCCTGGTTTCAAGTAAGTGATAAACTCTACTTATCCATAAATCATAGATAGAAGTAAGAGAAAAGTATGTAATGTGCTACCTGATTTAAGGAAATAAATAAGATAAAGAAGTACAGAAATAATTGGCTTCAAATAGGAAATACTACCTTGTAATGTAGTAAGGTAGAAAGTCACTATTTTCCATTATTCTTAACTTTTTGTCTTTGTTCCAAATCCATACCATATTACATGCTTTTCCCTAGGAAACAAAGTGGGTCACTTAATGTGAAAGAGTTCTGAAATTGATGATGATGATGGCAGGAAACCATGGCTAATTACCGGAAAGAACTGAAGAAACGGAGAAGGTGATGGAAGTAATGGACGAAAACCTGGGCTTACAAAGGGCACATCGAAGGCGTTAACGACGGAGAAGGGGAACAACGCCGCCTTTTTGGGACGAATTGGTACTGTATCACCGTACTTGCATCCCGAGCTTCTCAACGATCTGCGCCCACACCGACGCAGGTGGCGTCATCCTGCTATTCAGACGACAAGTGAAAACGCTTCAAATCTGGAAAAACGGGGAATGGATTGATGTTCAGCCACTGGAAAACTCCATAGTCATCAACACTGGAGATCAGATTGAGGTTCTAAGCAATGGGAGATACAAGAGTGTGTTGCATAGGGTTGTGGCTAGCCCAGATGGGAACAGAAGATCGATTGCTTCGTTCTATAATCCATCCCTGAAAGCCACCATAGAACCAGCACCCCAACTTGTGGAAAAAGATAAGAAAGATGATGATGAGGAGGTGGTGGTTCAGACTAATTACCCAAAGTTTGTGTTCGGTGATTACATGTCTGTCTATGCTGAACAGAAGTTTCTTCCTAAGGAACCAAGGTTTCATGCTGCATGGTACAACTGTATATGGTATGAGTACTCACTCACAGCAAGCTGCATGGGTGATTTGGATATGTTGAGAAGACAAACCAGTTATTTTCTTCTCTTATTTTTTTGGGTCTGGGGTTAGTTATTTATTAATATAGGGTTGTAGTGATTGAAAAAAAAATTGCCAACTTAATGGCGAAAGGCAACTGGCCTGTCTTTCTCTGAAACCAGATAGAGGAGGATGGAGCTGAAGTTGGGTGTTACTTGTTCAGTGTGTTCTTTAGTACTGATGTTTTTGTTGTGTAATTTTTAAGTTTGATATGTAATGTACTTGGCTTTGTATATTATTGAAGTGTTTTTAATAGAAAGTGTTTTTTAAATTCCATCAAATACTTAATTATTTTTCTCGAAAGACTTTTTTAAAATCACTATCAGGATGTTAGTCTAATATATTGCTTATTGAACTATGTATATTACATAGTTCATGAATATTATATAGTTTGTTTCATTAAAAAGTTTAATTGATTAAACATAGCATTACTTTTAAGGAAAGATTTTATGAATTAAGAAATTGTAAGTAATAGACCTTCAACAGAAGAGAGAAGAATTAATAGAAAGCAGAAGCTTGGGTTGGAATCTAAGAAGGAATCACTAATCTAAAAATAACATAGATATCATATTTTGAATACAGGCTGAACTTGCACTTATTGAACCTTTGACCTAGGTGTGTGAAGTAGAATTTGAATTGGTTTAGAAAGATTTTAAACTACCGCTCATAAAATTATTGTCAACTGTCAAAATTAATTCTTACTTTTATTTTTAGTGCTTTTAATTAGTGATTGTTGGGGAACTAGCCTTTTTTATTTTCTATTTCTTTGATACTAATATTTGGTAGTGTATTTCTCCAATTTTAGGTCTTCTTCATTGGAGTTAAATAAAACAAACAGCTAGGTACAAAAGAACAAAATAGATAATTGCAAAAAAATAAAAAAATTGCAATAATTTTTCACTTTGTGAACGAATTGAGTCAAGCCAAACTTGGGGTTACAACCCAGAAATTTTAGTTTTATCTGCGTGCGACTAATCTCGCAAAACCTAGAGTTAACGACAATAAACCTCTAAACATCCAAGGAAAGTGAAGCTGCCAATTATTGGATAATCCCACCCAATCGTTACATCAATTGAGCTACTGCGTGGGTGTATCATCTTACTCTTCCCCAAGATGACAAGGAGAAAAAGACTACAACTCCACAAGCACAAGATAATGGCATATTAGTCAAACATAACAATAACATACAGGTGGGTCCTGGAGATTTGAATGATTAGAGTAGAACTATTAACCTTTTAATCTTTATTGGCATATATCAGTGACAGTATACAATTGTATTTATTGGGAAAAAGAGGAGAGAAAAAAATGGAAGCCCCTGTTCTTATAGGGAGTCAATAATATCAGTGATGAATAGTACTTAAATCTTCAAAGGGTTAGATTCACTGTAGTTTTCTTAATACAGTCATTACACAAACCTTGGAACCACTTCAGTTTGGAGCCTTCAAAGGGCCTTCTGATCAAGCCTTTCATTCCAGTTCAGGCACCGGTTGAGTGGACAGTGCGATCTTGATGGTTGTTGTGGTTGGAATGGTGGCAACGACTCATGGATATTCGAACCGAATCTCCCCTTGAGAGTTGTTGTCTTCTCTTCCCATCAAATGAAACCCATGCATTGCTTCGTGCATCATTTGGGATCTGTCATAAAACCTTGTTTAAATCATCCGAAACTGGAAATTTGAATTGAAACAAACCAAGACTAATGTGACAAAAGAATTTGGTTGGAATATATTGACTAAGCAACACAGCTTCTTCTTGCAAACATGAAGCTCATATGGCCTGATAAAATATTTGGACAAGACTTAATATTTAGAGGAAAGGGTATTGCAGACTTTTGATCTCACAGAGCTAATTACAAAACTAAGATACTGAATTTGACAGAAAATAATAGTACTTCTATATAAAATGCAAAAGCTTTTACACAAAAATATGGACTTTATCTATGTTTTTAAAGATTTGCTTTGGCTTATCTTAAATAATTTCAGTCGACAAATTTTTTTTGTTACTTCAATTTTTTAAACAGTTATTTTTTCAAAGATGAATCTCCCAATAGTTCATATATTGTATATATGAGTTCTACTATTTTTTGCTTTTAAACAAAGAAAACATGAAGTATATCCAAACAACACCTAAGATAATCAGTAAACTAATTAAAGCACTATTTTGTGGAGTGGGTGAACATTTCTATTTTTTTTTTCTTCTTTTTTTATTGTTGGTAAGCAAATGGGCAATACAAATGCCATCTTAGCATGTGGTTGAGAAGCACGTTAATCAGCACATTGTCATATGTAAATTATTTCAATGGGCATCATAAATATGAAGCAGTAAAACAGGAAAGATGCACAAAAATACTAAAATTTTCTCCCAAAAATTTCCATGTAATGCTTCAACATCAGATATCCAATCAAATATATATAAGATGAAATAATTTATCTTATGGAGATTATTGAATTCCTCAACAACCATACCTTTAACTCAAGCCTTGCAGAATCGGGAAGTATAACAGGTCTAAATGAGAGGGAGTGTGGACAAATTGGAGTGAAAAGCATGCACGGAACATTTGGATGCACCTGCATTCCAGATTGCACATAAGAATATACACGACTGCATTTATAACAAAAATGAAAGCATCCATAAACCCCAAAATCGTGATGGAACAGATAGAAAACTTTCAAGAAACATCCTGAAATCTACAGTATCAAGAATTTAAAAATGGCACGATTCGTATGAACAAACTTTTATTAATGAATACACAAGAAAATTTTCAAACATATGACAATGAATATAAATACCAAAAAATAATTCATAATGGCCACTTTAGAAATCAAGAAAAATATAAATTTCTCCATCGAAAGATATCTGAACCACACATGTCTGATGCGTCAGCTAATATTATGCTGAATCAAAGGCTTTCCTCTCAACATTGTTCAACATAATCAAATTTCAATACATAGATCAAAAGGGCTAAAGGAGTAGTGACGAGGCATTTCAAAATGTATATATTTCCTCTGTTGTTTTTTTCAGGTATTGTAATTTAAGGAAGTCAATCCTTCTCTTGTATTTTCATCTTTAATCAAAATGTATTTTGTTTCTGATAAAAAAACTCCGGAATTAATGCATTTTTCGAATACCCAATTAGGTTTCATGAATCTAAAACTCAATAAAGTAAGCATACCATGGAACCTCCTGCTGCTGTCGAGTAAGCAGTACTCCCCGTAGGTGTGGCAACTATTACTCCATCACCTTGCACCTAAAGTCAGATAGAAGATATCTAATAAGAGGGAACAAAAAATTATAAGCCATTTCTACACTAGATAAATTTTACGTTCATGCCAAGTGGTTGTTGCACTTATTAAAGTAAATATTCTGCGGGAACAAGTAGCAAAGTTGATGCAACCCACTAAAACTATTTAAGAAATAACTTCTGCAAAATGAATAATTGGCTTTACCTTGGTTATAAGGCGATCATGTTCATAACATTCAATCTTAGATAAGTAAGGATTAGAGCCACGATCAACAACAATCTCATTCAACACATCAAATATTTTCCCAGGCACAGCATTTCCATTTCGAAAAATTTCACAACGGAGACGCATTCTCAGAGTTATATAAACACCATCTAATGTACTGTTCCCATGAATGATTTGTCTTATGTCCTGTATGTAGTCTTCAAACTACATCAAAAAGAAAGAAATAAGGAGTGAAGAAGAAAGACCAATTAAGATAAAGTAAAAACTTCTCACTGAATATTGAGAGTGAGATCACAATCTAAAACTAGAGTTATATTACTTAATGAATGCATGTAAGGAATCCAAGAGATCCAAGATTAAATGATACAACAGGGGGAACAGCATCTCTAAATAGATTTGATGCATGGAGTATAACACCATCTCCTCCCAAGCAAGCCACAAAATCAACTCTCTCGTGAAGATCACTGCATTAACGACATCTGACAAGGTAAGCAGAAGTAGAAATTAAACAATGATGAAATAGAAATTCAAAATACATCAAAACTCTAGCTCTGATCCCCTACCTGGTATCTTGACTATAGAAAGTTTGAACAAATCCAAAACCCGGGATTCTGGCAAATATGTCATGCACTTCTGGTTCAACAAGAACATTCATCTTCTCTTGGTAATACAAAAAAGAGGCAATCTGCATATCACATAAAGAAAATGCAACTGAGATGGCTCTACACAAAATAACAAATTGCAGCATAAGTACACATAACTGCTGATAAAAAGTGAAAAATAAAAAATAAAATAATAATAATAATTTCAAATATAACAGCAGAAATATCCTCCAAAGTTCTGGACCTGATCTGAATTGGAATGATTATGTCAGCCATCATACATCTGTCTGAATGATAGGAATGTTCAGGTATTTCAGATATAGTTACAGGAGAGATGAACTCTTAACCCTTAAACAAAGACCATGGTTCTTGTATTGAAAAAGGGAACCACAATCTCAAGCTAATAATACACTACATAAAAAACCATAAACTCCCATTTCACATCAGGATGCCATTATCTCAGCTAGTTATTGTCATAGATCGCAAAACTAAAAGAGAGTGATTGGAATCTTAACAATGGATACTACTTTACATGGACAGACATCCTAGTTCTATAAAACAGGATATAACTATGTTTATTTGGCCATTCAGACACAATGATCAGATAATAAAAGAAATGAATCTAGGGGATGCCAACTCAAAAGCAAAGCCTGATAAGACAACCAAAAATGTTCATGCCATTATTAAAAGTGATTATTATCAGCCCTTTTTTAGTCACGTTTGCAAACAGGAAAGAGGTGAGAAAGCAGCTATAGACAAGATGTTTCCAGTCCCCTTATGTTTCACATGCCCAGTTTCAAGCCTAGAGAAATGTTGAAGGCATGATATTTATATTAAACCAAATCCTATGTTTGAACCTGCGTAGCTTCTTGGCTGTTTAACAATGACAGCCTGCTTGGTAGGAGGTCCTAAGTTCGAGTCACCTCGCCGCAATTTATTCCCCACTTGTTGATTTGAAAGTCCATAGTTAAAACCTCATTTGATTTGTTCACTCTCCACGCATCGTGCAGGTGTTGAAGACATGATATTCATATTAAAAACCCCAAACTTATAAAGGGGCTTTAGAAGAGTTGGTCATTTAACAAGAAACAAGGAGAGCAGTGGTAGGCATGCAGTTAATACAAAACATATAGTCACGCTTTCTGAAACATCTTAACCTATTTAGAATGTTAAAGGGTTCTGATGAGTTAAGTTGATCAGAAGGAGATTGGAAATCCCTAATATCAATGTAACAAGAAAATGCATGGGCTCTAGCATCAAACAAGGGCATTGAGCATGTCTAATACAATGACATACGCAGACTAAAACAGACACAGAGTCATAGGTCAGTCTCTGGGATGCTAACAAGATACACAAGAAGAGAAGGGAAGAATGTGCGGCAGCTTAAAAGAAACTACACAAACAGGATGCAAGTACACAATCTTCTTTTCAGTCATTTCAGTGGCCAAAATATAGTCAAAAGCCAAAAACACATTTTTGGTGTGTTTTTGAGACAAAGTCCAAAAGCAGGGGAGGAGAACAGAAGGCAGACTGGAGGTAAAATGGCAATAGGGATAATATAATAAACTGGCTGTCTGATCTTCAAGGAAAGGATGCATGTTTCCTGCTTTAAACTTTTATCTGATCTTCTACTCCAAAAAAAAAAACTTTTATCTGATCTAACCACTCTCTTAAAAATAAAAAGAAGTAAAGAAACTCCTACCAGGAAGAAAGAGAATTTGAACAAATAAAAGAAGAAGAAAGAAAATATAATAAAATAGAACAACAATCCAGCTGATCAAGCATGTAAACAAGCATACATATGTCACGCCTAATCCTTGGCACCCAAGATTGAGGCAGACAGAAGGAACAATATGGCTAAAAAAAAGTGCATCAAATATTAGGGTCTACAAGGTACCTCTTTGGCTTCTTCCATTAGTTCTTGTCCTAGGTTCTTCAACAATAATACAGTCTTTGGTGTAGATTTACATAAGCATCTGCTGCAGCTGGGATGAGTGAGAAGGCCATGAGATTCAGCTACCTTTCTCAGCACATGAGAATCCATCAGTGCAACTAGGAACATTCTGCTTTCTTTTCGACTGAACCTCACAACCCCTAAGTGAAACACACATATTTCCTTCAATGTATCCCAGGTCGTCATCACCTGAAACTATAGAGGCCTCACCATGGCTTTTCTGGTCCTCCCTAACAGTTGTAGATAGAGCATCCTTATTTAATTTGTTATTTATAAAGCTAGAGCCATCAGACCCAGTCATGGCACACCTTCCACTTTATGAAAACTGATTCCACAGCTGGAACCTCAACAGAAGCAATACCATCATGATTTTTATATGCCCTCATTAGCATCAGCTGAGCCTGAGCCTTGGGAGATACATTTGAGGCAAGAGAACCAAGTTGGAATCAGCTGTCTCACAAGCTTCTTGATGCAGAACCAGTACCATTGGTTTTACCTCTGCCTTGTCCCACATGTCCTTCTCCTAAACTGGTAAATTTCTAACCCTTTCAGCTGAGAATGTACACCGGGAGGAGATCCTTTTACTTCTAAGAAACCTGACATCTCCCTTTTTGAGAAAATATCACAAGGAGGAAGCTGAGACTTTATAGATCACTCTCAGTAGAAGCTCCCGAGACCTACCCCATTATCAATTTTTTGAATTGGTGTCATACCTTGACTAGAATCGCTATCATAGGCAACTATTACTGCTCTGGGTTTTCTTATTGAATGCTAGAGAGTCCTTGTTCATGACATACTGCATTGGAACTACACTCAGAATAAACTCTGTTGTAGAGACTCATTTTTATCCGTCAGGGATTTACCTTCTCTGACATCCGAAAGCAAATGAAGTTCTTCCCTTCCATCAGGGTCTCGTGATAGAACTTCATTGGGAATGATTGGTTGATTAGAGACAACTGTAACTGTAGAGCGAGCCATGCAATTGTCTCCACCGAAACCATACAGTTCTACACTCCTTCTTTACTGTGAAGATAGATGGGCTTTTTTCTGGAGTCAGACACCAATGATGCAAACTGCTCAACCTGCTCCATCGAAGGTGCTGTACGAACTTCAACTGGAAATTTGACCAACTCAACTTTTCCAGACAAAACAGCATCATGTACCACTGCTTCATAAAAAATATCTTTCACATTCTCTGCTCTAATATCTACAATAGTTTTATATCCTTTATCAATTAACCATTTCAAACCTTCCACCACTCACACCACTCAAAAAGTAATTTCAGATTTTACATCTTTTGAAGTAGAAAAATGAACAGGATTCCAGTTTGCAAAGAGCATGTGGCATGGATAATCATCACCACGTGGAAAACCTGAATCATAACAGACATTTTTCAGCCTCTGCAGTTTCCTCCATACATCAAGGCTTCGATCATCATCGGTTGTCAAATAGTTTTCTAAGTATAAAGTGCAGCTCACAACACCTTTCAGAATCTCAATTCGAAAATGGCAGTGGTGGTGCTTGTCCTCCATTGCACTTACATCTACAACACGAAGAATCTATGAAGGATGATCTAGATAACATCCTCCCTTCCCTTGTTTAGGAGACAGCATAAACTAAGCACAGACGCTATTTTATCTTCCACAATGGTTTTCCTAGATGGAAATCAGATGAAACACTACATTCCAGTTATCGGATTGCATATCGTATCCATTAAATGCACTATGAAGCCACTCAGCAGCTCGAAATATTCGACAGTATGCCTCAACCTCTGCAATATCCCCAGGAACTGGACCAATCCATGAAAACTGTGATGGATCATGAGTCCGGAAGGCCTTCAACATCAAAAGTGTCAGTCTATATATAACACTTGATCTCGAAATAATAACTCATCATTTTTCTATCAAGAACAAATATCAAAACATATCACAAACCACTAAACAAGGTAAAGAAACAATTAACAATAATAATAATAATAATAATAATTATGATATAAATATTTTTATAATAATAATAATAGAATAATAACAATAATAAGAACCTTATTTACCAAACAAGGAAAACTCGAGAAATGGAATAAATATCAGCCATAGGATACAGCATAATCATTAGCTCAGCCAGTGGCATGAAGCGATCTCAGCTTTAAAATAGATTGGCAAGAGCAGCATGTAGTTTCTACATAAATGATTGCAAAAATAGAAGAGTAATTTCTAAGTCAACAGGTTCACTGAAGGTCATACTTCGGATTTACCTAAGAATTCCAATTCAATTTTGTATCAAGTTCAAGAGACTAAATTTACTAGAAACATAAATACAAATTCCAAAAAATTCAAGAATTAAGATATACCACTAACTCCAGGACTGACCATTCAGCTTCGGTTCACGGATTTGATGGAGATTTTTGACTTGGGGTTTGCAAATCATTTCCCTGTTCGATAAACTTTAACAATGTGATTAAGAATTTTGCAGAATCTGCACGCACAAACTCCCAAATTGGTGAATTAGAAAACATGTGTTATTTGGAATCTGTTAAGAAATATGAGAATAGGAAGAAAGAAACCAGGAAAAGAAGAAACACACTGATTCGTGGAAACCCTAAATATGGAGAGAGAAAGAGAGAGAGAGGGAGAGAAAACTACATGCAAAGGAGAACAAATCCATTGTTTCAAAATTGAGTACAATAATGGAGTAGGGACAAATTTCGGGTAACCCAACTCTAACAGAATCCATGAATCCTTGGAACAGTTAAATTAAAATCCAAAATCTAAATTCAGGTTTCAGACACCAGATTAGTTAGTTTTGGAGGCAAATCAACATAAGTTGGGATTTGAGTTGTTAAGTCTGCAGTGAACTCATTCAAGAACTTCATAATACAGTGAAGGGATGACTGTGAAAATGGGCGAATTGAATATATGCGCCTCTAATTAGCACGGACTTTCAACATTTAGGTACCTTATGAACGACAACCCTATTGGTGAAACCAAGCATAAACCCATTGTAATTCCTTGAAGAACACCATCAAAACCAACAGCAATGATAATCAACCTACTTTGTCTCAGTACACAATCAACAAAACAAAAATCCTGATCAAACCCATTTCACCCCTCAAAATCATCACAAAGCCCACATCTTCAATCAAACACTGATCTCCAGATAGAATACAATCCTCCATCGAATTACTTCAGCCAACACATCCAACACCATTCTTTCAAAATAAGGAAAGAAAAAAGAAAATTTGGAAAAAGTAGGGACCTGAGAGTCCGACCCGAAGCTGAGAGAGAAAGGCTGGGAGAGCTCAGCACCCACAACGAGCTTAAGACGTCTCCTGAGGTTGGCCTTCCCCTGAGAACCAAACCCGAAAAGCTTGAGGGCGCCGCTCCTGGAAGTGAAGAAGAGAGGAAGTCTGCTGAGTGAGATTGGAGACCTCGGTGGTCGGAACAGGAGGAATTCATGTCGACGACGAGAACGCAGCAAACACAGACGCCACATGTACCATTACGGAAGTGGTGTGAGCTTCCTGCTCGGGCTGTTTTTATTCCTTTTTCCTACTTATATTATTACTTTTTTTCCTTTTTGCTATAATTTTTTCTTTTATTTATAATATATATTAAGAGAATAAAGAAAAAAAGAAGAAGTGGATATTATCGGCAAGTTGGCGGTGGTGTCTGCTTGCGATGGTTCGTTGTTTTCCTCATTTGGGCGGTCTAATCTTTAATTCCCAGTTCTGATTCTTCTTTTTCTTTTTTCACTTTCTATAAATTTATAAAAAAATAATATTACTTTTTATATTTTTTAAAATAAAAATTCTATGTTTTAAAATTTCTAACTCCTTGGAATATTAATTTTATTTTTATATATTTTAACTATTTGGGTTTGTCATAGGACTTGATATGTGTATTTCAAATGCATACAAATTATAGACTTGAAAATAGGAAAAGATGGTTTCAAGTAATCAATTTGATAATTATTGTAAATATGGTATAAAGAATAAATTATAACAAAATAATAATAACACACATTAAAGAGTTATGATAGTATATTCAATATATAATTATTGAATGTGCTATCATAATTATTATTTCTTGTTATAATTTGAATCATATAACACAATTTCCCCATGCATTTTTCATAATAATTATCAAATTGATTACCAAAAACCTGTTTTTCCCAATTGTTTATTTTATTGTAATATGAGCTTTTATCATTCCCTTTCTTTCATTTGCAAGCCCCTCTGTTCGAAACAATTAAGGTTAAATAGGAAAAAGAAAAAAAAAACATATATACATAAACAATGAAAATACTTTCATTTCATGTCAATCTCAGTTCTTGGCTTCCGGCCTAACATTTCTATCTTCAATATGTAATAATCAACTGAGCTTTCGGCCGTTGGTGGGCCATTGAGTTGGCATGAGCAGAGATAAGTTAAGTCTTGTCAATAATGCACAAATTAGTCACAATCTGAAATTTATGGACCATAATTGGCTACCCATTGAGTGGCCAAGACTGGATAGGTTTGCTTCTTATAAACAGATTTGGATTAAAATAGTGTTTTTTTTATAAAAATAAAAATTATAAAATTAGTTTTGAATTGAAACCTACATTTAAAGATAATGCAGCCATTACGGTCGACAGCATGGCAAATGCTGTATTGAATAGCGACTTCATTATATTTCAATTAATCGTTGTCACAAGCCGCTATATAAAAGAACGACTTCACCATTTTTAAGCTTCACTGGTTGCTGTCTCAACACGGCTTACCATATTATTGAATTCAATCGATGAACTGATACGACACGATATCTAAAATTTATAAAAAATTATCATATTATTATTTTTTACATCAACTTATTTAAAAAAATTATTGAAACTAAATATTTACTATTCGATAAATTATATCAACTAATGGATTCAACATAGATTTGATAAGCATATTTAAATAATATATATTTACTATTTTTGATATTAAAATAAGTTTTTATTTATCAATACAAATTAGCACACAAGTTATTTATTAATTCAAATATATTTTTAAATATTTTTAAATTTTCACAACAAGCACATCCAAGGTAGCCTTAAATCCCAAACAAAACTGCAAGTTTTATTTTAAAATATTTGTAAGTTTTATTTTTTATTTCACAAGTTGTATCCACCGCGATATTATCATTTTAAAAATACCTACTGAATGCTCAATTGATTTTTCACTAGTTCTCTCGATTTACTAGCTATTTAAGTTTGCAATTCGAGAATAAAAATATATATAAATCATACCCACACGCATCCAAATTATAACCAATTCAATATAACAAGAAACTTGATTTCATGCATAAACCAAATCATATTAATATATAAAAATCAGATACAAATATCAACATATATCAACGAAATTCCCACAAGACGGGGTTTTTATATTTCTCTGTGACGACACCTAAAATACACAACTAATTGATCTATATAACCCGCGCAACCTCAAACTGACCACGGAGTTGAGGAGCCGATGGACGCAAGACTCAACGATACTTGAGCTCCGATATTCGCTTATTGGAAGTGTGACCCACTCGACACAACGCCAACCACTGGGCTCATCGATCGACAAGAATCGTGAGGCGACAGCGCGAGATGATACGCGGATATTCACTACCATGAGTTCGCTTCCCACGACACCGTAGATGGTAAAGATGTGTAAGTGCACAGATAAGATGTAAGTCTACAGAGATAAAAGCATCGCTTACGGTAGTGACGGGCGATAAAGATTGCGCGATGGTGGGCAGGGGGCAACACGACCTCACCATCTCGACCAATTACCTCACCGGGATCAACCCTCCCTTTACCCTCACTCCGCCGTGATACTAATCGGTTGGGCATGACACCCATAGGTCTAAATGATGGTCCATGTGAAGTAGATGCCTCCTCATCATAGTCGGCGATGCGATGCTCTTTTCAAATCGATCTAAGATAACATTTGATCTGGGCCGATATTATCGTAAATATACACCAAACCAACAGAATTTCACGAAGAAATTTGTTAGGTTACCATGGCAGAGATCTAAAGAACCAACCAAACAATTATAACATAATCTATCGATTCAAATTTGAAAACACTTAAACACATGACTCCGTAATCTCACTAAAACCTAAGTAATAATTTAAGCAGGCGATGGAACCCTCACATCATCCCTATGGAGTTATGGTGTCATAAAACGTCTTGTAATACAAATCCATACCATCAGATATAATGATCATGTAGTTCATAATACCCACCATAGGGGGTGTAGTGATGATCCTGCCCGCTTGCTTATCCCATAAGGCAATGTATGGAGCATGATACGTCGCCTAATCTCTCTAAAGTCGTCCACATGCATCCACTATATGTACCTATTGCTTATAAGAGCACGATGGAGGTATCTCCTATTGTAACCTAAACTGACGCAAGAATCGCTCTAGACGATGCCACTCAACAGTCCCAAAACATGTCGACGACACATCGTTTCATGTAGATCTCCCGATCAAATAAGGTATAGCCGGGTAGCTGTCAACCAACTCTCCAACGTATGACTGTCATAAGACCTACACATTTACATTTGACGTCAATAACGTTTATATGAATATGAATGAAATTACTATAAAACCATATACTTTTACATATACCATTACCTAATTAAGAGTTTCAGGCATCTAGTCGATTCTGCAGATAGAGAAAGACACCGACGAAAGTTACACCGCGTCAAAGGTACTCTCCACCTACACCCCAATGAAAGAGTTACTTCTGGCTCAACTGCAAGCTTAGTCGGTAAGCCATCGTGGACAACCTCAGTTATGTTTACTGCTAATCGCCCAAAATCGGGTCGCCTCACGTGAAGTTTCTCCCAAGACCATAGTTGAATACAAAATAAGCAAAAAGTAAGCAAACTAATGATGTGTTATGTATATGAATGTGTATGTAATAAAATAAAGTTATGAATACCTATAATAAGCAGTAATATTAACCACATTATCAAGGCTTCACGATCCAAGTCGGAGCTCGCAAGATAATCCTCCATATGTATGTGCTAGTACTGCACCACCATAACTATAAGCCGCAATCTACATCAAATCTCGTAGTAGTGGGAGAAAGCACAGATGCACATGCACTCCCTTCTTGTTCGCGAAAAGGATCCCATCGCTTAAGATGAAACCATCGCCGCGATCGCTCTAAAGTCGCTTCATCCGCATCGTGGTCGGGGTGGATAACTGGTCACATAACTATCATATGGAGATAGATGGTCCTTTGAGAGCATCACAGTGGGTGATCTGCGCCTCCCACACAACTCCGCCTACATCGAACACATGTCCCTGACTACCGGTCCGTGGATACCTGAGCCTGCTGGACGATAAAGAATATTCAGAACGCGGATCGCCATCTCTCCACCGGGTGCTATGAAACGGTGTGTTTCGGTCACGATCTCTCGACGAGACAAGTGATAAGTGACCAATCGATCATGATGCGCCAAGCGTATATACCATGAACCCGCGTGAATCATGCGGCGCGGATTTAATACGATATCCATCCTCCACATACTGATGAAAGCTTTCATCTGATGGCGAGGGTGGAGTACTTCCTGGAACTACAAGTAACGAAGAAACCAATTTTATAATTGATTGTATATGAATTACATGTTACAAGATGTACTAGTATTTGATATTTAATAAAATACATACATGCTCCGTATCTACTAGGTACTAATATAAGTAAAATTTGTATTTTTCGAAAATTTAAGTACTAAGGGTAAATTGGTAATCCTTCAGATTAAGGACTTAAAGGTCATTATGTAAGAAGAATATATTTTAAAGTAGGAATTGTGATAAGTTAGAATTTCAAATGAAAGAAAGATAAAGGACTAAAATGCAAGAGCTAAGAAATTAAGTCCAAAATGATAAAGCTAAACACGGGCCTTAAGCCAAATCAGATAAGACCAAACTTGTCTTGGAATGAGACAAGTTCTCATTTTTTATTTTTGTTTGCTTTGGGAGCTAGAGCTATGGTTTGAAGAGAAGAAGCCATTTTTGGGTTTCCAATTGTTCAAGCAAAGGAAAGTATGGATTTGTTGGTTAGGAAACCCTCCTAACTCTCTCTTTGCCTATGTTTGGGTTAGAAGAACTTTATCTCTGTATAAAAGTGATTTTTGTTGGTTTTAATTCAGTTTTGTGGTTGGTTTTAGGTTTTGGTTGGAAATTTCGGGTGAAAAGAAGCAAACCTACCATTTCTATAGAAAATACAGTTGTGTATCGGTACTGAAAATTGAGTACCTGTACTCAAAGTGGTTTAAGGTCTAGAGGATGTTGAGTACCCCAGATCAAAGTTAGAATCCCGCACTAAAAGTCGAAAATCGTGATTGAAAGTCGAGTATCAAGATCAAAGTTGAGTACCACATCAAAGTTGTTTACTGGTCCAAGTACCACTCAGCAACCCGTTTCTTTGTTATAACTCTTCCGTTATTTCGAATGAAAGGTCAAGATATGTGCTATCGAGTCATTTGGCAAACATAGTTTCTTGCCCCTTATTTGATAATGGAATTAAGAATGATATAACAAACTATATAACACATATAATTGTATGTCTGATTAAGATCGATTTGTGAAAGTGCTTCGGCACTCCTGCTAGTGCTACGGTAGAAGTCTATTACATGGGTAGGCACGTCAGCCAATGCTATGACACCTCCTAGCATACGACACTCTGCACGTGGGCGCACACATCTCCGTTCGCACTTCTGGTGACTCCGCGGTGCTATGGCACTTTTGTTACATGGGCGGGCATGTATCTGTCTGGGCACAACACCCCGCAAGGCTACGACACTTGCTACGTGCGCACACGCCCTCGCTTGTGCTTCGACACTGCTCGCATCGCATCAGACCTCTCAAAATTCATTGTGTTGCGTCCCCGTAATTCATTATTACCGGCCCATGGGGCAAACATCTATATGATAAGAAATGAATAATGAACAATAAGAAAATATAAGTATGGCTTTTAGTTCTCGCTGTTTATATTGTACCTACAAATTTTGCTACAAGATTGCTCTTTCCTCCCCTTTCCGCCTCTCTTCCCGCTATGGGAGATATGAACCCAGCAGAACAAAAGTATATGAAACTTCAGATAAGAGAATTAGGTTATACGAAATCCTCATATGCATTATGTTATATGTATCCTGTAATTGTGGACCACTTCAAGTGGTCATATCTGTTATCTGTTTCCCACTAAGTTATAAGCTTATCACGGGTGTTTAATCCATTTAGGTACATGGTCAACACAACAATAGGAGTCCACCTGATGTAGGTTTTGATTTTTGGTTTTGAAATGCAATGTAAAAAGTTTACACAGTGGAGTTTGTGTGGGCACAAGGAATGGGACTCGTGCATGTATATACAAGACATTTAAACACCACGGGTGGTCAGACAGCAAATTGTATTTCATTATGAAATTATATGAAAACGGACCCACTAGGTCCCGAAAAGCGTGTTAAAGAGTCTCAGCCCCGTGCCGCCTCCCCTTCTCCCAAGTAGGGTAGGGCACAACAGATATCAGAGAGGGGAATTTGATAACTTGATTCAAATGGGATAAAGAAGAACGTACTAAAATGAAAGGGGGCAAAAAATTTTAAGCCAAATTATGGATGATCAAATCATTCTGAATGAGACGAAGTTCTCATTTTGGCTATAGAAAGTGGGAGTTGTAAGACTGATTGGGAGAAGTTAAGAGTCATTTTAGTTCTTCTTGTTCAAGTGAGAAGGAAGAAAAAGGGAAGCTAGGTTAAAGTGTTCAAGATCAAGGTATGAAACTTTAGTATGGAACTCTTCCATTTGTTGGTTAGGAAACTATCCTAACTTCCTCTTTGTCTAAGGTTGTGTTATGAAAAGCCCTAACTTTTCCATAAATGTGGTTTTGGTTGGTTTAAGTTCAGTTTTTGAGGTTTGTTTTGGTTTGGTTATCGTTTTGGTTGGAAATCACCCGATGAAAATGGCCAAAAATGCCCATTTTTATACAAAGCCCGATCCCTCTCTACCTAGGCGAAGGAAACTTCGCAGAGGCAAAGGTCTTCGCCTAGGTGAAGGTTTGTCCACCTAGGAAAACCCAAAGCCCAAATTGGCCAGTCTCTACCACGCCTCGGCGTGGGTTGCTCTGCCTTGGCTTAGTCCCTGTGTGAAGGTCCCTTACACCCAAGTTTAACCACACCTTTGTTATTGTTTTCACCTTCTCATAATTCTAGAAATCAGCTACTTGTTAGGACTTCGATTAAGCTGAACTATTGGCATGAAATTGGATTAATTGACAATGCTAATAAGTAAATGAAAGGGTCCGTCTGTTTTTGGGCAGACTTGTTTTCTCGCCCCTTATTTGCGTGCCTTATATAAATACAAGAATGTGATTAAAAAAAATACAATAAGCTCAATAATACATATAATTGTATGTCTACCTAAGATCGAATAGTGAATGAATAGGCACCTCTTATTAGTGCTTCGGCACTCTTTGTTTAGTGTTTCGACACTCTCTATTCAGTGCTACGACACACCTGCATAATGCTATGGCACTTCTGTTACGTAGGCAGTCACGTCTCTGTTTGTGCTTCGGCACCTCTATTCAATACTATTTTGTACCTTCGGGTACCTATTGTGTTGTGTCCCTCTCATTCATTGTTATCGGTTTATGCAAGCAAATACTTATATGTTGTGTATCTGAATAAGATGATATATGGAAATAATTATATGAAAACAAAAGTAATCATTCGATGCAGGCATATCTCAGCTTTGTTTTAGTACCTACTGGTACTTTCTATTACAAGATTTCTGTTATGAACTCCATGGGAGATGTGTAAAATTTTGATATAAGAATTATGTATATGAATATTGTAATTGAGGACCACTGCATGTGGTCATATATGTTATCTGTTTTCCCACTATACTATAAGCTTAGCATAAGTGTTTCATCCGTGTAGGTGCTAAAGAGGTCGACAAAAACATCTCACATTCGCTGTAATAACACAAGATTAAGAGCCTTTTCTCTGATAAGTCCATGAATTTGTATTTGAAATGTAAAATGTGAAAATTTTTGTAATAGTAACTTGCTGTAAGATAAAGAATATAATCAAATATATGTAGTGATAATGGAATAATAATTATAGTGATAGTATTACAAGTTCATGTCAATTATGTGAATTTATAATTGAAGTGGGCCTACCTAATGTCGAAAACTGTGCTGGCAAGTCCTAGCTCGCAGACGTCCCTCTCCCGCCAAGGGAAGGAGGGTTATACAGTAGTTTTCCTCTCCTAACGCCCATTTCATTATGCAAACAAAGGATTTAGGACGTCCATTAACTATGCGTGTCATTGACTGGAGAGTTACAATCGTAGGACCATCATAAATGTAACACTCATCTTCACAACATGGATGAAACAACTCTTGCCCAAGTATCATAAGCATTTACTCACGTGTGAGTGGTAACCTGAACAAATAATCAAAAATCAACACATCGATGATGATATGTTGCTATTATGACGCCCTAAAACCCGGGGGTCTCGTTGACTAGCCGTCAACCTGTGAAAATTCTACCTTAGGTCATTTTGCACCTAAGGTTTGGTCTCGAACAGGTACCAATTACTCATGGACACTGAGTTATTCGGCACCACCTCTATACATCCCTTCACCAGGACTCATTCATATTTAAATTAAAAATATGAGAATAATGCACTTAAATACAGTTCGTAAGAGTCCGATCACAACTCTCTTACCATAATTACATACCCGACTATATTAGCTATAGTACAAAAGAATTTAATATCATTCTTCTTTATGGCAAAAATATTGCTAGAACTAGTTTCGTCTCTAAGCACTTTTTTTACAAAAATACCCTTTATCAAGGCCACATATTGGCCTTTCTTCACAATCACGCGGCTCAGTTCTGGCAACTCACTGACCGGTGTTGACCTCGGCACCTGGGTGCATATCCCACTTAAGGTGAGTCATGCCCGCGAGAATATCTCCTACGCGGTTACTCCACACCCCAAGTGTACATGCAATGTTCAATTAAATTTCACAATCACATTCCAACAAGAACATGCCAATTCTATATGGAATCCTACATGTCGTTATGAAATGAGATGCTGCACTACCACAAACATGCACCCGAGTCCTCACCGACTCCCTCACACAATGTCTCAGCCCATGTGTGATAAATCGTTATTCTAGATGACATCCAATGATCATTTTTAAAACAAATTTCATTTGTTTATAAACCAAAAGCTTTTTGGATGATACATCATAATGATCATTTTATATACAAAATCCATTTTATGTTCAAAATCATGCGCCTTTGTGTGGGTAGCAGATTTTTGGTGTCTCACCATGGGCTCCGCAAACTCAGACATTTTTACTGTCTTTCATCACTAGGGATTATGTCTAACCATAATTAGTGGGCTTTTCACCTGAGGGCGGATCTATCCCTTCTTACTAATACTCGACACATATTTTCTTTACCATTTTAATCAATCGTGCGACTTTGTTGTACGTTGTCCTATTTACCGAGCCCACCCAATCAAACATCAAACACAGTGTCGATTTACCAACCATGCACTCACACCCATTTAATGTGATGTCCTTGTGCATATGCAATTTATGCGTCATTGCATACCAATTCCATGTCTCATATGTAATGAATGTCATATGGACCACACCAGCCATGATCAGATCATGGTTTCACAATTATAACACATGCTTTTATAATTTCCTAAACATCATTCCTTCAATGTTAATATATACAAATGCCATATTAACAAATAATATGATTTCCAACATTTCATCTAAATGTCAATATATTAGAATTCATATATCAACATTCAATAGATAACTAGCACCAAGCACTCAATAAAACGTGAGCAAATGTGATCAAGACCAATTGTGGCATAAGAGATGCCCACAAAACAATTCTCGTAACAAGCCATAACAAGCCACACAAACATGCTATTGCCAAGCAACAACATCGTGAAAACAATACACAATTCCGGACCCCAAATCTGGCCATACTCAGGCCACCAACAAGGCACATATAAGTCCTAAACAACTGGGAACCTGCATTGATTCAGCACGATTAAAACGGTGAAAACAACTATGGAGCTCACCAACCTAAGTTTCACATGAGTCGCGAGACGCCCAAACCATCCCTTAAGCGCCAGGACCGAACCAACAACCCAACAAAGCCGCACTCCGCCTACTAGGCCAAACTACCCTACATGGCCTAATGGCCCCACACGACCAGACGACCTCACACGGCTAACTGGTCTCACACGGCTAAACGACCCCTAAGGTGGAAACACAACCATGTAGCCCTACATGGCCAAAAGGTCCCACACAGCCCTACATTACCAAACAGCTTCTCACATCGCGCCAGATCACCCGAGGTAAACGACAATCACACGGGTCTTACACGCCAACTAAATGACCCCACACGGCCGTACAAGACCACGTACCCAACCGTCTACATGGCGATCACGCCACACGGTCAAACGGCCCCACGTGGACAGACGGCTCCACGATGGAAACACAGCCACAAGACTCCCATACTGCCAATCGGGCCCCATAATTCCGCCAGGATCTTCCTTACATGGACAAACGGTCCCATTACCGATACTTAAGTGCAGGAAATTTAATTCAGAGTAGGAAAAAATCCCACCTCTTGAGCGTAGCCAACTTTAACTCGGGCCTACGAACTCGACCGTCTAATTTCCGACCGCAGGAAGAAGCTGTTAGATCTTCCTTCCTCCCTTTCTTTCTCTCTCCCTTTCTTCTCCTTTTCCTTTCTTTTCTTTCTTTTTTTCCACCGGTCCATTTTTACTGACTGAACAAATCTACATGGCATACATGCATGCATACTATGATGCATGCATGCCATGTGTCACCCACCCATTTGGGTTCCTTTTTGCCTCAAAATTCTTGAAAAATCCGACCATCTTGAAATTTAACGAAATTCGTCTTGGTAACTAGATTTTGCGAGACGAATCCAACGGTGTTATCTATTTCATTATCCGAGATCTAGAAAATTTATAGGTTTTCAACCTGTATTGTAGCGGCGATTTACTGTTTTTCCCTTTTTCAAGAAATTTCGATTTTTCTCAAGCTCTTATAGCTCTATGATATGACTACATGGAATCCATATGTCAAGACTCTACCATGTGCATTTCTAGTCCATGTAAGTTGAGGTGTTGCCCACCACTCCTTAACTTCACATGAAATCGTCTCCGATGCGATCAGAGAATAATTTCCATCGATCCACTTAACCACATATCTTAACTGGCATCAACATAAGGAATGTATTGCTCATCAAATGTCAATCTCCTAGCACCTTGTTCCCTTCTTGCAACAAAGTAACTATTAAGGCGGAAAAATGTCAACCGAACTAATGCAGTGATTGGTAAGTTATGAACTCCTTTAAGAACATTGTTAAATACCTCAGACATGTTGGTTGTCATAATCACATATCTTTGACCTCCATCATGTGAAAGTGCCCATAACTCAAGAGGGATCACCTCTAATCAGTGTTGTGCTTCAGAATTAATTCTCCTAATTGTAGCCATATGTTTATTGAATTTGTGTTGTGTGGTTGCTAAACTTGCTTTGCATATCAAATTCTTCAATAGTTTATCTTTGAAGCGGGTCATAAAATTGTTTGCAAGATGACGCATGCAAAACCTATTATAGGCAGATGATGCAGCTCAACCAAGATGAGGATCATTCATTACTACCATAATACCTGGATGTTCGTCAAATATAACACAAATCCTCGTCCGTTGAGTTACTCTGTTTCAGATACATGCCAAGAACCATCTTCAACTATCAACATTCTCGCCTATGGTAATAGAAAATGTCAATGTAAACTGTAACACCCCGTCCCGATGAGGTGCACAGTACATGTAACTGTAAGGGCGCATATGTGCACCAAGTGCCATTGTAAAGGATAAAATTGTAAAGTTTTCAAAGAATTGTGGCACTTTTGCAATTAAGGAAAGTAGAGGGGGTGAAAGTATAATTAATGGAAGTTTAAATAGTAAAATAATAATAATAAATTGTCAAAATAGTTCAAGGAAGTTTAGAAAATTCTCTAGATCTCGGATGACGAAACTGGATCAAGGCCATAAGCTTCATTCGCTGAACTTAGCGACTTAGAAAAGCTCTGCGTAATTCTAAGATAATAATATCATTTTAATAATTTCTAGGTGACGTAGTTTAGAGTGAAACCTCGAAACGGATTTTAGAAAATTTCAAAAATAGCAATATTATTTGTTAATATTCACAGATACAGCCGAATTAAACCTGGATAAAATAAATTGTTTCGGGGTAGAAATAGACCCGAATGAGGTAATAGAAATCATATATAAAAATAATAATAATTAAAAGAAAAAACAAAAACAAAAGGATAAATCAAAAAAAGATCTCTCGACAGATCTAATAGAGGTCGCTGAAGAGAGAGTGTTTAAAAATTTTATTTTTCTTGTTTCTTTCGCATTTACTGAATTCCGATCGTAGACTTTCGTTTGAAAGAGGCGCAAATCGTATACGTGATCGAGACTAATGATACAAAAAGCACTCAATATCTTGGGCTTTTGTCAAACTTTAAAAGGTAGAAAATTTGCCTACTACAAGTATTCTCGTTTCAACGCTATATAATTCATTGAAATTCTTAGAGACCAGAAAGTGTCGTAAACCCCGCCCCAAAATTTCAGACCGTAGTTTAGGAATTTGGATCGCGTTTCTGACAAGCATGGCTGAATTTCTGGACTGCTTGGATAGTTCTAGTTGAAATTTCAGAAAGATAGTTTTAATGCTCGATAAAATTTTCTGGGAACAGCCTCGGGTATTTTTAGACTCTATGGAAAGTCCCTTGACTCAAAAGTTTGCTAAAACAGATAGTTTTTATAGGGCATTAATGTATTGACATTTTGCAATTTACATCATATTATCGATGTCCTTATCGAATTGGACTAGCACGTAAAGCCTTGTTAGAATCGGCCTGCTCGATATAGCCACTAAAGCCCCTGTAGTTTTATGGTTAAAACATCAACCGAGGGCATTTTCGCACTTGAATGAATCAGGTAGGCGATTTGAGCATCTGACGAGAATCTAGAGTGCTTGACAAGATTTGAAAGAAATTAGTCGAGAAAAAGGTGAGTACTCAAAATCATTTTCTAAAACTAAAGTGTTTAAATTACAAGTTTGTAAAGTGCTTTGAAAATATAGATTTATAAAGCATTTTTTTACCTCCCAATTGTTATACTCAGAGAAAAAGTTCGATTTCGCATTTAAGAAACAGCTTGGCCCGGGTTTAGCAAAACCCCTAGATGGCACGTCAGCTTCCTACGATGTATTTCGGATTGTGCATGGCAAGGTTATGGGATATTATGACTAACTATATTGCCCGGGTCGGCAATTTAGGTTAGATCTAGCATATATTTATATGCTGAGTCGCCTTCCGCATTATCTTCGAGGTATAGCAGCGCTACGACTTAGTACATAGCGATGAGGTGTTGGTTCCGGTGTTCCTTCACCGAGCATTTTGGTTCCGAGGTTCCATTATGCTATATAGATCCCGCCGTGTTCACGACCACATACCAGTAGTGTCTCCGTTGTTCACTACCGATGCCGTAGTTCCGGCATCACGCTTCAGGTATTGAAATGGGCTACAGTGGTCGGGTACTTGATTTTATTACAAAGATAGCACTTTCGGGATATTAACCAACACTAAACAAGCCAAACAGCTAAATAGTTTTCGAATTACAAGAAATAGAAAACAGCTGCACGCTGTAATGCCTTCAGTAAAACTCAATTTTTCTCATAAACGCTTTTACAACCATTTCGTATTGCATTTTCATATCGAGGTGCCAAACGCCAGGTATTAAACGCATTTAGAACTTATAAGACTCACCGAGCCCGTTTGGCTCACGCTTCTCGTTTAAAATAATCTTTTCGTGCAAAGTGTGCCGGGTCGAAGACCTTCCAGATCCTCACCCCAGACGTTGTGTTGTTATTATATATAAGATAAGGTGTAAATTAAAATAGTAAAAGTTAAATGTGGCATTTGTATATGTAAATATCGCTTGTAAAATATGCATGCATGGTTTTGAGAAAACAGTTGCTAAGTGAAATTATGTTTGATCGATACGTATCTTATATTGGTGATGTAATTCGTAGGTCCTTTACGACATACTGATTTTGGAAAATATTGGGAGTGTATTTGTTTATATACAATTGATTTTGTATTTCGGAGCTTGACCCGCCGTCTGATCGTTATCGCTGCTTGGATTTTAGATTAAATCTAAAGGTGTGATTTTGATAGAAAAATGAGAATTTTTATAACCAGCATTTTCTGAAAACGGAGTTAATTAGTTTGCTTGGCTTAGCTCCATGGTAACTTGTCAGGTCGGCCGAGCTTGGGTGGGAGGATTCTTTGTGGAGTTACCGACAAATTTCTTATCACTAGGAAGAGACCTGTCTCATGATTGATTATTTACATCACACTAAGCGATCGATAACGTGTCTTTATCTTCTCATCTGAATGTATCACCATCTGATACTCGATCACGGGATGACAATGTTCGAACCCTTCAATAGATGGTTTGAATGACTAGAAGACACGTTGAAATATCTCAGTGTTTATCATATTACTATCAAATGTTTTCCAAATTACCCCGGCACATCCAGGGATTTACTTGCTAAGGCGAAGAACAAATGCTTGACTTTTGTATATGATTGAAAGTCACCCGAATAAGTGTCTATGCTTTAATACTTCAATTACGACGCCTTTTGTATGAAATTTCATATCGTCGTTTCTCCGTGTGACTTTGCTTGAATAGCAATTTGTAGACAATGTGAATTGTGCCTTAATAATTATGATATGAGCAACTTAGCCAGTTTGAAGTCGATTGATGATGGTCCCGATTCAAACAAGGATTGACTGAAGTATGCTGACTCTTTATATTTGACCCAATAACAAATAAGCAAGTGTCTTTGCAAGCATGGCATGAAGCTTCCATGGACATTGGCGTTAGCCCGAGGCGCCTTTACGTGCCCAAAGCCCAACAATTTTTTGAGGATACATGACCACAAACTCTTTGTGTGCTTTAATTGAGTAAATCTTTGCAGCTTCTTGCATATCAGATTAGGAATTAAAAACTTAGTCAACAACAAATTCTCCACTTGAGCATCAGGGTAGTATATTTGCACCGTAGTCGATCATGGAAATAGCATTGCAAAGTTTTCAACGTGTTCAAATTAAGGTGATGGTGGTAAGTGATAATGAGCGAGGATGACTCATCGGTTCCTCGGCATCTAAAGTTATTTCATACATCCTGAAGATGCTGTCGTGAGACATATATCCGCATCATTCTGAAACTTGGTTGAAGGTTGGAAGGATAATCGTGTGAGCGCCCGCGACTGGCACTTTCGGTGTCAGCGAGGGGTGTCGTCATTTTTTTTTATAAACTTATAGCCTTTAAACGACAATCATATAATGTAAACACTTAACTTGTACTATATCCTATAGCGACGGATTACAAATATATCTGACTCGAAATCGTGGGAAGTGTTCAGCATTTACAATATTTACATTGCTTCATTTTGTTTACAAACAACAAAGGATATTTCATATCTGAAAATAGGCCAAAAAAGTGTAGTGACGGCACAATGATGTGTTATTTTGGGGCGGTCACGGATATCTGTCCCTCTTGCCTGCGCTAAACCACCTACAAGGATGAAAGTCGTGCTAAACTGCGGCTTAGTGGGAATAACTTGTGGGCGACCACTAATAAGAGTCATCTCACTTTACACATTTACGCTTATACATATAACGCTATCCTTATACTTATGTCATATTCTATGCTTATCCTTATACACATGCTTATATATGTTCCATCGTATAATTTACGTGCTTATGCAATCTTATACTTGTTTATCATATCTTGATTCATTTCAGGTCGTTTACATTTTCTTCTTATTTTTAGTAAACATGTACTTATCCTTGTTTACATATCATCCACATAACAATGTTATACCATATCATGTCATATACTTTTACTTTTATCATTTTGAATCCTGTTTGCATATACTTGTGATTTGTTTTATGTTTCGTATCTGCATAAGCGCTTAGAAAGTGGATAAAAGGAAACTATGAGGCAGCGTACTCCTTGTGTAGCTTGATGGTCTATCTGAAACTGAAGTATTTGCATTATCATTATGCGAGACAATGACCATGAACGAAAGGCGTTATTTATCATTGTATGCGAGACAATGACCATCTATAAGGAGCGGCGCGATGTATTGGTAGGCGGTAGTGATATCTTGCAAACTTGTTTTTCCCCAATAGAAGCGTGTCTATACATCATGCGAGTTTTAAGCGGACAATCCATGTGTATTTTTATATTTAGTACATATCTCATATTCGAATAATTATTGTCATCCAGGTAATCATATGCGATATGTCTGATCATTTGTCCTCTTTATCTTTCACTTATCATTGCTGAATATTCTGTACTCGATTCTTTGCAGGTACCCAAGATTATACAGGTTCAATTCATATGTATTATTTAGATTCTTATTTCGATGGGATTTCCATTGAATCAGGAATTTCTGAAGCGGAGTTCGGATGAAGAAGTTATGACCGTCCGAAGTTGGAGTCACACATGAGTAGCCAATCCTAGCCGGCCAGCCCTATCCGACCAGCAGCTCTGGAAAAACATAGATTTCAGCAGGGCTATATTCACCTACTGTCCTCCACAGTAATATGGTTGGAATTTTGACTCAATGGGCTTTCCATAGAGTCCAAGAACACCCGAAACGGAGTTCGGACGAAAAAGTTATGGTCATCCGAAGTTAGAGGCCAACAATCAGAAAAATGACATTTGTGTCCCACCCGGGCTGCTGCACACCATAGCGTGCTACTCCACTTTGGATGAATTTCTGAACCTAAAGGGTTTGGAATTTGGATAAACCTACATCAAGAAGATATGTTTTCCTATAAGTTTAGTTTACCCATAAATTTGAATAACTCAATTCGGATGAGTGATGACCAAGTTATGGCCAAAACAAAAACATAGGTTTTGGAGAAATTTTGACAGCATCTCTCCTAAAATCCCAATATTTCCTTAACACAAATATTCCTCAATTGAGGATTACAATCAACCGACAAGTCAACAACGGCTTGATATACAGTAGGGTTACTAGATCGAATTCATAAAATGGGTTTATGGATTGATTTTTTTTTTCATACAAATCCATAGAAATCTATACAAGTATCCAAAATAATCCATAAAAACCCATAGAATCCATACCTTTTGCTATTCTCTTCCTTCTTCTTCCTCTTCTTCTTCTCTTCTTTTTTCTCTTCCTCTTTTTTGCTCTTCACGTTTTTGGTCTATAAAAAATGAGATAAGATCATTTGGTCTCTCATTTTTGTCTATAAAATACCCTAAACATGTTATAAAACTGTTATGGCATATTTTGGGGTATTACAATACATGTCCATTAGATTGCACATCTCAGTCTCCATTAGATTCATCATCAACATCTTCATCATATTCAACATTAGTTTCTTCATATTCGTAGTCTTCATCGCCTTCATATACTCCACATCCGTCAGTATCCGATATTGGACCGCTATTAGGCCCACAACCGTAGTCAAATTCTGCTACATTATCATTTTCGCGAACCAATAAATCTGTATAGCCACCCACAGATTGATTCACTTGTGAAATGACTTCGAGCGACCTCAATGCGCCACAATTTAATTTCCTCGTACGATTATATTATAGCCATGTTCAACATTGGTACACACTACTATCATCCGTATTGGAAAAGGTTGAAATATTTCCTTTTTAGAGGATATAGTGAGGGTGTAATTTGAACATTTGTTTGTTAATGGTGCCCTTAGGTATATCATATCCTTATTTCAAGCGTGCGATGACCAGGGTACATCGAAAGGCCATGATGGCCATTTATATTTCTTAACATATTGAATATGTATTTTCAATCCTCGATATATTTCCATTGTAATAACATATCACGGGAATGGTGAGCATAAACATAATTAACCTATACAAAATGAATTAATAGTTAAATAATATGAGAGGTCATTATCCTTATCATTTTAAACGCCCCGTGGATACTACAATCAATATGGTAATATTTTTATAATTAACAAAATCGTAAAGATTAAAGAAATCCAAACACTATAGATTTAATATTTTTATAATCGTAAACATAATTATTTTACATTTTTTTAAATATAAATATTTACATATATTATTCATGCATTTTGTGTAGAATCACTATCGTTTACCCAGTAGCGAAGTTATGATTAAAAGTCATAAGGGCAAAGTTTAAGAAAAAAAGTTTTACAAAAACCTTAATCCAATTACTTAGTAGTTGCATGTTCTAGAGGACATTATATAAAACTTTGATTTGAATCCTTTTGGATGCAATAGGAAAATCTTTTTCAAAAAAATTACCAAGGGGAATGGGAGTACTTTAAACCAGTAGGTTCTTCACCATCCTTTTACCACTGACGATGAGCATCTCGATAATGGAGCAAGTAAAATTATAGATCTTTCGACTTGAAAAAACGCCGTGATGGAGCAATCGCCAACAAAATGATTGTTGGTAAACAGTTGCCATCAATATTTGGGCAAATATTGCTAGGAACTGTTCACCAGCAATCTTGGATTGAAGGATGGAAAATTCCATTTTGCCCTTAGCAATATGACCATTGGAGAAGTGTTTCTAGGTATTTTCTCAGCACTTTCTCGGCAACCAAACACGAAAATCAATATAAAAAAAAAATTCCGCAAACACACAAATAATCCAGTATTTGCCACAAACAGTCCAGTAGTGATATTATTGCATGAATAAAAAAAATTGTAGAAAAAAAAATTGGGGCTTTTGGTATTGTGTACCTTGCACCGATGTCATTGCCGATTGGAATGGCATGGACAATCACGGTGAGGAAAAGGGTTGGTCGGACTAGGATGAAGCCATTTACGGCCGGAGAATCTGTCGTTAACCGACGAGATAGAGAAGAGAGCGCGGCCGGCGAGATAGAAGGCATGACGGCGAGAGAGGGCGAGATAGAGAAAAGATGGTGGCTGAAACGAGAGATGGGCGAATCGGAGAAGGTCGGTTGTTGTCGGAGGGATCCAGTTCAGCGAACCATTCGAACCGCTGGGTGGAGGCGTGCATCCGATCTTCGAACGAGAGAAGAAGACACGCGGTCTTCTGAAATCATCGAAGACATTTCGTGTGTGCAGAGGTTAAATAAAGGGGAAATGGGTTTTAATATATATATATATATCTTTCCATTATCATGAAAATGCCATCAACGGATAGAAAACGGCTATAATTCCAAATTTCTCTATAAATACATGCATACTTCTCTCATTTCTCACACATTCTCAATCTCAAATTATCTTCTAATTTTTGTTAGTATGAAATTCTAGCCATTCTCTGTTTGATTGCAAGGTTAGTTTCAATTAATTTTTGTTTATAAAATTATCATCATACTTATTATTTTCATTTTCATTTATATGGCATTAAATAGGATAAATTATATTGTATGTTTCAAAATGTAAGCTGTTGGATAGATGCATATTAAATTGTATTACATGTTGACAAAAAATTTTAGTGATCAAGCGGTAGGATTCTTGTATTTTTCAAAAAATTAACCATTGTGACATAAATATAATTGTTGTTAAAAATGTCATTGTTGTTATATTTCATGAAATTGCCATCGATACGACCTTGGATCACTAGGATTTTTATCAACATGAAATTTAGTCATCAATCCATCAATTATTTTTTAAAATTAAGACATTATATGTTTTTATTTTAAGTCAAGTGTATTTATTTTAAATATTCTTTATATAGTTTTAAATTACTTTTTCATTTTTATGTTATTAATTTTCTAACCAATGTAAATTTTTTAAATCCCTCTTAATTTAAAGTTTGATTTTTATATGAAAATGACATCTCTCGATGCAGGTAGATGGAGAAAGTCTTTCTTAAATGAGGAAGACGTGACACTATGCATATCTTGGATAACCATAACCCAAGATCCGGTGATCGGTATTGGGCAACCGATGTCAAAGTTTTGGGATCGAGTGATGTATCGCGATTTTTGGAGACCCGATGTTGGAGTTGACGCATCCGCGGACTTTATGTTGGAGTCGAAATCGATGGGATAGAATCGACATTATTGCTAAAATGGTGTGGGATACTCACACAAATCGCAAATAAACCGCAAAGTGGAGTATGTCGTGACGAGTCGATTATATTATTATAATTTTTACAACAAATATATTAGAAAATTTATTTATTAATTTATTAACCTACAATGACAGCCACATGGCTATGAATATGTCAAGCGGATGTTAGAATTAAAATTAGTTCGATCGTTGTTGGGAGGTGTAATTACTTTGATGAGTGGATGATTAGCCTGCATAAAGCAGCCTGTTTCCTGTTTATGAGGAACTCATGAGACACTGTATCTCTTGACTGGATCGAGATCCATATAAGCAATGCTACTTTTAGCTCTCACGAGAAGGGCACGGGAAGAAAAAGCGATAAAGCGAGACGAGAAAAGTAAGGCGACTAACAGATACTAGTAATTCTATTTCAGCTACGATCCATGAATTATTTGGGCAAAGTGAACAGAGGAAGAATTTTATGGCCAGGCAAGCTTCCAGTGTGAAGGGAATGACACGGAGGGAGGATGCGGCTTGATTGCAAAACGTGCTGAAAATAGGATGCAGAAGGAGCAAGATAGGCTATAGATGGAGCAAGATAGGCTACAGATGATTGTCGATGATGCAATTATCGAAAAAGACATTTCACATATGTCTGCTGAACAACAACATTATTATCGACTCGTAGGCATCACGATTATGGCCAAGCATTGAAAAATGCAAGTAGCTCCAACTAGCAAAACATAATATCAAAATAAGGCAAATTCACTTGATAAGGCCTTGTCCGTGTAGACTCCACATATGTGTAATGATGTCGTGGCGTAGGGCATATTGAGTGTTCAAATCTCGAATGGCGCGGTTTCTAGCCATAAATTAATCAAAGGGTATCGGGCCTCATGATACTTCAACCGGGCCATCGGTTCCTAATGAGTCATAGTCCTCATTGCCAGCAGCTACTTCAACAAGTTCGTTGTCATCAACCTGCTCATCCTCAATTATCATGTTGTGTAATATAATGCACGCTTTCATGATAAAGCTCAAGTCTTCGTGATGCCAGAATCGAGATGGTCCTCGAACGATAGCAAAACGAGCTTGAAGCACCCCAGTGCTCGTTTACGTCGGCGGTAACTCTGCGTGTTTATTTGCAAGAAAGGTTAGTGAATAACTTTTGAGGGATCTGAAATTGGTTGAGCCAGGTGTTCTGTTTGGATATATATGTCGTACGAGATGGTATCATATTGTAATGGTTGCCCATTATGGGTATAATTTGCAGAGGGCGCATCGGCTACTACTTGGGATTATGAGATTGGAAGCGAGTGCATTAATATCGTTATTGGTCAGGGCGTGTAAAAGCGTGTCATGTCCGCGGTAGTAGGAAATTGGCGAGCGAGCCGCGATAATTACGTCGATGGACATAGCCAATATACGATACGTGATATCTTCTTTGGAGCGGTTCCATACCCGATGCATCTGATTCAGCTCTAAACATTCCGGAAAGCCACGTTATTAGCTTTAAGTATGACTAGAGATGTCAGTAGGTGTTTGTGATCGAGATGTCGAACTTTAAAAATTTCTACCACCTGGCATGTCGTTTGACACACTTTCGAGTTGTACTCTCTCCAGTCTGACATATTCATCGATTGAGTCCTTGATTATACCGTATGCAAGCATCACGAGTCTGTCAGTCATTTTTTGTTCATGGATAAACCTATTGTGTTAAGCGTTCTTAACTGCGAAATAATTATTTGTGTTGTTAGAGCATATGTAAAATTCAAAAGAAACAATAGCGACACCGACAGCGTTGATAAATAATGTTTCGTCGTGAAACTGGTCTTAATGAAATGTCGATTAGCGATCGGGTATTCTTACGCATTAGCTGATCGCGATATCGTATTGCCCTCACCCGATTATAAAAGCCGTACCTTGCGGTTTTCCGAACTCAATAGTTGCGGTGAACCATATGTTTCTTTCTTCTTCATCTGAAGAAGATAAATCGATAAAGAGCGTTTAAAAGAAGTTGCTCATTTTTTCTTGTGTAATTGTGATTTTCTAAGATGTGTGTAAAATTCTAGGGACATCTACTCAATTTATATAGATGTTTTTAAGTCTTTGCCGATTTACGAAATGCATAAAAGCAATGCTTAGTGATTTAATGAGTCAATACGGTATTATATATAAGACCGGCTTTATCGACTTTACAACCCGATGTGATTTGTGAGTCAGCGATGACTGTCGAATCATCGAAACTCCGATGTAGCTTTTTATAGCACAATGTGATTTATTAGTCGGTAGTGACATGTCAAATGCGTCAAGCCCGATATAGCTTTTTACTCGCACGTGTGTTTTGATAAGTCAATCAGTGACATGTCAAATCACCGAATTGCTCCGACTTTTCTGACGGGTAACGGTTGAAATCAACAAAATCTTTATCATTCCATCTAATCTGATTTTCTATTAATCCCAACACATTTATTTTAATCCTATATTTAACAAATTATTTATTTTTCCATTATTTTTATAAGAAGTACAAAATTTAAAAATTATTTAATATTTGTAATGAAAATAATTACAACTACTAAGGTATTAATTAAATATTTATTTTATTTTTATTTTTTAATTAAATATTTTATTTACATATTTATATTTATATTTATAAATAAAATTTATAGTCTATGGAGTGATATAGATGAATGAAGGGTATATGATGTAATTATTAAGAAAAAAAATGGTAAAATTGAAATAGATTTAGGATAGCTAAAGCTTTAGATGGTCACTATTGGAACTCACACCCTTTTAACTTTAACTAAATTTGAAAAAGTTGTTTTTAAATAAAATGGTACTAGATCTTTGAGAATTTTCTATTTATTCTTGGAATGCTCTAAGGGCACAAAAAACAATATTGTTTGTATTTTGATTATATTATAAAATAAGTAGTAAATCAATAATAAAAAATCCAAATCTTAAAAAATTAGTTGCTAGCAATAAAAAGTTCAAGAAACAAATAAAACTTTAACAAGATACAAAAAAATGAATAAAGAGTTTGGCTATATGAAAGTTCACATAGGATAATAATTAAAGAAAATGCATAGAATTAATGAGGAAGGCAATTAAAGATTTTAAATGAGTGGAAAGGGTTGCAAGTTGTAGAACTAAATGCAGTCCAGGGAATAAGATTCCAAGCCTAGTTTCAATATATATTTAGGGAAAATAAATAAAAATGATGAGTGATTTTAGATGGGTGATTTTAGGAGTTTTGACCCAAAATAGTTTTTTTTAATTACAAAAATATCAATCAAATGCGTATTTGAAAAAAAGCATGGCGTACTTAATATGCAGAGAATATCAAGTACAAGATCTTAAAGCAGCGATCAATACCTAACAATAAAATCAAAACCCACCTTGTATAAAGCATTTAATTTATGCTCATTTCTGCTCATATAAACTTTAAGTCAATATCATAGGGAGACAAAATTATAAACAATTTAGGACAACCCATAAATTTTAAAAAAATTGTGACACAAAATACAACTCTGAGAAACAAGGCCTTATCACTTAAAAGCGACTCTCAGCAAGATGTATGCACCTAAAAAGCGATTCTGAACAAATAAGACACTTATCTGTTCTATGTTTGTTTCTCGATAAAATACACATTTAATCACCACATTATCAACAAAACACACTAATAAAACCAGCAATTCAAGAAATTTTCAACAAAAAACATTCCAATGTAGGAGGTTTACTATTTGTGAGTGAATGGATACTATAAAGAAAATATGAAACAAATCAATTGATTTCCAAAATACTAGTCGAGTTACTTGACAAAGGAGGCGGTGAAAACGAAATGGGAGAAATTGGGGAGAAAGAAGGATTGGGCAAAATTTAAATACTCGATAATGTCGCTGTTCAAGACAGCAGCAATTGAACTTTTAAAAAATGGTAAGGCCGCCGCTATCCATGACAATGGCAATTAAATTCAAAAATATGGTGAACCCATGTTTAGGATAACAACTTGTTGTCCATTCTTTATGCTCCCGTAGATCAGCATATTCTTTGGACAGTGATGTTTCCAATTAAAGCCAATTTTGTAATCTTTTATTTGAAAAATGCTATTTTAATCAATACTCTCTTATAAATAACTACCCCGAAGCATATGGCTTTGGGAAACTGAATATCCCACCTGGACTGTTTCTGATTTTATCACACAAAAATTGAGCTTGGCAGAAAATCTGCTCAAACAGCTGATCCAGCTGTGTTTTGAACTAAAAGACCATACATACAGAACATTCAAGTCTGCATACACATACATGCATTATGGAGAAATTAAACTGTTGTGATTCGTGCAATAGTGGTGATAAAATTGGAGTAAGAAAAATAAAAAAAGACAGATTTTACCTGGTTAAACCCAATATGTCTACATCCACGAGAAACAGCTCAAATTCCTTTATCGTGCAGAAATAGTTCGTAGAAAGGTATTTATAATAACTGAGTTTGACCCGATTACAAAAATACCATATATCCTAAACATACCGCCCGACTTCGTGTTGTCCCCGACAGAGGATATGCATGAACCCTTTTAGCCTCGATATAGTACATGCCACAGCATGTATATTACAAACACCCAGTACAAGACATAAATTTACAGAAATGAAATGATCTTCATGGCTTCCTTGAAGAGATTTAGCTATTGTACAGATTACATTCCCAGCAAAAGCATTATGTACGCAAAAAATGAAAATTAGACTGTTGCCTCCATGCTGCCATACTTAAACCTTTTAGTAAACTCATCACCAAAGAACTGCTTGGGAAGATGCAAAACAAGACAACATGCACGCCATCTGTTACTGAATGCATCATTTCAGATCTCAAAGCTGCCCTTCGTATGACAAAGGCATTTTCAGGAACTAAGGTTTGCTGTCAGGAGACTTCATTTCAGCACACACAGAAATATGTTTCACCAAGCTTTGCTGGTACTCATCATACCCTTTTGCACTTTTGTAATATCTGTAGTAGGAACAAGAGAAACTGCTTCACTAGCTTTGCTGGTACTAGCATCTTTAAGCTTTACCTTGCTTTTTTAGTATCTGTAATGGGAACTTCAAAACATGCTACTTCTGGTTCCGAACTCTGTACCAGCTATCATTTGCCGACCAGACAAGTCTTCCTCGTAGCCAACAACCTGCATTGGCCACACATAGAGCACATTACTAACATGTAAATTTAGCAGTGAACAGATGATTTGGAACTTGAGATAACCTTTGTAAGTGTCAAAAGGGAAATGGATTGAACTCAAAAGACAAAGCACATATAACTACTTTGTTGTTGAGGTTGAGTCAGTTATTTTCTTTCGTAACCTATGTTGGGCTTGAAATGAAAATCACCAAATGATCACTCAAAACTTTAGATCATGTAAACTAAGCCAGAATACAAAAGGAGTCGGAGCTGAAACCTGAGACTCTGTCTGTGTTTACGCTAAAGCTAATAAATGAGTGCTAGCATTGACATCTCCAGGAGTGTTAATATCATTTTTTTTCTCGATCCTGAAACATGTAACTTCATAAACTGAGCTGAAAGAAAATAAGAAATGCAAGCACAATTATGCCTAAAAGGTCCATATTTCTTTCATGATTGTTGGGCATGGAGTCTGGTTGCAATTAACTATGAGATTTTCTTCTTCTTTTTTTCATTAAAAAAGATGCTGTTAGAACTGCCTGCTTTCAGAGTAGGAAAGGGCATGGGATCTTTGTTTGAACTTGTGCCAGTAACTTTGCACCACATTCTTTGCTTTAAATTTTCAGATCCTTAGCATTGCTCATAAAGTTAAATGAAGAAAAAGGTAAAAGGGGAAAGAACTACAAAAATAGAAAAGCAATAACGATAAAAATATAAATTGTGTCATATAGTCTTTACAAATCTCAATGTCCCTCAAGTGACCTGCAAAAGGGATGACCATCTAACTTCCCAAGATCTAGTATATAAACAACCTCATGTCTTACACACTATGAAGAAAAGATGACTGATTTTTTAGGAAAAGAGTTCATTTTGAAAACATCTTTATATAGGAACTTCATCCATCACTAACTATCATTTTTGTTGCAGCTTTGTCCAGTTAAAAGCCTGATCTTCGTCATCAACAAGAGAGCAGTCCAAGATTTGCTTTCTTCTAAAAAATTTCCAAGTATCTGAAAATTCTCTCCGTTAGGGATACTGGGAAATTATTTAGTTAAGGAAATTACAACTACATTGTCAATGGATTCAGTACTTTTCTCATATAAATAATAAAACAAGCAATCCATGAGTATTGGCTTCATTATGCATAACAATTGAATCTATTTTACAATTGCTAAAAGGCTCAAACAATTAATTAAGTCCACAATGTCATTACCCCAATGATACAAGTTTTAAAAACAAGTAGAATTAAATTACCAAAATCAATGCTATATTTTCCTCTGTGCCTGAATATGAAGTCTAATCTTCCTCTACAAAAAAAAAAAAAAAAAAACTGTATTAAATATTAAACAGTATCTTTTGGTAAGACTTTGGGTCAAAGTGATAATAATAAATAATTGAAGCATCATATAAACGAGGCATATATTGACATGAGTTTTTATTTTGATAAATTTCAATAAGTCTAGAATTTATCTATGTACCCCTCACATAGATTTCTCCATCCATTTTTATGGAAATAATTAATGATGGGCTTGTTTAGAGGTTGACATCGCTTTTTAAAAAAAAAAAAAAGAAGGGATAAAACTAAGACATCGATGAAAGTTTGGGGATGATTTTTGTAATTTACCCAAACATATATTTCCAGATTTGGAACTATAAAGCAGATCTCCAGCAAATTACCTGGTCTAACAATGAAGGATATAACATACATCCTTGGACCTTATTAAACAACCAACTCTCCTAAAAGTTCAAGCTTATAGGATTTGGATTTAATATGAATATCATGCCTTTAACACCCTCCCTCACATGCAACCCCATACCCGCACATGGAGAGTCAAATAAACCAAATAGAGTCATCAATGGACTTTCAAATCAACAAATGGGAAATAAATTGGTGACTCAGACCGAACCTCACCCTTAAACCAAGCTCTAATACCATATTTAAGCTGACAAGCTCACAAAAACAAACACCAAGTTTGCAAGAAGGGTTTTAATATGAATATCATGCAACTGGCTCGACCTAGCCATGACAGGTGCACTAGCTGACCATTAACCATATGCACACTACTATCATGAGCTGTTCATAAGGTAAATGAGATAGCCTTTATTTTCAAGCAGAGATGAGGTGTTAAAACTTTGTTAGAGTCATGGAACTAAGTTAAAATCAAAACGCAAGGACACTTTTTAAACACCACGGAGAATAGAAAGGCCATTGACTCTTGCTGGTTCAGCTAAGCAGTTCCTGTGATGTACATAGTTGAAACACTTCATAACCAAGTCCAAAGGCCACTAGTTTTAGTCCTATCAGTAACTGAAAGACAATTATCCAATGCTGGTCTAGCTAATGGATCCTAGGAAAGGTGAGATGGGAAAATCTTAGCTTTTAGCATTCGTGCATAAAGTGACTGCTATCAGTACTCAAGCCAGCCAATCACACTTCACAGCTTGGGACTTTTATCATTGCAACAATTAACACTATTATTTTACCAATCATTCCAATATTTCCTTGCTCATGCTCAAAATTATTTTACTAATTTTTTTATCCAAACTTTTTATCAGATATCTAGATTTATATATTGGCCAATTAAATTTCAGAATGCTCCACTTCTAGTAATTTACCAATTGTTTCACAATTTCCTTGCTCACATTCTCAATAAAGATATTTAGATTTTTATACTGACCAATTTAAATGAATTTTGCCAAGCAAAACATCCTAGGGGTCAACAATTGCAAACTACATAGATGCTAAATTTCCAAATAACCTGTTCGGCCAACAGATGAGCACCAAAGCACTCATTCATATTAATGGAACTCGATTATGCTAACCAGGAAAAGAGATCACCTGTTTAACCAGTGCTTAGATAAGTCAAAAGCTGAATTAGAATCTGCATGATCTTGACCAGGCGGTGAACAATCAGATGAGAAAAGCTGTTCAATTGTCAGGGATTCAAACCAATGCAAGTATTAACACAATATGATACAAGAAATGATGCAAGGATACATTTTTTTCACACCCAATCCTCCCTGGTGATTTGAGATCATGAATCTACCGGAAACAGAATAAAAGTTAGTCAAGAGATAAACCAGAGTACAAAATAAAGCAGATAAAGAATTTTCGATATTTCACCTTACTAGTTTGCTCTAATAAATCCTCAATAGCAGCAGCAACATCAGGAACAACATGAGAAGTTTCTTGGGTAACAGCAGTGACAGTAGTTCTTGAAGAATTGGTCTTGCTGATAAAATTCATGTCTTGTGCTCCAGAAGGAGACACCATCTTTTGACTCTCATCTTCTAAAAGTCTTGCCCTTTTTGTGTGAACACCTGAATGCCTTGCCTCTTCATTAAATTTGTCATTTCTATTACAAGTAGCTTGAGTTGGTATCCCACCAAGGTCATTAGATTGACTTGGTAACTGGGAACCATTGTCAGCAGATATCATTTGAGCAGCTTGTGTAGGATACTGGCTCATAATGCATAACCCTGCTTGCCGGTCATGAGCAGTAATTTCTTTTGGACAAAATGAGTCCACAGAAACAACTCCATTCTGTCATATGTCATGCAACTATAATTCAATATCTTGTATCTTCCAAGAAGCATAATTGAAATGAAGGAATAACATTCAAAGAACTCGCTAAACATAAACACACATGTAGCAGAGGGAGGCAAGGGAATGCAAGTTATACCTGCTTGACACATTCATATATCCATTCGGATGTAACTGATTTAATTCCCCATTTACAAGCAGCCTCATGTTTTGGGCCCCCAGTGAACTTACAAAGCAAATGGGTGACCTTTTTAGTCAGTTTCTCCACAAATTTAGCTCCAAGGACAAAGCACAAATTTCTTAACAGCAATCTATCTTTCTCTTCATACTGTGAAACACAGAAGCGGAGCTTTTCAAATCCAGGTAGAGGGATCCAGCAGGGAAGAGGAGAATAAAGAATGTGACTGCTGACGTCCAGCAAACATCCATCCTTCAAAAGCAATGTTCTAATTCAATTAGATATTTTCAGTAAGATATAATTCACAGAATTTCAAACAAAAAAGATTCAACTTTAGGTACAAATTTTGCAGAATAACATGACTCTTAATGGATAATGCAATAGAAACCCCGCACACAACAAAAAAGTGATCTCAGGTGTTAGTAGGGGACCTATACCTTACTGTAATGATTTAATGTTGTCTTAGAGATTCCCATAAGCTAAAATTTGCATATAGATTGATCTTATTCACCACAAGAAAATTTAAAATAGTAAAAAAATAAAAATATAGAATTTGAAAAAAAAAAATCATTTGTTTAAGATATGTCTGGTATACCTCTAAACAAGATCGAATCCAGTGACTGGACACATGAGTAGTTTGAGAGGCATTGGCAGACTTGGGTAGCAAAGCACCATGACATTCAACAATGAAGTGCACATACTGTTTACACCAATCATCCACTACATCTCCTCCTCCTTGATTTATCCATTGAATAATTTCAGCTCTCTGGACAGAAAAAAGAAATCCAAAACTGATTATTAAGCATATTAAAAACAAATTGAGGATATTTAATTAAATACTTAAAGGGAAGAGATAAAAGAAGCCAATACCAAAAAGTCTTAACCAATAAAAGAACTAACAAAAACAACTATCTGTTACAGGATATTTCTCAGTAATCAATTAAAGGTTTCACAGGCCAAACCACCAGATACCAGTGTTCTTTATGCCTATCAACTTGTTGCCATTTCACTGATATATCTAATTCTAGACAATCATTACACACTGATTGACCTTTTGAATATTCGATTGGCAAGAGACATAGTAAGGTTGTAGCATCTATAAATGTTTCAGCTAAATCCTCGATATAATTGACATCGATGAATTTGAGATGATTAGTTATATAATTAAGAAGCAAACAACAGCTGAGAAAAAACTCACTCTATCTTCAGGGAAAGAATGTGAAAAGCGAAACTGCTTCCCCTTAAACACACTTAATGCTGTCCCAACCTTAACATTTAGAGTGCTGAAATATTGCTCCATCTTCTGTTGAGGCTTCCTATTATCATCCACAGAAGGCATGCTTAACCGGGCAGACCTCAATGTTGGTTCTGGAAAGGTGTTCTCATTCACATTAACTTCAAGATTTCCTTGCTTGCTTTTCTCCAATACCATTTTAGATCCAGTGTTCATGCTTCCCAGTAACTGGTCAGCTGGCATGCTGGATGCAACTGTAGAGATCTTCCCTTGGTTAATAATGCCTACCATTGCTCCTTTGTTCAAGTAAGAAGAATCTATAAAACAGAAAATACAACAAAAAAAAAACCCAAAACCTTGTTAAACAGAAAGCAGCCAAAACTTATTGCCCATGAGTGGCAACACAGATCAGTGAAACTGATGAGGAAACCAGAATGATAACAAATAAAAAGCCAACTTAGTGCTATCATAGCAAACCTTTTGGAAGGAGCAAATCATAAGCAATATGCCTCTGAAGTACAGAAACTTCTTTCTTTTCACGATCACAATCAGCAAGCCAGATTGTCCTCACCACAGAAATAACACCTGAAGCTGCAAGGCCCCTTACAACCTTTTTTTCACTGAAATAATAATTTAAGCATGTGAATCAAACAGGTGCCATTATTTCTATTGGATGACAAAGATATGCCAATTAGAATTACCCAGTCTATGAGTTTTGGTACAAACGTCTTAAGCCGCTAAAACCCACCACCGGGTTTAGTAATGCAATACTGCTAAACAGTCTGAAACTGAAGACAAACAAAGGTGTAAAAACTCAAAGAATCATATTGTTTTGCAGATAATACTAGAAGATATACCAAGAATCAATCTTTCAGTTTTTTTTTCTTGATAGGTAGCATTTTTTTCCTTTTCTTTTTTACAAGATCATTTTTTTTCCTATTGGGAACTGACGCTAGAACCATCCACACACCCAACCCTACTCCTTTCCATTAAAAGCTTTTTTCCTCTATATATAATTGAGAATATCAATTTCATTTTCCTTATTCAAATTATTATTAACTATTAACTCACCATTTATGGAACCACTCAGCTGCAAACTAAGTAATGCCACCATACTTTTAGGAGCCATCTCTCAGATGGATATATTTCAATTATTAGGAACTTGATAAATATCAGTAGGAAAAAAAAAAAAGACACATTGTTAGCATTAAAGATAAAAGGCTAAATCCTGTAAAAAAATACGCAGAAACTGGAAACTGGAAATTCACCCAGCAGATAAGGAGAATAGTTTCCCATGCTCAGCAGGTTATGACAAAGAAACTACTAAATCTATTCACAAGGATGTTTTTTACTCAAAGCTGGAAATACCTCTTCTAGTGAGTTTCCAACAGCAACCTCATCATCAATTTGTCATTCAGATGCATATACAGGAGCCCCACCTATAGCACCATATTTACTAACCAGCATTTCAAAAACTTCAAACCATATAAGTAAAAATCCTGCAATCTGATAGATACAAGTCACTGTCCTCAGTTTGAGAATCATCAGCAACAAGTCCTTCCCCAACAAAATACCAGTTCATAGCGCAGAGCTCTCCAGCTTCCTCCTCTTTGTGATAATAGGAACAGCCAAAATGTAGAACATGTTCACAAGGAAAAGGTGGCTTCTAGATCTGGATCTTTGATCCATCACCCATGGAACAGCTTGCAAGTTTTGAATCTACAGCACAGTGAGAGATAAAGACGAGATTATTTTATTACCCTTATGCGGCTTGCAGTTATCATTGTCCTTACAGGATTCATTTGAAGATACCGTACACCCACAGGCAGGATAGGACACCCTCACTTTAGACATGCTAATCATCAAAAAGATGAGTCCAGGTCAGAAAGCGTTTTTAGCATTCTCCAAAAGAAAGAACTTGATATGTTATGAATTCAAATAGTAACAGAACTTACAGAATAAAAACTATAAAGATTACCCTTTTTCTGTAATAAGATTAGTCGACGCATTTCAGGTAACAATATGGATATGGCTTTATCAGGTGGCAACCTTGTATTTGTCACCTTCAGGAGCTTATGAACAGTCAAGGATACAAACATTTATAAACTGAAAAATGTTCATGAATTATAAAATTTTTATGTGTGAGGGAATTCATATTGCATGAAACAGCTACGGCAGGACTCAGGAGGGAGACTGAATCCTTTGACTAGTTTTCTGTAATTCCCAGCAAGACAGCTTTGAAATCCATAAGCAATGGTGCTTAAGACTCAAAGCCTGAAAATTTACTTGGACTGCAATTAACTTCACAAAGGAGTTAGATACAGACCTAGTATGAAGAATTGAAATGCATACCAATAAAATATCTTAGACTGAGTTGATTCTAGAAATAAACAAATCAACTATAACCTAATGGTACACTAAAATATGGCTTTTTCTTTTACAACCAAACTGCACCTGCATCCAATTGCATCATCAATTCTATGATTCAGCTCAAATGTGACTTTAGAGCATACTGAAGAAACATTGCATAGAGAATTCAAACCAACGGAGATAATTCTTCATTTTTCTGCCATGCACACTAAAATAAAGTGAGCCTTATGAATAAAAATTCACACATCAATCAAAATGGAATCCTTCTCTTAAGGAAATCATGTGCAGGATATATCAGAAATTAAATGTGTGCAGTTACGGTAAGTTCCAGCAGAATATTTTCCCCATTTTGCTTGATAATAATTTCCATCTCTTAGCTCATCTGACAGAAACAAGAACATTATACTCCACAAAACCATTTTAACTTGAAACCAAAATAATACAAATCCTGCAGAATTCAGTAACAGGGAGGAAAGGCCTACACTTTTCTATCTATATGACCTTCTGGACTTCCAGATATGCAAATAATAATCTGTTCATATCATCTATTTAACTTATAAATACCAATTGTAACACATTATAATCCAGAAAGGGAAGAACCCTGTATGATTCCTGAGGAACCACACGGTGCTCAGTCCAGCATTGATGTAACCAGTCGATAGTAACAATTGGTTTCTTGAGAATGTTTAAGGCCCACTGAAAAAGACAAATAGGAAGAGAATCAGAAATGATAACATGAAGAAGCAGGTAATAGTAAAAAGGGAAGGAAAAAAAAAAGGAACATCTACATGATCAACAAAACCAAACAGGATCATAAGTGAGAAACAGAACAAAAGTTTCACTCCCTTTCCAGAAATTAAGGAATCACTCTGGTGTAGTAAGTCCACAAAGTATCTAAAATGACATATAACCCTGCACCTCTTCAAAATTATCACAAGTTATAACTAACCCTTTCCCTGATTCAAGTACATTACAAAATCAAGGATTACAATCTGGTAAAACTTGCCCTGATTCTTAAGATTGAGATTTCTATAAGGTTAAATCGTTGCCAATTATTTAATAAAATACAAGACCCATACCAGAACCCAACTCACGAAGGACCCCGGTAGCTGATCTTGAACAATTGAAATACAGGCTTTCTGAGGTTCCTACGTGATCAGGCATGCAGACTGTCAATCCAGATTTTCACGACATTACCTATTGATAACCAATGGCTCCTATAAAAGATATTTATACTCATCTTGAATATCCGATAGCTAGGAATATCAAGTTTTATTCAACGTGCAGGACAACAAAGGCGAGATAAATTGTTAGCTGTGGAAGAATTAAGCGATCACTAATGGATATGAGATGAAACTGTTGATTAGCACCCTTGGTGGGCTGGACCAATTTTATGCAAGATGCAATTCTTGCCTTCTTAAATTCCACTTTACAGAATTTCTCAAAGAAAAAAAGAGAAAAATCCCACTTTACAGCATATAACAATCTTCCTAGACTTACCTTTCAAAACCTAGCCATGATTGACTTACAATAGGATAAATATGTATTGCCTAGTAACTCCCAAGTGGGTCCCTCTCTTGCTAGTTTACACGCTACTTCAGTTGAGTTGATCTAAACTCAAGAGTTATGACTGGGATGGAAGCCATATGACCAGATCTTTCTTCCAACAACAAATAGGAGGAGCAATAACAAGATAGAGAAATCTTAAGCTAAAATATTTATAAATACATTTACTATGAAGAAACCTGAAGACCTTGTACTTTGCAGCGTTCTTCACGTCTGGCTCCACGTCTGAGACAACGCGATAAGCAAGCACCTCCCATGCATCATAGCTTCCCAATGTTAACCTGCAGTATTCAGTTAATAGAATACGTAAGAAGAGAACCAATTAATTATCCAGCTTATAACACGCATGATACCTTCTGTGTTATCAAACTAGGAAAAACGAGGACTTACTTATCTGCAGGCAACAAGTAAACCCTTGTTTCAGGAAGAATTTCATGTTCCTTGCGCTGGCTTATACGGTAGAACTGGAAGTTAAAGTGGCGCTTGTAATTTCTTGACTCGCAAAATTTCCACGAAGTCAAAAGCATGAGAAAAGAAATGAAGTAAACACCCCAGTTCAAAATCCTGCCGAAGATTGCCTGCCTGGGATCTCGCCTTTCTCTCGTACGCCATCAATGTTAACAGTCAGAACCGCCGTAAATTTCGTTATTCAAAATGTGGGGATAGGTTAATTACGTGATCGTGAATGATAATATGGTAATCGGTTGAGGTTCCTGGAAGAATCGCAGCAGAGAACATCCCGAAACCGTTCGAAACGGGAGCGTTTCTGTGGAAGCAGATCAAAGTTGCGGACAAGTTGACACGTTATTCTTCAACGTTATATGTCATGTTTAACCATGGAAGATGGATAGTAGCAGGAGTTAGGTTGCTAGTCTGGGTGCGCTGTAAGTTTTGAATTGGCAATAAATGATGGCGGGAAGGCTAAATGGTCGTTCTGATCAGGATTTTTATTTTATTTTTGTTTGTTTATTTTTCTTAAGAAATACGGCGTGTTTTCTTTTTATTACCAGCTCTGTCAGACAGGAAGAAGTTGTATGCCAGGTTGCACTTTAACGAAAATGATTCAAAAATCAATAGTAAAATTTTAAGAAAAATACCTATTCAAAGTCGGAATTAAAAAAATTCAATGAACAAATACATATGTGAAGCACTGTGATTAAATGTTTCATTTTATAAATAATGTAAAACCATGTTGATAATATTAGGAACTAACCAACAGAAAATTATATGCAAATAAATTATCTCCAGCCAGGTTATGTTAGATGGCGTAAGATTGTATTTGGTTCTGAAAAGCATTGAAAAGAAAAACTAATAAAAATGTAATTTTTATATCTAGTTGTCACGAATACCGTGTTGCATTAACATAAAGTTGCCGGAAGAAAAAACTCTAAAGAAATTATTTTATATATATATATATATATATATATATATATATTTGAATTTATAAGATTTTGAAAATTATATAATTAATATTAATTTTAAAATAATTTAATCTTTATATTAAAGTTAAAATAAATTGTTTAAATTTAAGTGCTGAAAATGAAAATAAAATTCTTTATTGACTTTTTACATTGTTTATTTTCTTTCTCATATTTCTTTATTTCAATTTTCTCAAATTTATAAGAACCAAACATAAATTGTAAAAATTAAAAAAGCTATAAATCAAAATTACTTTTAACTTATATATATTTAGAAATTATTTAATGTTGATGAAATAAAATTGATATAATAAAAAATATATATAGTTTTTAGTAATTATTTTGGCCAAAATGAGTAGTTTTGTTGCACCACAGCTTCCTTAGTTTTTCCCCTTTTGGCTCCCCTAAAAACACAGGTGATCAACGTGTGCAGAAGACTCAATAATCATAATGCAAGTTCTCTTAAATGGAGAAACTAAACATAGATATAATGAGATAAAGGCTGCTGGAAAATACATGCAGAATCCTGTTTACTAACCTGAGTACAGATTTATCTGCTATCTCTATTTAATATAAAAATGTAAAAGGAAAACTCTAATCCCAGGCTGCATGTGAGTAACAACAAATCTACTAGAACGGAAAAAGCCCCAATCAGTTTGTCACCCAACACCAAATGAAGCCGCAAAATGGAAGGCCAAAAAAAAAAAAAAATACTAAGACCAAAAAAAGGAAAAAAAAAAACAAAAAAAAGGAGATCTTTGCTAAGCAACATTTCAGGAATATAAATTTTTCTGATTGAAACTAACAAAGCACATATGCATGTCAAATGACTGTTCAAAGTTTCAGACATTATTGATGGAGGTTGATTATAGGGAGAGGAAGCAATGTGGCCTAGCAATGTGGCCAGCATGCTTGTAGCTGCATATGTTTCATCGTTCACTCCCTATTTACACCTGTCTGCTTCCTCTGAGACTGATAGGCTTCACTGATTCCAGTTCTGCTTCTTCGCCTTCTTTGGCAGCCCCACACAATGCACCTAGGATCGTCCTTGGAGTTCCCAGGAACTTATCTTTGCTTTCTCTTGTTCAACGTGAGGCTGCTGGATATTCGCTGAAGGACCTAGCGTGGACAGCATGATAATTAATACTGGAGTGCACAGCCGCCAGTGGCTGCTATGTGATTGCCAGTCGTGGCCTGCCTCTCCGGGCATACTGTGGCTGAACAATTGAACTGAACTCAGCGAATGGCGTCCTCTGCCCATGATGCCAACCTTTCCTGTGGGTTTCTCTGGTCATTGTCTGGATGGAAGAAAAATAGCCTATATCCACATCCTTCAAGTAAAAACAGAATTTTCAATTTTCAGAACTGCAAAAAAGATTATGTGCAATGATTGCCTTTGCAACGCTTTCCCATAAGTTTTTGAACCATAGCCATGGATGTTAAAGCGGGTTTGCTCTGCAGCACCTACCCAAATCCACAGGTACAGAGTTCTTGTGGGTAAAGCCTCTGTACCAAAGGGACTCAAACTAATGACTTACAGAAGGAGACTCAGACACATTAACCTGCACCCAGCCACTGGATCCATTAAACCTTCATTGTAACTGTTCTTACTCTAACAATGAACTAAATGGTTAAGCTAGTAAACTAAGCCTCTTTGATTCTTATCATCTACCTATATCAGGTCATTTGGTTTCCCAATAGAAATTCAGTGTAATTGTTCTGCATTCCCTTGTAATCTCTCTCTCTCTCTCTCTAGGTTTGGGGGAGGTTTTAAGTGTCCCCAGTATATAACTGTTCAATAAAAACAATCTAATGAACATAGGATGATTGTCATAAAGTTCAGCGAATTTCTATAGCGACATGAATGAACGACTACAATTATATAACTAATATGAATGATAAAGCATCAAATGGAAGTTATCTACTAAAAACGATGAGTGGTCTATAACCTTGATAAAGAGTCGAACATGCGATGAATAACTTTGATTACCTTTAGCGTTATATATAGGAGCGAAAGTTCAAAGACGACGAACCTCATTCAATTCGCAGCATGCTGGACACATTTAAAATAGGAAGCAAAAAATGCGTCGTATTCAGACATTATTCAATTTATCTCTTCAGTTCGCCTTTAATTTACGTTAGTTCATGGTTGTCATTCCGTTTCGTTTACAATGCTGAAACTGATCACACCACGAGACGGGTGGCGTATAATAACGTGTGATATTGGTATTGCTGTCGTTCAAAGAAAGCCGTATTTGGAGTTATTTCAAGCCGTTCAATAATTTAGGCTAAAATCACTTTTGGGTCGCCGGATTCTTCGGCCAACGAAAAGTAGCAAGCCCCAAACTCACTTTTGGTCAGCTCTTCTTTAGGCAGAAATTGGTATGATAAATGATTCAAGTATCAAAACTGAGAAGTGTCAACTGTAGTAAGGTTGCCACCTTCTACCAAACTGTACAATGTACAAAACTTATGTTTAATATGTGACATTTACCAATATTGAGAAGGGATGACCCATTAGTGATCAGTGATGAGCGAGTTCTCAAATGATATGTTGAGATAATTCAGAGACGCTGTAATCCCAGTGAATCATAAAATATAAACTTCAATTCAAACATAAATCAGACCATGAACATTATACAGGGAAGTCATTCAATGACCATTTAGTGGATTCTCAACCTTGGGTTTGATGGAAAAATCTGACCTGCAGGCAACCAGAGTCAACAAACTTTAAGCCATTACTAGTAAAACAGGTGAACTGGACCGCATACTAAATACAGCTTTAGATCGCCATGGACCTGCATCATCCTCAGCCTGCAACCATACCGTCATATAAAGATTCTTCAACGAAAGTGGTGTAATTAAGAAAGTTTCTTATTGAGTGTTTGAGTATAAGTCATTACATCTTATCAAAGGTCATAAGTCATGATCTTATCTCCATCAAAATCCTATAGAATTTTCTTTTGAAAACACATATATTCAGATAAATTCTTGAAAATCATCTAGATGGAGTCTAAACATGATCATTTAAGAGAATATATAATGCATTCAAGATATCAAGAGGAAAACAAACTTCAAGAGATATATTGTGTAAAGCATCAAATTAAATGGTTCTTGAACAATGAGGTTATCTTCAGCAGCATGATTGAAGGAATTGGTTGGGATAAAGCAAGTTGTTTGCAAAACTAACCCTTACTTTTACAACCTTAAAATATCCCACTTTGACAAAATTACCCTTATTGTTAAAACCCAAAAATATTGTAAATCTAACCCCTTTTCTTATGTTGAACGCTATAGTTAAATTAATTTGAACCGACGAAGGTGTCAATTCAGTTTCGACCTTTCTATTACAAAAATATTGCAAATCTAACCACCACCATATTAGTTTTAACTATATGACAATTCTCATTGGAATAAATTGGAGGGTTCAGTCAGTTTATAACAAAATTTGTTAATACCAGTTTGTTTTTCATATAATTAAACAATATTTGAGACAAAACTAGGAAAGTGGTTCAGGTCTCAGGTTTGTATGATTAGAGAAGTAGTTTGTCAAAATGATACAAAATATCTTACTTTTTGGTTTGAAAAGAGGTTTAGTTACAATTACTGTTTGTATATCCCTTACCTGATGGTTGCCTAAGGTAAATCTATTCAAGGACAGCATCAGCAGTGCTTAGGGCTTTGTAAAGACGGTGAAGGCCTTTTTGTGTATCTTGAAAGAAATGCGATCGATGATTAGAGACGATAGAGGCTGATGGGTTTGACCATGGCTTCAATGAAAACCATCAGACCCTCCATGGTAAAGAATAATGACCAATTCAAAATGAAGAATGCCAAAGACCCCAGATCAGAGATAAAAACATTTTGCGACCGCGTTATGTGTCAGAAAATCGGTGGGTTCCTTATGGTTTCTCATCATCGACGTAATTTGGCGATTTGATAAACTGAAATTGCTCCTCCACCAACATTCCTGCACTCATTACACTGGAGTGCAAGATAAACAAAAGGAGTTATTGTCAATATACATGGACCTTGGAGAGATGGCGCGTTTTAATCAATCTCAACATTTAGCTAAATCTTGTTGAGTCTCTCATCTTTTCCATCATTTTTTTTTCTTTGACAAACTATACTCAAATCATTGCTTTTCAAATTATGTTTAGACACATTCAAACAGTGTCAGTGAGAAAAAACAGTTAGTCAAACAATGTTTTTAAGCAAGAACCAATGGACACATGTCTCATCTGGAAAAAAAGCATTAACCAGTATAGCTTTTTCAATACTAAGCTTTACTAACCTAGAAAAGTCTAAAATGATGTCATGGAAGGCAAAGTTGTTAACTTCTCATTCTCTAAAAGGGTTGAGGAGTTTCTTCATGAGTGTGGCACTATGAGTTCCAAACACAAATAGTTCCTTCTGATATTCATACTTTTTATTGAATGTGCAGCCTGAGGATTTCAACAGTTGGGGATCAGAGGAGTAGAGAAAATCATTAGGTCTGAAATGCACCATGCCAGCAATAGGCGCTCTTGATGGCCTCTATCATTAGGGTCCTCATGGAAGTAACTGGAAGCAAAGGAGGATATCACCAGTGACTCAGCTGGGTTCAGATTGGGCGAAATACCATTGATAAATTGAGCTCATGCGTGTAAGGTTCACATTCAGAATCTGGATCTCTTAAAACCAATCGTTCTTTTACTATTGTTCAGTAATATTCTTTCATTCCAGTATAACTAACACCACTTTCAGTTGCCTTGAATCTCAAGCTCTCAGTGAGTTATTAGCGATTCATTCTGAAATTGCAAATTATTACCACATAAGCATGAATAATCGGTTGATGAAAGGATAAATAATACTTTGCTGATTAAACATATTACTTTTGCAGTGAAATGACAACGATGTTTTGATGAGCCAAATCTTCATTTCTTCTCAAAATGCAGTACCTTTAATGTCTAAGTTGTATCAGGTCTCCAGGATGCTCCACCAGCGATTAAGTACTCAGCGGATATCTTGCCATAGCTTGCCTGCTGCAACCAACAAAGCCTAGATGAGATCTCCTTAAAGCTGCCAGTAAAATGAGGGGGTAAAATCATGAAGTAGCATGAAACTTAGTTGGTGGAACGAAGCAAAACCATCCGTAGTAAACCATCATGCTGTGCGTTCCGCCCGTACCGCTACAATTAACGGCTTTGAGCTGTTTGTTTAGGAACCGTCTCTTTTTGACGCTAAATTGAATATCAACGTCTGTTTCACCATTCAGGTCTTGTATAATATTTGTGAAAGTATTTATATTGCTGTTTCACCTGATAAAGTTCCGGATCCTGGCATTTTTCAAACTTGTTCTGCGGCCGTCTTTGTGATTCTGTGGCTGTTTTTCAGCGTGTGCTGGGCTAGCACTGGGCAATCTTTGGTGAAATATGTGATTTTCTGTAGAATATGGTGAAAGAGTCGCACCGGTAATATGGATATCCGATAAAATAAATGATATCATTTGTTAAACTTCACATTCAGGGAACAAAATGACAAGGTAAGAAGTTGCTGAGAATAGGATATTTATACTGATTTTTACTTTCACAAAATCTCTTGAAGAAAAATCCATACATGCAAAGCTGCATAGATCAGAGCTAAAGAGCTAGCCCATGCACCTACACAGAAGCAAGACGTTGGTCCCTAAACATCTAATATCTTCGGAAGCAGGCTCGGCTATACGACCAAAGTTTAGTGTAATAATTTTTCTGTCTACGAGGTGAATGGTGGGCAGAAAAAACATTAATTGGGTTATCATTACAGGACCATGGATCAGTATAATACAGATGGATTGTTACCAGGAAGGAAGGTTCATTATGAAGAATTTTATATTGACTCTTCGATTATCAATGAGCATAAACTATCAACCCAAATAGCAATTGTTGCCAGTAAACAAGAAATCTCTAAGCGGTTGGGGAAAATGGAGGCGCCGAACCAGAGACAGAGCCGAACTGGTAAACGCATGAGGCATCCATGCCGTTCATATTTAAGAAAATGTTATTGCTCCAGTTGTTTTGTTCTTCTTTCATTTCGCACCCCATTAAGTCTTGGTTATGCGCCATATCGGAAGAGGTCAGGTTTGCACTTCTGGTGAAAGACTTGATGGGTTGTTTCAGCCTCCGCCGCGGAAAAAGGATCGAAGTTATGGAGAGAAGCGGTCCCTCTTGTTGACTCTTGAAGGGCCGGGTGCGTGCGAAAGCGGAGGCGCCGGTCTCAGGTCAAATCACGCTTTATTCTGGTTCATCGTTTGGCCAGTGCCAGTGTAGACACCATGAAGATCTTGGTGTTCCTGGCGACGTGGCATGCAGAGGCTGCTGTTTTGTATTTGCGCTCCGCTCTTCTACCCGGTTCAGCGGTTCACTCTCTGCCTCGCCCTGTATGCCGGATCTCGTTGCCCTTTTTTGGTTCAATATATTGTTTATCAGTCAAAAAAATGTGGATTATGACCAAAAGCCAAAGAAACAAAGTATTGCAAATTTTGATAAGCTGAAAAAGCAAAATGAAGATCACGATAAGTAACTACCTCTAGAAGGACTCAACCCATTCTTTGATGATTAGGCAAGAATTCTTCAGTGTGGCTGGTCAGGAGTGAAGTGAAGGAAGAGTTTTGAGTTCCGTCAGACTATTATCTCTTCCATCTATTCAAATATTATTTAGTTTCACTTAATGGTTCAATAATATACAAAGGGCCCTTCTCCAAATCCTCCATATATATATATTTCCCACGAGTAAGCCTTCAACATATCAGCGGAGGTGTTATTAGATCAAGAAGTAGTGGATCCCAGATGAGAATACTGTATTAGAGACCATGCATGTTTGTGGAGAAGGATAAGTCAACTGATTCGCTCCTGCTCTTGCAGAAAGCAAACCTATTGACCTTAACCAACCCTGTGCTTTGAACTGTCCGAAGCTGTTTACACTTTTTAAAAAGCAGCTTCTTGGCGAAAGTCATAAAATTACCGTTGCGTACTCCCAAAGGCTGTAACCGGGCGAAGCCAAACCGCTCCTCGTAAATCGAGCTAGAAGTTCAATAAGTTCAATGGGACATCTAATGCATTTATACCAGCCGGTCTGAATGGCAAATTCTGCAAGAAAGAAGCGTTTTAGTGTTTGGAAAGCTCATTAGCACTATCAAATCACTATAGTGATTCATCTCTTATATCCACCTTTGTTTTCCATTTCTTCCTAATAGAGGGACCTGTGTCACTGTGTGGCATATCTAAGAGGAGATAAACATCAGACTAAAATAAATTACACAGAGCCTCATCTTGCCATCTGGAAGTTAATGGTGAACTTCCATTCTCCTGAATCTGAAGGAAAAGATAACATCTTGATCATTATTCAATCTTATAAATGTCTAAGTCAAAGTTTTCTGAGTTTGCTTGACGAAGCACATGACCAAACCAAGATTCAAACAATCATGGGAAAAATGTTGATCTAAATCTAAATACAGTAGGGATCAAAGGAAAAAGGTTCTGCGCCCACCCTGTGATCAATCTTATCTTCTCACCTCATTACTTCCTTTTATTGGACCTCATGACATCTAAATATGATTTCAGTCATTTACCTCTGCTAGCGCATTCAATCCATAAATAGTATGGTAATTTACCCTAAACTACTGAGGTGTGTGGCGTCAATTTACTGTGCTTTTTGTGACATATGTATCTCCTCCGGCTAAAAATTAAATTAAATATCTTTGTTATAAATATTCATATTTTTCCTTCTTATTTTGTTTCTTCTCTTTTAACCAATTCAAAGGGATAAACTAATTGTTTTCTTTTTATTATCTTTATCACTTTTTGTGGCTTGCATTTTAGTAGTCCATATTTCTTTGTTTAAACCATTTTAATTGATTCATTTGTTTTTTATCTTTAGCTAGGAGCTTGAAAATAATGTGTTAACATTGCAGGTTGTAGGCAATAACAGAAAATAAGGAAGTTGTTTCAAAATGGTTTTTAGTGGGAGTGGGGAAATGACAAAAAGGTTGGGTTGGCATCCTTGGTTGATTCAGTGGAGGGACCAATTTTTACTTTAACAACCGTTACAGGATCTTGAATTTATGGCAGTTGGAAGGAGGTTGGCGGTAACAATCATGCTGAAATTCTTGGCATAAACCATATTTATCAAGGCGTTTTATGATCAAACATGGATCAAACCCCAATCATTGCCATTCCAATGACAATGTGATGCTAATTTCTGTGATCCAAAGAGCCTTTTTAAACTACTTGCGTGATTGATGTGGAAAATTCAAGCTTTTCTTAAAAGACAAAAGTAGCATCAGCAAAGTATGGTGTGTTCAGGCATTAAAATGCATAATTAGATCCACTGTACTTTGCAGTCGAGTTTAACAATTTATACAAGAGTTGAGGATCATGGGGTTCTAGGGCGACCACCAAGAAGGTTATTTTTCGAACTAAGTGTGACTAACCTGCCCTGACCCTTGGAAGCCAGTATGTGGTGACCCATTCTCTCTATTAACCTGTGGATTTATTTATTCATTGGTGAAGTTTTACCAGCAAGAGGTGAGCTTGGTAGTAAGAGGCGAAGGCAACCATTTCTTGTTAAAGTCATGGAAATGGACTATTTAAGGAGTCTTCTAAAGGTGTAGTATTACACAATTAAAGGAGTCTTTATCTTGGCTTTTCTCCTTTTCATTCAAAAAGCTTTTGTTCATCTTTTGATCACATTAACTATTAGATCTCTTTAAAGGTGTTATTAAGTCCCTTTCTTGTTTTGGCACATACATCTGGGTGGCAGTTCTCATTATAATTTTATTCTTAAGTGCCAACGTTGTCAAAATATTATCATTCAAACATACAAAAAATTAGGGACCAACATTGAGGGAGAATAAGGATCACACAGTCATGAAAGATAATAATATAGGAGCTTATTGAAAGCAGTTTCATACCAGGTCCCCGAAGGTAGATTTTCTCTTTCAAATTCCGCTTGATACCTTCAGAGTTGGAAAAATTTCTTTAGTCATTACTAGTCACTGCTTCACCTTTCAAGCTTTGCTCTGGTTAAAATCACTTTCAGTTTATATTAGACAATCTTTCCTTTATTTACCAGCATATTTGTCTCCTATTTGTATTACAACAAAAAAGTTAGCTAAAGATTGACAACAGATCAAAATAATAAGTAAATTTACTAATAGTGGTTGCAATAATGTTGATTATGCAGACGTCGATCCTTGGAAGAAAGAAAAATGTTTTTAAAAAGACACAGTTGAGTCAGATGGGTTAACTGACTGGCTCGAAAATTGTTGATTCAGAACGAGGTAATTTTTATAGGTTTTTTATTTATTTCCTTTTATTTTGATGGACTTGACAGATATCGTAATGCGACCCTTGAGCGACTGACCCTCGGGTTGATTATATGAAGCTTTGTTTGTGTAAAATCATGTAAGAGATTTTGTATGAAAGAAAGCAACGGCAAAGTTGGGAAGGATCAGTGGAAAGTCTGTGAGATTATGATTGGTCGGTTTTTCTCACAAGAGGAAAAGTAGGCGTTATCATTTTCTGCGAAGTGTTGGAGTGTACCGAAAAATCGATATTTTGATGTGGATTGTTTGTGTTGTCAAAGAACGTTTGGTGTGAAATCTCCACATTAAGTGCCTATCTTATTCTGGTTAATAAGTTGATTGATTTGAAAATCTGTTAGGATGGTAAGTGAGGGATGTGATTTGAGACCATGGTTATCAAGACCCATTCCAATATTGAGGCTGAATGGATTGAGGACCTCGACTGCGTGAAGGTAGAATAACAGAAGTAAATTGATCAGGCCGGAAAATCACCGATCGAGCATTCTATTTTTTATTAGAGTAATAGTTTGTGAAGTTCTTCTATGTGTTGCTTGAAATGATGGTGTGTTAACAAACACTATTATTACAAAAATACATGCTGCAATTACCTCAGACAAGAACATGAAGGCAAATTAAAAAAAAACTTTGCTTCATATATGATCTAATATTAAGTAGAAAGTCTAAACAAAGAGCATGAATTAATTCTTATTTTGGTCCTCTAGATATTAACACATATAAAACAGGTCCTTCTAACACTTATGTTAAATGTTCTTCTCTTTACTCTGTTCCAAACGATTCAAAAGAAACACAAAGCAATTTTCCTGACGCCTTTCCTTGCACAATGGAAGCATTCTCACAAATAGAAGATGAATAATTTTTCTTTTGGATCATTGGGTTAAGTCAGTATCAATCTCATTCTTGCCAGCCTCATGAGGACTTATCATTAAAACCACCTAATTAAGGGTTAACACATCAGCAAACTCTAAACAAAGGAGAAATTAACATAAAGAAATCTTGAATGATGATGGTGGTTGAAGCTGGTCCTCAGATCAGTAAAAAAATGGAGGTTGTGGTCACTAGTTCTCCCCCTCTTTTGACCAAAAAACATTGTACTCTTTTAGTTTATATTATGGTTTAAAGGGCCGTGGCACTTGTTTGAGCCAATAATTCTTATAAAAGCAGACAGTGAAGCCACAAAACATGCTCCTCAATTAAGTGAAATGCAAGCCCTGGTGTATCTCAATTCATAAAGTATGGTTAAAAATTCAATCAAAGAAACAAATTAAAGATTGTATTTAGATATTAAACATTTAAAATTAAACTTTAAAAAGGGAAGAAAGAAAATAGTAAAATCAGCCCTTTTAACAGGTTAACGACGCTGATAATAGTGCTATAACGGAGGTTGCCTATGACTGTTGACCGATGCCCAGCCCTGACGAAGTCCAAGTTCTGAGGAACTTTTTAAATTCGTTTGAAATTTTGGCCCTCGTAAAGGATTGTAGGATCATTGGAGGAAGATTTTGATTTTGATTTTGGGCAGTTTTGAAGAAGGTTGAGTGGAGAAAATTGTTGTTATCTTTGGGTGAAAAATCAATGATCCATATCTTCTTGCCCACTTCAAATAGAATCTGTGTTATTAATTAATCTTACAGGAAAAATTTGTGATTACATTCTTTGTGTGAGCTTTTCAGCTGGATGGTTTTGTGGGTAAAGCCGTCAATTTTGGTTACCATTTCCAGCCATCTTTTTGGGAATGCAAACTCATAAGTACTAATGGAAGAACAGATTAATAACACTAATAGATGACTGGATTTGTTGGACACGGTCATTGTGTAAATTTTGGCGGCTCACCTGCGTGCCGCGACCAGTGAAATAACTCAAGTTCTACCAAGTCTACCTGGTAGCTTACTTAGAAAATAAATGGGAAATAAGTTATTAAACAGCAACCACCAAGGGCATTAAATAAGCAGGATAAACATCACAACAGCTTGCACATGCCAGCCTCAGATTCAAAAGAAAATGATTAAGAACAATGACGATCAATTGTCAATGCGTGTCACGGCTGAGGAAAGCAAATAAACTTTGGGTTAAATGTATGTTTTTACTTTATCTGGGACATTCGCCAGGAGTTCTGAGGCTTTTGTTCTTTCTCTTAGCGGCTGTCATGACGGATTAACATTATCCCAGTGGTCTCCGGTTGGTTTATATGCATAGCGTTTTATCATGATATCTCTCGGTGCCGGCATGGATAACGCCATGCTCATTTTATTGCGGGTTCGGACGAAGGCATCTGTTTCGCATGCCTTATCTTCGCTATACTACTAAGACTGAAGGCCACCGTTTGACTTTAAGACCGGATCATGAGTGCCGTATCAGCATTTTTTTTGAACATATCACAGATGCATTTGGTTGATTCTGAAGTTTCTTTCTTTCTTGTATCATAATGCGCGGCGGCTGAGAGGAACAGACACATTCTTTGCATGTAAGTACAAACGAAGGCACGGTCTTACCACTTTTTGTGTTTATTGGATAAATTCATAATCATCACTCTCCTCATATGACTTTGCAAATCACTTCTGCTTCTTTTCTTGGGTTAGTGATTTAGAGACAAGGAGTTCCATGGAAGGAAAAAAGTGATAAAATGAGAAAAAAGAGTAAAGTCAAACATAGACCACTGAATCAGTTCTCTTTGCATTGAGTCATTATAGTAACCAACTAGGAGGATTAAGGTGAGATTATATTATAAATACCAATGAAAAATGCTCAAACCAGTGATAGAACAAGTTAAACTTAAAAGTAAAATCCAATAAAACTACATCTTTAAATGGGTTTAACAACACAATCCACAAAATAAAAGAAAAGTTCAATTCAGAGACTAAAGCTGGGAGTGTTATCAATGTTGGAAGCTACACCATGAGAATCGTGATAAGACTACCTCATCATCGCCTTTTTATAGACAGATAAGTTGTATACCTCCAAGGTCAGGCAGACAGGTTTGGACCGATGCGCAGTAATGTTGGCCTGAGTACGAGATAGTCATCTCTGTGCCTGTTGAGGGTATTTTATTAAATGTAAAGAAAAATGACCTAGGCAGGAAGATAAAGCCAAAAGAGGAAGTAGAATAGCACTCAGAAGGTAAAGCGTATCGAAAGGGTTCAAACATGTAATAATCTGTAAAGTATTATTAAGTCATATCATATCAGATTCTGCATTTTTCTCTAATTAACACCTGCATCCCACTTGGCCTCTCTATTTGCAGTATTTAGATGGACAATTCAGGCCCCCTTCTATCGATGTTATATTATAAACCAAAATTCCCCACCTTCTTGAAGCATCAGAAAAAGGAAGAGTAGTGAGAGTCTTGATCTGTCATTCGATTGAAGGGCTGGATCCAGACAGGACCTGACTGATTGTTGCCTCGCGGGTTGGCTTAACGAGATTTATTATATGCTACACTACTAAAGTATACATAAAGATTATTCAAGAAGGCATGTTCTGTTTGTTGGGAAACTAATGGAAATTGGCAGAGTGTACCGAAGGATAACTGTGCAGATTCTGCCTGAGATTCACGCCGGGCACACATGAAACCGGCTTTGAACGACGAAGGTCACATCTGTTTGCCCCGCGGAGTTCATGACTTGTATATCCTGCTGAAGGTGTGTTCGGAACTTATTTTTTGTGGCATGGCGCAACCGGCGGCACTACCTCTGCCATAATACGACTTAATTTCGGATTTGGCGCGAGTCGAAATGGATGTTTCTTGCGAAAAGTATACTGTTTTTACGGCTGGCTCGGCGTCGTGAATGAGTTCTGTTTCTCGTTAATCATGCTGATCGTCAATCACAAGAATCGTCTAAATCAAAAAAGAAGAAGAAAACTTCTCATCACTTTCATTGTTTGCCCACCCCCACGAAAAAATCATGGAGGTGTTCCTTTGTCTAATTTGTGGTTAGGAAGACAGCAAGTACAACCTTTTCTGACTAGAGACTAAAGCATAAATGATATTGAAGCGTACTACTTGCATATAAGCGTTCAATGTCTTAAACTAACATTTTTCCTCAGTTTGGAGGAGGAGCATGTTTGATTCTTGCCTAATGGCGGGAGTTAATTCTGGAAAGTGAATCTCTTGTAACAATGTGTCTCTGTCTACTAAGCATATAAGCTAAAACAAAATGAATGTCATGGCGACTACGGTCCAGCGTAAATATATCGCCGATGATTCAGATGTGGAGGATGATATATCAAACCAATCCACGTAATGTACGAAGGTATTATCGTCGTGTGGCAAACGGGTCTGTGGATTCTTGATGTACGAGCTTTGGTACGAAGCGAAGATATCATGGAGCTACCTTCCGGCCAATCCCAACGCGAAGTCAAACGCGATGCCTTCAAGATTCTCGATGATTACGCGGCATCGGCTGCTCTCTACGCCGTCGATTCATGGTGCATTGCATTCTCTGTGGGAACCTGGCATTATGTAAGTCTCGTATATATAGTCAAAATTATCAGTTATACAAGGAGACTGGGCGGCTGTAAGCTGGGTGCGGGCTACCATAAGCTGATCAGGAGACTTGCATACCTGGCTTTTTGTCCCTTCCACTTCAGCTCCGCACCTCGAGTGGAGACTTCGACCTGTCCTTCTGAAGCTTGCTTTGCTATGGAGTTGCTTCCAAAGGCTGGTTAACGATTACCAGGAAAAACCTATTCTATGGTGCCATATATTCAAAACTCTCCGTGAAAAGTAACCTCCCTGTCAGCTATCTCAGCAACGATCGATACCGATCGCTCTTTGGCGAGGGTTGCTGACTCATGTATCGAAAAACTGTAATCGGGAACATTGGCGACTGCCACGGGGGTGCGCCCACTAAGACTTGCGCGACGGACGGCGCGATCGCTTCCGGGGATTACACGCGGGCGTTTTGCGAAAGCTCTCTGGGCATGGCGTTATCAACGGCGGTATTGGCGTACGTCAGCATCTGTGGGTTTTGACCTGCCGCCATTGCTGGCGGCATCAGTTGGGAAAACGTTTGACACGCTAAGGATATTCCCGGGATGTTCCGCCACGATGGGCTGGATGTTTGACGCCAACCAGTTAACCGGCTTTGACCGCTGTGTCGGAAAGCCATCATTTGACGATCGTTCGTTGGACCGTTCTTCTAGCGCAAACTAACCGCTATGCTGTTTTATACGCGTCTGATATTGTGTCAGGGTTTGCCTCTCGCACCGGTTTTCGTTTCAAAACGCGTACCGAGCGGCATGAATGTGGCGCGGGCTAACCGTTGGCTCGTTGCGTACTACATTTGTTGCGATCGATTGGCCGGGTTAACTCGCGCGACTTTGCGGTGCGCGTTGATGATACCGCTTCTACTGCGCGCGCAGGGCACAATATTTGCTGCGTCGTGCCGGGCTCGACCGATTGACCGGCGCGGGGCTTGCGATTTTCCGCCGAGCAACCAGCGACAAAACCGCCGCCAACCGTTGGCGATCGGATCTCGCACGGTGATAACGAGACTCGAAGCCGTTGACGTTAGCGTTCCGGCTTTGCGTGTCGTCCACTGCTGACATCACGATCTTCTTCTGAACGGTAGTGATCTCCCGGTTCGAACTCAGGCGTGGCCTCGCCTGGCTCGCGGCTTCTGGCCGAGACGTTTCGCTGTTGCCTGTTCTATCTTCCTCTCACGCGCACGCCCCAATGCTGCCATGTTACCAGGATGGATTCGTATCTCCAATTCTTTAACATAGTGAGGAATTGAAACCTGGGTTGAAGGAATGCGCTACGAGAAACTGTATTCCGATTGAACGGATTGCCTTCTCATCGTTCAGAGTATAACACAAATGATCTGTTGGGACTAGATTGAGGACTTCGGGGATGGGCCGGTATTCGGACGATGCTGTGACCTGTGTTCTGTGTTTGGATCGACGGTTTAGCGCACTTTATCGAATCGCGATTTTGTGCGCTGCAAGCCCGGACTCTGCTTTTTGTTCTGGGCGCAGATAGTATCTGACCAGATTCCTTTCTCCTGCGTTGTTTGGACGTTTATTCGCAGGTGACATACTTTTTCATAATATTTCGATTTTACCTCTTTGCCATACCCAGACAAGTTTTAATTTGATCGTATAATTGTGGTTCTGAGTTCGTATGCTTTTTATTTCAGTTATTCTCGACAAATCATGTGACATGGTTGAAATATGTCCGTGTCTTCTTCGATTATCGTTTGTGCTCTCTGGGTTGGCCTCGTTTGCGGTTCGATCTCCGAATTCAAATGCTGAACTGTTTTTACCATAGTGAGTTCTGAAATAGAAGGAAGTTGGGTTCGACTACGGCGCATTACGACAACTCGCGTTCATATCGATAATATTTTATTTTAGTAAGTATTTGACGACTCGATTTCTGGTTCATTTTGATGTTTTTTAAATATGATAAACATGGTATCGTTTATCTTAATCAATATGATATTTTTTCTTCTAAAACCATAATTTATATTAATTATCTATAAAAAATTATATTTATGATTGTTTAATTTAGACTAAAATTAATCAAATAGAAAAATAAAAAGAAATTATTGAAACTTTTACAAATAATAGATATTTCTTAGTACACCAACCTAGAAAGTTCTAATCTTGACAATGTTATGGGAGAAAAACAAATATCGTTTTTCATTTTTCAAACCTGTTGGGTTTTTCAAGTGCTAGCGTTCAATTCATTCTGACCCGATATGGAAAATGATGATCCATTGTACTAAGCTTTGGTTATGTGACAAATTAGACTTGGGTATTATACCAAAGTAATATCAGCGGTTATCATCATGTTATTCATTGATTATTTATGGGATTGATATTACCATTTATGCAGTGAATGATCAATAACCTATCAAAAAACCTAACCATATTCTCTTTTTTTATCTTGTGTGAATTTTCAGCGATTCAAGGTGAATTTTACTCATTATTGGTGGAAATGAGTTAGTTTTATTTTGTTTTTAATGTTTATGCCAGTTTATCAGCCATTCATTTATCGTTATTTTATCATGTTTGATTTTTGTTTTTCGACATGGTGTTATTCGAGTAAATGTTGTTATTTATCTGTTGGTAGCGATTGACAAAAGCAATCTCTTGTAAAAACGATTTTGAAACACCAGGTTGTCTTTTGTGGAGAAAGCAATCTCACGTTATAAATTGATAAAGTTAAGTACGAATTTCACATAAAGTGGTTATCTACTTCCAGTTGAAGGAAAATAAGAAATATGGCCTCGCCTCCTAAGGTGAGAGGCCACTAATGGCGTAATTAATTATTATTATTTTATTTTTTTTTTTGAAAAGTTTTGGACAGGTGAACTTAATTAAGAGCTGAAACTTGTATCGTGATGGGGTTTGAAAAATAGCGTGTGAGCCTCTTACATTAAAGTGAAAGAAATGGCCTGCCTCAGCTGCAAACCACCAGCGTGACGCGGCGTCCATCCTTTAAGGCGATGATATGGTCATTGGAAGGCTGCGTCTTTGATAATTCGTCATGTGAAACGAGTCATTACGATAATATATTATCATATGAATCCGATGAATCTGATAAAGGCAGGATGATTTTGATAAATGTCCTTGATACTCTGCTACAAATCAGATGAGCGTTGTCTCTAAGTGAATGGAAGGTATTCTCCTCAGGTGGGAATAATATCTCTTTATAAATCTGAAGTGCTTTGACGGTGAAAGGTGCACTCTTGTTTCTCATATGCAACACATTCGATCTCTAAGTAGTGTTTTCTCTCTCCGAGAAAAGCGAAACACCCCGGCATCAGATGTGCCGCTTGCGCTGGGCGCCTCGCCGACCCCCTGCTGTTTCTGGAGATCTTCAATGAGTTCTGGTCGGTATAGTGGCCTGATCCTGCCAGTCGAAGAATCCGGCGCTGTCCACGCCGCGTAATCCGGTCAATGCGGCCCCGCTCGAAGCGGAGTTCAGTTGAAAATCTGGTTTGTTTTTAAGGAGGATAGTCGTCTGTTAAATGAAAACAAGTCTAGTAGTTTAAAAGGTTTTAATAATTACCAGACGAGTTGATTTTTTGGAAGAAACGATCAGGCTTTTTAGAGACAGTCTCGACAGGATATGACTCAACCAAAGAAGAACGCTGTCTATAAGTAAATTTTTATTACTTTATTTTATTTTATTTTATATATATATATATATATATATATACATATATCTATTATTATTATATTTAAGTAATTTATTATTTAATTTATATTTTTATTATTTTATTTAGTTAGTAAGTATATTTATTTTTTTTGTTTATTAATTAAATTTGTGTTAATGTTTTTTTAATAATTCAATTTAATTTTTTTTTTTTTTCTTATATAAACCATCATCCACCCTTAATTTATTAAAATTATCAAATTCAAAAATTAAGACAAATTTTAAAATTCAAGTCTCAAAATTTCAAAATTCAAATTCCCCACCCTTATTCATTTACAAGTTTAATTTTCATTTAAAATTAAATATCAAATATAAATTCAAATTTTAAGGTTCCAATATCAAAAATGCAAATTCATAATTTCCAAAATTCATGTAATGTATTTTTAAAATTTACAAAATTATCTTAATTTCAATTTCAATCTTCAGTTTATAATTTCAAAAATCAAGTGTCATGATTTCCAAAATTTAAGTCCCTTAAATTTTCAATGATTTCCAATTCCCAATTTCAAGAACAGAGTGTCATAATTTCCAAATCAAAGTCTCAATTTCAAATTTTAATTTGAAATAAAGTCACTCAATTTCCAACTTAAATTTCTCAAATCTCAAATTTCAAAATTAAAAATTCTCAATTTCAAAATTAAAGTGCATTAATTTCAAAATTCAAAGTACCCTAATTTCCGATTTCAAATTTTCAAATTTCCAATTTCAAATTTCAAGTGACATAATTTCAAAATTCAAGTCCCCAGATTTTCAGTTTCAAAGTGCAATTTAAAATTACATTTTCCATGTCTCCATTTATAAAACTCAAGTTCTTGTTCAAAATCCGATATCCAAAATCCCAATTCAAAATTCTCAATATTCAATTTCATTTCAAAATTCTCAATTTTCAAACTACAATTTCGAACTTTCAATTTTCAAAATTTCAATTTCAAACTAGTTTTCAAACATTAAACTAATGATTAATTTTATAATTACTATAAAATTGAATATTGGGGAATGTTATTAACACCTCTCGATGGTTCAGTGGGATGAGCGTCTTGCATATCGTTTGTAAATAGTTTTGACGTGATTTATAACCGATTTATAATTGAATGTAATGATTGTATTTTGTTAATACGTAACGATATTTCTAATTGGTGTGGCAACGTATTTGTTCAGTGCGCGTTTTCTAAGTATGACTTTGCTTGGTTGTTATGTATATATGTCTTGTATGTTTTTATATTATTGTTTATATACATATTGATTGATTGATTAGTCAAAAAATTGTATTTTACTTTTAGTTTTATTTAGTGAGGCCAGTTTAGAGTTAGAGGGTGTTACATTTTAATCTTCGATATGATAACACAACTTGAATCGAGGCTGGGATTTGCGGCTACGGCTGCATGAAGTCGCATCTAAGGTTTTCTTTCTTGTTTGTTTGCTGAAACCAAAACCAAATAATTGACTCAAACGTTTTCAGATGGTTTTTAAAATCTGAAGCGAATCGCATTTTTAGTAGGCTCATAACTAACAAAAATCTGGGTTCACTGAAGCCATTTACCTCACCAAGGTGATTGGGGTGAAGCTGAATACAAATTAGGGAAAATGTGACTTTATTAGTTGATTGATGAATCTATCATTTTTGTGCTTTGGTATATGATTATTGACCAAATCTGCTGATGAGAGTTTAGTTCTGAGATTGTACTGCCACACATGTTTTGATTATTGTATTATTAATATTGGTTGGTTCTTTTACCAGTGTTACATTGCGTCTTTGGCATATGGCCTTCCCACTCTATTCATACTTTATATTATTTATCATTGTTGTATATTCCATTTATTTTAATGTGTTATTGTTTGTGACTATTCTCATACATGTTGACTTTCTCTTACTAACGCCAGGATTTTATCATTTTTTACATGTATATCTTATTTTTGCATACTTGTTTGTAGGAACATGTTGATTCCCTCCTTGTTGGTGATTGCTCTACTCATCCCGACACATGCATTTAGTTGATTAGTTATCTAGTTTGTCTTCCCTGTTATTATCTCCATTATATTCATGTCTTGATTATCTATTTGTATATGTTTACGTTATATAATGTCTTATATCTTATACCTTAACGATTATAATGTAATAATGGTGATCTTTCTCTTTTAGTATTAGTGTTGTGTGTTTATTTGTGCATGACTATCTCACACAGTGATTGCATGTTTCGCTGTCTATGTGGGACGCATGTATCTCTTATCATAAAATCCTTAGCCTTAGTCGATCTTATCTTTCTTGATTATGTTTGATTGGAACATTGCTTTCCTTGTTTCTTCTCTTAATGGGAGCTATTTGGGTAAAGGATCTGAGTGATGGGTTATAATGTTTGGGAAACGTTTGGGTCAGTAAAACATAATAGATACTAGAGGGTCGATCATATTTCTGGGAAATACACTGATGATTTTAAACATAGTAAGGTATATTATGGGTGCATTTTGAAATTTTAAATGTTATGTTTTTCTACCAGTGAAAAATTCTAATCAGAATTCTTATAAGATACAAGAGGGTAAAAAAGTGAATTGTCAAAACGGGATATATAAAAGTGTGAATGAAGATGAGATGTTATTATAGAAATGACATAAGTTGTGGTGCAAATAGAGAGGAAGTTTGAGGACCAAGTGTAATAAAATGGAAAATATATTTTTAAAGAAAAGCAAGGCCTTATAAGTTTAGGAGATAAGATAAAGTGGTCTAAGAGAGCTAGTGTGATATGGAAATCAGTTTTAGGAAGAGAGGGAGAAAATGGAGAAGAGAGGCAGGCAGAAAGGGAATGATCAGAAACTTTGGTGTGATTCTTCTGATTCTTAGCCTAAGTGTTCAAGCATCTTGAGTGAAGAAGATTCAAAGGGATTAAAGGTATGGACAAAAACCCTAGCTTCCTTCTTTTGTGATTTTGGTTTTGGGGAAAAACCCTAACTTAGGGAAAAAAGGTTTTTATTGGTTATAACCCACTTTTGGGAGTTGTTTTCGGTGATGCTTTTGGATTATTTTGGGTTTTTGGTTTGATTTATGGAAAAAGGGATGATATCATCAAATCTGAGCAATTTTGAGGTCTACATTTGGGGGATCTGTGGCAGCTCGTGGGGAGGGGCTTGGACAAGCCTGAGGAGATGCAGCCTTAGCAACACTCTGCAGAGTGGCGTAGCACTATTCACATACATGTGTTTTTGTCATGTTTTGTTATTTCGTTATTAGGGACTTGTCTATTAGACTAATAGGGACCACATAAGTGTAAAAAGATTCTTTACCATGTTTGGTGAGAAGAAAGACAGGCGTGGTTCTAAACACATATATAATTATGCAAGATGCTTTAAGGCTAGGATGTTGGACTATTTAACTTCTCTGTTAATGGGGCATCGTATGACTCAGTTCAGTGTTGTGGCATCGACCATCTTGGCGCATTAATCGTTGGAACTCTTTGATTAGTCGGCGTTACTCTTTGTCATCTTTGATATGCTTTGTCTTCCGACACCTCGATCTTATCTACAGATGCGCCCAGTGTATTGTATGACTACTCATTTCATGTCTTGGTCTAGGTAGTCAAACAATTACATGATAAGAGTCGGATAACGAGTGGTAAGCAAATAATACATGTTTTGCTCTAAATGCACCTGTTTCTCTGTCTGATATAGCTCTATTTTTCTCTTGGTATAAACTCATGCTCCTGTGGAGTCTTGAACAAGTATAAAGTACCCATATAAATCACAGTGTGTGTATAGTTTGTTATATGAATTCATGAAGAATTACGATGCTCCTCTTTTGTATATATTCTTTGTGCCTCCTAAAGAAGTATTAATGCATGTATATGTGCAGTCATATGTTTCCCTTTCTCAGCGTTAAGCTTAGCTGGTTCAATCAATTGTGGGATTACAAGGAGGACATTGATCTTCATTATCTTCAGGAAAATGAGCTAGTAGGGGTCGTCATAGTAGGTTTCTTGCTCTAATTATGTAAATATGGTTTTGTATGTATTATGTAATATATAAATGGGACTCGAGGCATAGCGTTGACAAGTAAAAACACTACTCACGGTGGTAGTTTTATTTTGTATGTTGTGTATATGATATTTTGATTCAATTACAAGACTTGGGCTAAATGTTTGAAAAAACAGTAAAGAGTCATTGATATGGTTGGTGCTCCACTTGTTAGCCCTAAGGCTGGGGTTGGGGTGTGACCACGATCTTTGAGGAACTTGTATAGCTGGATTATATTTCAGGATACTTGTGTGGGCTTGATGTGTTTTGCTTTTAGATGTCATTAGGTTTTTCGGATCACCCACATATTCCTTTGTACACTTAGTTTATCCACCCCGAGTGTTGAGAATAGTGAGAGCCTTTACCATGGGTCGCCGCTTGGGATGTCGAGGAGGTGCATGTGGAGGTGATGGCGACACCATGGGCTTTGGAGGCGTGTTGGGAGGTTGTGTGCCTGCCCTTTGGAGGTGATCGCTCCTACTGGGACTTGCCAGTACACCTTGTCTTTTTAGAGCTACCATTGGCTTTAGGTTGAGTTTAGATCCTCTTGGATTAAAGACTCGCATCCTACACGATAGGTGCATCATAAGCCTTTAGAGGCGGGTTTGAGCAACGATATGGATCGATTCTCGTTTTGGTTTTCCAAGGGTATGTAGAGATTGATCAGAGTTTGAGTTTCAATGGAACAACTTTCTATATAGTGTTGGCTTAACTATTTCAGTTTCAGTTCAGCATTCACTTATTTATTGTCGCCAACAAGTGGTATTTTTGTCGGTCTTTATTTTTAGAGCTTGTATGTTACTCGATTTGGTCGCCGTGGATTAAGATTCGAAGCGAGACTGGTTGACCGAGATCATATGGTTATGGATTCACTGTTGATTCAGTTGATGTTGCCAGTGATTTCTCGATTCAATAGGCATGGCCGAGTGTGGAGGATGGGTAGAAGCAAGCCATATTCGTTCGAGGATGGACTTAATATGATTTTGTAGCTTGTATTTGTTGATTATTGATAATTTTCTGACCATTGGTTCTTTGCGTTAGATGGGGTGGCTTGCCTGGCCTCGGTGTATTCAGGTACTCGTGATGCAGTGCGTATGGATAGAAATTTTGGGCGGCCTTCGACCAGGTCAAGGATCTTTGATGGAGTTACGTTGGGATAGTAAGTCAACGATTTTGAACCCCCGCCAGCGAAATTAAGGTTGGATGATAATTTTATTAGCCCTTGATTGGCTGCCAGTCGTCTAACCAGGCCAAGACTGGCCGTTACTGCAGCTAGCCAGTTGATTAAAAAAAAATCACCCCAAACGTTGTGTTTCATTCACTCTAAGCCCAAGATCCCCAACCCTAATTTCCTTTTGGCATTTTCAGTGCAGTGAAATTTTATCCTTTCGTGACGGCCTCCATCGAGAATAAACTACGTTTCTCATCGGTTTGACGATCTCACCTCTTGTGCCCTTTTATCTCTCTTGGCCTCCTTATCAAGGTTATTTAGAGGGGTACTGACTCCGTCTACCTGCCTCCATTAGTTCTGAAACTCTCTCAGCTCCCTGTTTCTCTAACCTGCTGTTGGATTGCCTATTTTGGCTCTTCATTGTTCTTCAAATCACAATGTTAATTTCCTTTCTTTTTATTTTGTTTTGAATTTTGAAGCTGAAACTAGCATTGAAACCTCAAAGTGGCCTGCTATTCATAAAGAAAGCAGTGAACAAAGGAATGAACCTTTGCTGTTGTAGTATTTATATTCTGTTTTTATGCTAGCATGATTAATCCATCTTGTTAAAAATCTAGATGAAGTTGGATAATCAGACTATGATTATGGTTCTAGATTCTGACCGAGGTTTTTCTGTGTTTGTTAGCTAGCATAGATAAAAGAAATGCACTATAATGTTTGCTGTCGACTCTCTTATTGTTTTTTGATTCTATTAGTTAGGATTCATATCATGTTTATCAAACAAAGATTAGTTGTAGATTGTTTTCTCTGTCCTCTCATAAATGCTGGTGTAAGTTTTCTGGGAAATCAGGGATTTTTCTTTATTTTCTGCACGATATCAGTGGGTTCTGAGCTTTGTGACCTTCCTGATAACCAAATATGGATTAGCTTTAACAACAGAGCAATATTCATGTTGCAAGAAATGGTTGTTTCCAGCGATCATGACAACTTCAAGAGCTTTGTTCTACCCATTACAGGCTGAAGATGCTAGAGGTATGAATCTGATGTCTAGTTGGTTTTGTTTCTTAGAAACTTAAAATCTCAACTGAACTAATGTTTGTAGTTGTTATAGGCTGTGTTGACTGGAGCTTATTGTTTTATTGGGTTCCTATGATGAATTTTCAGTTTGGAAAATTTAGGTATTTGTAGACATTTTAAATTTCTTAGTTAATAAACGAGTTAGGTTTTGGGTTTATCATCTTTGTTCTTCAGTGGATATTTAGGTATGTCAAGCAATTCATTTTTTAGGTTATAGTTGATATAAGAAAATTTTGGTATCTTTGTATTTCCATATATGATTTCCTTATAAAACCAAAGCTCTCTCTCATTATTGGAATAATTTTGCATTTTGTTAATGTGGGGTTGCTTTTGATTTGTAATTGAATTAATATGGCCAGCCTTAATCACAGGGATCTGAATCATGGGATGATCACTATTTGGAAAGAAGTGAGAGAACAGTAGGCACCTAACGGAGACAGAAGGTGTCAATTGATCAGTGATCTGTTCCTCAGACACTTCTGTCAAGTATGTGCCTTCCTTCTCTCCCTCTTTTTGTTTCTTCATATTGTGATGTCTGAAATAAATGTAATTCATTTATTGAATGAATTTATTGAAATATTGGTCTTTGCTTATATATATATATATGATGTGTTTCAAGGGTTTAATAGGCATAATTTGAAATTGGGTGCCATTAAATAATCTAATAATCATTTGATATTTGGTCTTTTTTAATTTTATATTGAAGTTATGGATTTTGAATCTAATTGTGGGGATGCTAATGATGAATTACAAATATTGAAACTCATTGACTTAGATACCACTGCTGCTAATATTCACTTTAGTTTGTGGTACTAGTGATGGGATTAATGTTGAAGTATAGTATTAAAAAGGAATTTATAGTGATGTTGGGAGAAAGAAATTTGTTTCTAAAGAAGGATGGGAACAACCACAACTGAGTGTGAATCATTGCAAGATTAGTTTAATAGATGATTGAAAATGTAAATATAAGTTTGTGAGGACTTTATACTTGTAGTTTAAGATAATGAACTACCATTTGGACTCATATTAGAAATATCATTGATTCTAAATACAATAGTGTAGATTGCCATGTTGATTGACCATTGGGGGATGTTGAGGTCTGAAAACTTGATCATAAGGCTTGTAGGATTACTCTCTAGATGTATTATAATGCATGATCTTCCATTTAAGCTATCTTTGATAAATAGGTTTGGTAAGTGAATAGAGTTTGAATCTCAGTTTCTAAATCTATTTGTGAGAAACAACGATATAAGGATAATTGTTGGAATATCTTGCGGAGTGAAAAAAAAAAGCTAAGAACATATTAGCTAATGTTCTGGTAAAATTTGTTTAACTTATGAGTGTACATGAACTATTTGTAACATAAAAATTATGTGATGAAATGCTCATTATGCTGATGATAAGTGAATTAAAATAGTAAAAATTAATTCATTTGTGAGTTAGAAGTCCACATATAGGATGGATTATGCGGAAAGATATTTGGGGTGTAAGATTAGAATAGATGGAAAATCTTACTTGACTTTGGACAATGCCCCGCTAAGTGCATTAAAATATTTTGAAAGAAAACACTAAAATAGGCTTGCTTGTGGTGATTTTTTCATATTGATGTTGTGCACATATCTTGAATCTAAATGGATTAAATGTTTGAAAGTAAACTAAAGAGGCTTTATAAAATGAAAGCGTTAATGTGTAAAGAAGACCGGAGGGTTAGACATTTCTTGGTATGTTTGAAAGTGCATTTAGATGTGTTGATGGATTTCTTGAGGATGAATCATGAGTGATGAGATGCAGAATCTTCTGCGCCAATTGCTTTGAAAGTGCTATCAAACATCGTCGTGCTTTCAATAGTTTGACTTTTAATGATGATTATGGCATCAATGAAGGAAGTGGAAAAGGAAGCGGAGAAGATCTGTGCTATGGCTCATTATATCATATTACTAACTTGATATACAAAATTAGTCTTACCCTCAATTTGCATTTCATGCAAGTTTATAGTATAGAAAACCGTTGGAGTAGAAAACTTGTATCAGTGATGAGGTGATCAAAGATATGGTAGCAAGGATGAAGGTAAAATTTGATAAGTATTGCAGCAAGTATTTTGTCACTGTTGCACTTGGATGTGTTCTTAACCCTCGTTCTAAGTTGAACTTTTTGAGCTTTCGCTATAAGAGACTTTATCTATATAACCATCAAGAGAAGGTGAATATGGTGAAAGAGGCATTGTATAAACTCTTTGCTGAATATACAAAGTACGAGAGCTGTGGCTGTTGTATTTCAAACTACCTTATCATCAATGATCGGACAACCATTCAAAAACAATATCCTCGATGATAACGAGACCAAACTCGGCTCATCAATAACATCTATACTTGATGTAAGTTTGAGTATCATAATTTCTATTTGTTGAGTTACTGGTGACCGTTTATTATAATTAACCTTTTTGTTTATATTAACTGCGGCTTTAGGAGTATCATATGGAAATGAGTCAAATGACTTCAAATGATGTCGGACTCAACTTGATATACTTGGATGAAGGATGCTATGTTAGAGTAGCCTCGATGTGCTAGAATATTGGAAGTTACATAAACATTGATTCCACAGAAAGAAGGAAGAGAAGAAAGAAAAGAAAGAAAAAAAAGAAAGAGAAAGCTTTTTTTTAAGAAGAGAAAAAAAAATTTTAATTATGGCTTGTGACATTTTCAAGCATCCCAATCCTGTGATGGCTTTGGATCTTCATTTAGTATTGGTGGTCATATCTTGCATAAATATAGAAATTATTTGCTCCCAAAAACTATGCAAGCCCTCATTTGTACTCGTAACTGGCTCCATGATTTTAAAGAAATTGGGTCTTCTGGTAAAAATTGCTTACTCCTTGAACTTTCGTTTGTTGTTGTTTTTTTGTTTCTTACTTACAATTTGCAAAATAAACATTGTTGTTTTATGAATTGCAGATGTACATGAAGTAGAGGATATTTGATTATCTAAGGAAGATTCAAATATTGTTGTTGATGATGATCTTGTCTCCATTGAGAATGATTTTTAGATTTATGATTTAATGGTTATCCTAATGAGAATATATTGTTCCTGTAATTCTGTTTGGTTTTGATGTAAGGAATTGTTTTAATTTTGTTTTGATTATGGTTTTGATGATCTTGATGTAAAACACTTCAAACTTCTTGTTTGAGAGATCTTGATGAGAGTATATCTCACAGTCACAAGTTATTACTTATTACTTATGTAACACCCCAAAATATACCCTAGTCGTTTTCGACATGTTTAGGGTATTTTGTAAGTGTAATTTGAATGTTTCGTGAGTTAAATGCGAAACATGGAAACGAGAGACCCGGAAAGTTACAAAACTTAAGGACCACGATTGTAATTTGTCAAAAAGGGGCCAAAGAAGAAATAATAGGAATTGTTATGTAATTCTTGAAGATTAGAGGCCAAAATACAATAAAAGGGAAATTAGAAGCCAAATAGTCAAGAGTTGAAGGACTAGTTGCAAAAGTAAACTTAACCCAAAAATGGGTTTTAGGGCGGCATGGCACCCAATAAATCAGTGATTTAAAGACCAAGAGTGGTCTCATTTGGGGAAGGGGAGCAGCTAGAAGAGAGAGAGGAAAAGAGAGAAGAAGAGAAGGAAAGAGGAAGAAAGAGAAGAGGAAGAAGGGAGGAATCAAGCCAAGGTATGGAACTACTAACTTTGAGTATGGACTTGGATTTTGTATGGATCCTTGGTTTTGTTTAGTTAATGGTTTGCCCCCGAACTGGGTTTGATAAAAGTTCATCCCAACATGAGTTTCTTGTTGGTGATGATTTCTTTCTAGGGTTTGATAGGATTTCATCCTAACCCAGTGGACATGGGGTAAGGTGGGTAAAACCCCAAATGTAAAAGAAAACATGGAATCCTCCCTTTGAGGTTGGATTCATTGATTAATTGCAAGGTAAAAGAGTTGGGTTAGAACAAACCCTAACAAATCCTTGTATTTGGTTTGTATAGGGGTTATAACCCATATTAGAGTTATTGGAGAGTAATTCATGGTAGATTTTTGAAGTAAAGATAAGTATCGGAAGAGGAATTGAATAGAAAAGAGGTTACAAAATGATTATGAAATGGTTTTGAGGTGTATATGAAGTATGGAATTGAATTGGGTATCAAAAATATGGAAAAGGGGGAGAAAAGAGACATTCTGGGCATTTCCGGGTGATGTGTACCAGTACACTTTGAAGGTGTACCGGTACACTTTCAATGTTCTGGTCGTTTTGGCCCAGTGTACCGGAATTACGCCCCAAGGGTGTACCAGTACACCTGTTCACGCTTTCAGTTTCGACCAGTTTTTGTATTTTGGCCATAACTTGCTCATTTCTTATCGATTTGAGTGGATTCAAGTGGCTACGTAAAATGAACTAAGGAGAACCAAGCAAGAATAAGGTATCCACCAAATTCTGACCCTAAGTGGCCTAAAAATTCACTCAAAGTGGGGCCATGTGCAAGCCAAATTCTGGTTCCAGCTTTGAACATAGAGTAGTCCGGGTTGTTTCGGACGTAACTTGAGTTTCGGTGCTCCGAATTGGGTGATTCCAGTTGGAATAGAACCCTTAGCACCTTATCTTTAAAAGAGTACAATGACCTAGAGTCAAACATGAAGTTAAGATCCCGGAAAAATTAGTAATACAAACTGTTCTAGTGTAATCCGGGTAAGCCAGGCCCACAGTTTGGCATGAAAATGCCATAACTTTAGTTAGGATGATCGATTGGATTGATTCCACTTCCTAAGTAAAGTAGATTCTGAATAAGAATATATGAATGAGGTGTGATTCCACATACATCATACTTCACAAGAATATGAAGTGCCATATGTAATAGGCATGAAGTAAGGAAAAAATGTGAAAATGAAAAATGTAAAGATGTGTTCATGAAACATGAAAATGATTATGGAAAATGAAAATGAAAACGAATTGAAACATGATTGTGAACATGAGAGACAATATGTCATGAACACATAATGTGGTTAAGCGATATATGATTATTATCACATATAACCAGAAAATGATAACAAATGATATGAGTACACGTGAATGAGTATACGTGAATGAATATATGAATAAGTATACATGAATGAGTATACATGAATGAGTATACGTAAATGAATTTATGAATGAGTATACATGAATGAGTATACGTAAATGAATTTATGAATGAGTATACATGAATGAGTATACGTAAATGAATTTATGAATGAGTATACATGAATGAGTATACATGAATGAATATTTGAATGAGTGTATGAATGAGTATACGTGAATAAGTATACGTAAATGAATTTATGAATGAATGTATGAATGAGTATACGTGAATAAGTATACGTAAATGAATTTATGAATGAGTGTATGAATGAGTATCGTGGAATAAGTATATGAATGGTATACGTGAATGAGCATATGAATGAGTATATATAATTGATCACATGAATGAGTATGTGATTGAGTATATCTTTGAAAAGATAATCACGAAAATTAGAATAAGAATTAGAAATGCCAGTATTTTGAAAGAAACTGAATGAATGCGAATGATAATAGGGCCAGAGTTCATCAAGCGAATCAGTCATAAATGTGAATCTGAGTAGATATGAAATGAAAATGTGATATTGGCGAGATGAGCGTGAATAATAATAAGGCGGGATTCATTAAGCGGAATCCGTGGTACATGTAATTGAATGATATGAAGAGGAATGGAACCACGGCGGGATGCCAAAGCGGCATCCGTCACGAAACTTTCCGAAATTTATCCAATGTCCCACTTGGCGGGATGCCCCAATCGGCATCCGTCATGATGGCGTATGGCATTGAAGAAATGTCCCACTTGGCGGATTCGCAGTGGATAGATCATGATGGCGTATGACATTTAATTGATACCACGTGTCGAGTTACTAAACGACATCAAACGTTGGGGGCAAATAATTGATACCACGTGTCGGGGGTGCACCAAACGGCATCCGGCATGATGGGAGGCGAATAATTGATACCATGTGTCGGGGATGCACCAAAGCGGCATCCGTCATGATGGAAGCAGAATAGTGACCACGTGTGGGTGCACCAAATGACATCCGGCATGATGGGAGATCGAATAAGTGATACCACGTGTCGGGGGTGCATAACGACATCCAGGCATGATAGGAGACGAATAAGTGATACCGTGTGGAGGATGCACCAAGCGACATCCCGTCATGATGGGAGGAGTAGAATAATTGATACCGCGTGTCGGGGATGCACCAGCGACATCCGTCATGATGGGAGAACCGAATAATTGATACCACGTGTGGTGCACCAGCGGCATTCGACGCCGATGGGAGGCCGATAAGTGATACCACGTGTCGGGATGCGCAAAGCGACATCGTCATGATGGGAGAACCGAATAATTGATACCGCATTAATGGGATGCAAAGCGACACCGTCATGATGGGAAAGCCGAATAATTGATACCACGTGTCGGGATGCACCAAGCGACGCACCGTCATGATGGGAGAAGCGGAATAAGTGATACCACGTTAATGGGATGCATAAGCGACATCGTCATGATGGGAGAACCGAATAATTGATACCACGATGTCGAGGATGCGCAAGCGACACCCGTCATGTGGGAGAAACTAGAATAGAAATTACCACGTGTCAAGGATGCACCAAAACGACATCGCCATGATGGGAAGACCCGAATTGTAAAATGTGTAGATACATTACCGAATGATAAAAAGGGGCGGGATTCATTAAACGGAATTCGTCAAAAATGTGAATTGAATAGTCAAAGTGATATAACCAACATTGACGAGTGTAAATGGGATTTTTATGAATGCTTAAATCTACATGGGATTGAATTGTAGATTGAATTGTACGTGAAAATGCATGTTGTGATATGATAAATGATGTGTAAAATGGAAGCATGCGAAAATGAATAGCATGAGGTTATGTGGATAAAAAGGCATTATTTTGTAAATGCATGTTATTAAGTGTGAATGTTATGGGTCTTTTGAATTTGTAAGTGGTTATGGGATTGCCCAGAAAGAAGTGTTTCGGGTAATTAAGTTTAAAATGGAATAACATAAACAAAATGTTTTGGGAAGATAGTGAAATGTCGGGTCATAGGGCTCCAGCTTAGTTCGTGTCGAATTGATCGGGGATTAGGTCATGACACTTTTAGAAAATAAGGAATTTAATAAAGCGAAACAAAATGTTTTGATTGAAAATGTCGGAGTAAGCCCAGGGCTCCGGCTTAGGATCCGTAACTTGGTCAAGTCGAGTTCGGGTCGCGACACTTTGAAAATGAAATCTAATATAGCAAAGGAACAAAATGTTTAAACGGGCATCCCAGATCATGAAAGGTAATTGCTAAAGGGAGTTGATTAATGGCTTCGGTCGTGATAGTGATAAGAGTCTAATATGTATTGGTATTAGTTTGATTTGACCTTGTATGAAATTGATATGACTTTGATATGTTCCGATTTGCCATTGTAGATGTATAAGTTGTTTTGAATATGATCTGACATGCCATACATGTAGAAGATATGAATTGAAACTTGTAAAGACATGACACATGGATGTGATACAATCGTGAAATGATATGGAATCTAAAAGGATAAAATCTACATGTATAATATGATGAGTTAGAAGTCACACAACAATGAAGCCCCGTTATATGCATAAGTAATAGCAAATGTAAAAAGATAGTGATGGTGTGTTATTAGTGAATTCTTGTCTATATGTTCCCACTAAGCGTAAAGCCTTACGGTGTTCAATCAGGTGTAGGTCTTGAAGGAGATAAAAGAGAGACGGGACATTCCACACCGGCTATACGGGCCATCTAGGAGATGGGTGCTTGCAGCCGCCCATTCAGCGATCTCTGATGTTGTATTAGATATGTATATGTATGTGTATTTGTATAAGTGAATGGGACTTAGTATATGTGTATAAATTTTAATGGATACCACTCCGGTGGTAGTTCATTTGTAAATGTAAATGATTGTTGGTTATTACAAAAATTGTTTGTATACCACAGATATAAGTTCAGCTGAAAAAATAAAAATAAGGAGTCCCGGTATATGGTTTCGCACCGGCTTAGGTTGAGGTCGCCAATCGGGTCGGATAGGGATCGAGTGATGACAACAGAGTTAGGCCTGCTGGATTTTGTTTGTGGACCATGCCATTCTTTTGATTTCAATACATAGGATCATATAGTGTTACTATAAGATACACTCTCCTAATAAATACAAACTATTTGTTTGTGGAGATGCATGGTATGCTATGTTAAAGGGATCTTATATGGATTCATATCTCAATTTTACTTGGATATGACACAGTAGATAAAATAAACCAATTATAAGCAAAAATATCCCACTCTTGACTAAAAATTATTCTTCTCTTTTATCCTTAAAAAACCTCAAAATAGTCCATGACATAAGCAAAATGGTATTATTTATCACAAAAGCAAAGTAACTTTCTTTTATACATTGGACTGGTTTGGCCCGTTAGCCCGTTGGCTCGGTATAAGGCTGGGTTGGGCCATCAAAATGGCAGCCTAAATAAATTAGGCACGGCCCGACCTGGTTTTGCTCTTGGCCCATTATAGGCCCGGTCGAATTGCCAGCTCTAGATGGTATTGATGTAAGTGCACCTCATTCGCCCATAGCACAGATTCATGATATTGATGTTTGGTGACTATGATTTGGATGAGAGATACCAGTCTAACTATGATCATAGTATCACTTATGAGAGAGTGTTGCATGCTTATGATGATCATGAAACAGTTGACCTTGGTACAATGATTGGTATAAAGGATTGAGTTTTGGTTTAACATCATCTACATATGAGAGAGATAGACTGCTTCACTTGCTCAGATTATACCTGGATGTTTTTGCATGATCTTGTAGAGATATGCTAGACCACTCATTTATTACTCATCTTTTATTGTTGGTACCACATGCTAGACCATTACTGCGAGGCAATTTGGTTTTGAGAGTTATTAGAGGATTGAGTAGTGACCATAGGGAAGTTCAAACCCACCTAGAGTGGACCTTACATTATTAGAGAGTTGACCTTAGAGGGAGCTACATGGTTGATGGATTTAGATGGAAACCAATTCTCAAAGCCAACCAATGTAGATCAACTGAAAAAGTTTTACGTTTGAGACCATGGTCGTAGGATGGGTGGCCATAATTTCGGTTAGCCGTGTACTTTATCACTAGTTACTCACATTTTTTACCGTTGCCATCCCATTGAGCCTCACGTGCACATTTTGGCTTATCTTTCTCTCATAGCCCTGCTTACCTTTTCATACCTGGGATAGGGGCCCTCTAGTGTGTGGATGCCTTAGTTTACGGATCTTTATGAGTTATGGATACATTGACTTATTCTTTACATTACCTTACCACATTCACTTCATTGCTTCTGCTGCATTTTGTAGTTTCTATGTTTTCACCACTTTCTTTCTATTTGACTTCTTGTTCTATCACATTCTTTCTCACTTAGATTGGTGATCTATTCATCTTATTGCATAGGGGTTTGTCGTGTCATCCCTTTATTCATTTCATTGACATTTATTCAGAGACCTTTAGTTTGAGAGGCTTGTGTCATTTCATTAGAGTTGGTTTATTGTACTTGGCTCTTGGAGAGATATTTGTTCATTGTCATAGCAGTTGGTTTCTCGTTGTTTTATTTAGTCTATGTGCAAAAAAAAAAAAAAAAAAAAAAAAAAAAAAAAAAATATATATATATATATATATATATATATATATATATATATACTCATATATATACTTATATATATATATATATATATATATATATATCGCTATATAAATGCACACATGTATGTATTCGGTTGTTATCCTTTTGAGTATGTATATGGATTTATGAGGATCATTGTTTAAGCGTATGTATTACTTAGGGAGTTCGTGTGGCAAAGTTCAAATATCTAATATTGCTTACTTTGAGATTTTATTAGTGGTATGTGAGATGACTGATCATCTCCTAAGGGCTCCGAATCAATGTCATATTCATCATCCAATCTATCAACAACATGTCTTCCACATGTAGTGATTTGGGTAGATTCATCATATCATCATCATTTTTTCCCCTTACTATATCTATCTTATTGACTTCATACCTCTCATTTTCTCATTTATCACCCTCATATGTTTATTGATTTTGAGTATGATGTTTCATTCTACATCCTTGTCCTTTTACCTATCTCACCCCCTGTTACACTTTTTGTGTCACATCATTATCATCGGCGCTTCCATTGGATATTCTTGTGTCCATTGCTCTTGAGACTTCTTATGCATGTGACATTCCACACACAAGGGCACGGGGTTGTGTAACACCCCAAATTATACCCTAGTGTTAATTACATGTTTAGGGTATAATATAAGTAAAATTTGCATTTTTCGGAAATTTAAGTACCAATGCTAAAATGGTAAATTTTGACATTAAGGCCCAAATGTCATAATTCAAGAAGATGATATGTTATTATAAGAATTGGATAAGTTGATTTGTAAATAGGAGAAAGAAGAAGGACTAAAATGCAAAAATGCAAACTTTGGGCCAAATTCCCTTAAGCCTAACATGGCTTTCTAGGATAGGAAAAATATCCCATTTTGTTGGCTTTGGGAACTAGGCTACGGTTGAGAGAAAACCAATTTTGGTTTGCTTGTTCTCCATTTGTTCAAGGATTAGGTCTAGTTCAAGTAAGAAGAAATGAAGAAAATGAAGCTAGGAGGAGATTACAAGAAGATCAAGGTTAGGAAATTAACCTAACTCCCTCTTTGTCTATGTTTGGGTTAGGAAAACTCTAACTCTTCAATACATATGTATTTTGGTTGGTTTAAGTCAGTTTTGTGGTTGGTTTCGAGTTAGTTCTGTTTTGGTTGAAAAGATTTCGATGAAAATGGCCAAAGCGGTCCATTTTGGAGTTCGTGAGCGACACCCCCTATGCCTAGAGCGTAAGAGTGCTGCCTAAAGCGTGAAACTCAACTGAAACATTGATTCAAAGTTTTGTTATGCCTAGGCCAAGTTATAGTTCCAGTTTTGTTATTTCTTCGGTTAATTCCAGAATCTGTTGCTATTTTGTTTGGACTTTCAATGGAAGTTAATTAGGCATAAAATTGGATTAATGAGGATCCTAATAAGTGAATGAAAGGGTCAGTACAAATATAAAGTTATATGAAAAATGCTATGTACCTCACCGCCTCGGTGATCCTGTCGTTGGGCAAACATTGTTTCTTGCCCCTTATTTGTTAATGTGATGAAGAACAATATATTAAACTCAGTAATATATATATATATATATATATATATATATATATATAATTGTATGTTTATCTGAGATCGGATAGTAAATGAATAGGCACGTCTGTTCAGTGCTACGGCACTCTTGCATTGTGTTACGGTATCTTTGTTACGTGGGCATGCACGTCTCAGTTCAGTGCAACGACACTCCTACTAGTGCTACGACACTTTTGTTACATGGACATGCATGTCTTTGTTCAGTGCGGCGACACTCCTACATTGTGCTACGACACCTCTATTACATGGGCAGACACGTCTCTGTTCAGTACTGTACTGTACCTTCGGGTACCTATTGTGTTGCGTCCTTGTCATTCATTATTACTAGTCTATACATGCAAACATTTATATAAGAATCTAAATAATGAATAATAAGAAAGAATAAGAAATCAGTTATGTTCTATAATGTACCTACTGTACCTTCTATACAAGATCTCTATTCTGAACTCCTAAGGGAGATATGAAAATTCCGTTATAAGAATTATGTTATATGAAAACTTTGTTATAGAATTATGTTATATGTAAACTCTGACATATGCCTTATATGTATCCTGTAAATGTGGACCACTTCAAGTGGTCATATCTGTTATCTGTTTCCCACTAATGTAACGCCCCGTCCTAAGAGGGTGTATGGTATGTGTAGCGTGTATGCGCGAGAGGACTTGTGAGTATTTAGTGCTATAATAGAATTTTTGAAAGTTGTTTTAAGGGGTGAAGTATAAAGTTTTCAAAAAGAATTGTGGCACTTTTGCAATTAAGGAAAGTGGAGGGGTGAAATTCCAAGTATGAAATTTTAAAATGATAATAAAAATATTAAATTACCAAAATGGTTTAGGGAAGCCTAGAAAATTCTCTAGATCTTGGATATGGCTTAATTTCTTGTAGATTAAATTAGTCTCGCGAAATCTAGTGACCCGAGAAAAGTTTCGTCAAATTAAGAGACGGTCGAGAATATTTTCTGAATTCACAGGTGATAAGTAAATCGAAAGGAGGCTTGGGGATGAATTTTTTCAAAAATCTCGGAAGCCAGGAAGTGGCTTGATTTAAGTTCATTTACAATAAAGTGAACTGAAAAGAAATAAAAATTTTTGGGATAGAAATGGACCCGAATGGGGTAATAGAAATCGTTTATCCAAATAATAATAGTAATAATTAGAAAAAAAAAAGGAAAATAAAAAACAAACATAAAAGTTAAATACAAGAGACGGACGGTGAGAGGTAGAGAGAGGGCGTGGAGACCATTTTTATTTTTTATTTTATCTCTTTGTTTTTTGATTCTGAGGTTGTCAGGCCAAGTAGAGTTTTAAATGGACGAGAAGACAAAGTTAATTTCTGTGAAGAAATCTACGCTATAGAATATAAATATCTTAGCGCTTTTATGGCTTTAAAGGTAGAAAAATTTGCCTCTTGTGTTATTTGGCCTAATCTTTATATAATGAACTGAAGTACTAACAAACCATTAAAATGTAAATCAAACTTAGTCCCAAAAATTTTTAAATGAGTTTACAGAATTTTCCAAGAATTTTGGGGCGTGTTCGAGATGAGCGAGTGAATTTCGGGATGTTATGACGATTCATATTGAAATTTCAAGATTGTAGTCGAGACCAGTCGGGACAAAATTTTCGAGAAATGTTTCGAATTTATTTTTAGGCTACATGGAAAGTCCCTTGAGTCAAAAGTTGACTAACAGGATAGTTTTAATGGGGCATTTAATGTGTATGGACATTTGGTCAATTTCACATCATATTATCGATGTCCATGTCGAATAGGGTTAACAACGTAAAGTTTTGTTAGAATCGAGTTAGTTCGATATAGTCACTTTGAAAAGCCTGTGTATGTTTATAAGTTAAAAGCGTTAAATTAAGGGCATTTTAAGTAATTTGAATGAATTGTGTAGTTGATTTGAGCATCAGAGCTGAGAATCACAAGAGTGCTTGACAGATTTGAAATAAATTAGTCGAGAAAAGGTGAAGTCTTCAAAATCCTTAAAAACAAAAATATTTAAAATTCTGAGTTTGTAAAGTCTTTGAAATATAAATTTATAAAGCATTTTTACCTCCCATTTGTTATACTCAACCGAGAAAAGTTTGATTTGATGTTAAAGCTGTTGGCCTAGTTTAACAAAACCCCACACAGATGACCACGGCTCGATTTCGGTCGGTCTTATTCCGGATTGTGCATGGCGAAGGTTATGGGATATTATGACTAACTATATTGTGCGATGCGACAATTGGGGGGTTCGATCTAGGGGCTCATATAGTGAGTCGCCCCTCTGCGCGTCGGGAGTATATAGTTAAGCCTTGGCCCGACTTAGTCACATGTGATAAGTGTTGGTTCCGGGTTCCATCGCGAGCATTTTAGTTCAGGGTTCCATTATGCTATATAGATCTCGCTAGGTATTCCTTGGGTTCATCTTAAGTAGGGTAGTGTTAGGGGTTCCACTCACCGATGCGGGTCAGGAGTTCAGGGTTCGGGTGGCATCACGATCTAGAATATTCCAGAGAATGGGCCACGAGTGGTTGGTACTTGATTTCGATTATAGTACTTTCGGATATTAACCACCCGAAACGAGTTTTGTTGTGAAATAGTTTTGGAAGCCGGTTTTATTGTGAAATAGTTTACAAGAATAGTTTTCGAAATAGTTTTCAACACGGTTTCAAATGGTTTTTATAGCAAAAACTCGAGTTTTCTCATAAATGAGTTTTTACAACAATTTATGTCTGATTTTCATATTGGGAGAATACGTACGGCCGAGCCTTGACATTTAGGCTTTATAGTCTTTCAACGGGCAGTTTGGCTCCCGATTTTAATTTTTTAAAATAATTTTTCGGGTGTAGGTGTTGGCCAGAAAGACCTTCAGGGTCCTCGGTCGCCAAACTATTTGTGTTGTGATTATATATAAGGTAAGGTGTAAATTAAAAATAGTAAAAAGTTAAAATGGCATTTTGTATATGTAAATATCGTTTGTAAAATATGTCATGGTTTTGAGAAAAACATGTTGCGTGAAAAAATATGTTGGATTAATCCTTATCTTATATATTTTTGATGAGAATTTAAGGAGGTCCTTTGTGTTGTAATTGGACATTTAGAAAACATTGGGAGTGTATATATGTTTATATAGGTGATTTTTGTATTTTGGGGCTTGACCACTTGATGCGGTCGTTATCTTCTGCCGGATTACCATCTAAATCTAAGGTGTGATTTTGATAGAAAAAGTGAAAAATTTTATAACCCACGTTTTCGAATCTGATTTCGAGAGTTTAATGAAGCAGCTTCATGGTAACTTGTCGGTCGAGGCGAGCGGGTGCGGGAGGTTCTTGTGGAGTCTTGGCAATTCTATCACTAGGAGAGTGCATCGAGTTGTTATCAGAAATAGTTTGGCGATGATTGCTTTGTTTTTTATGTGGTACCCACGGTATTTTCTATTGGTGTTTTGCATAATGATTTTCCTATTACTGACCTACATTGTTTGCTAATCCTTGCATGCATCAAATATTGAAAAGTGTCCTTGAATCTTTAATCTTGAAATTCGCGGCGATTATGTTTGGGCGAGGTCGTAGAGGTCGATCTAGGACTTCACTTAGGAGGCACCACTAGAGATATGTCAGGCACACCCCTTTAGATCGGAAAATCTTCAATGAGATCAGCCCCCAGCGAGGAGACCATCGAGAGTGCGAGACCCGGGTGGCGGTACCTTGGCTGATGGATCGGGTTATACAGTTATTCCTGGCCAGTACAGAGTCGGACCAGGAGCCTCAGGAAAGCGAGAGGGGCATGATCGTAGCGCTCACAAGTGGGGAGCTAAAACTATGATGGTATCGCGACCCGGAGGCGGCGTACTATAGCTACTTGAGGTTAGTCAAATTTATGCGGTGATGGGGTGTTCGGATGAGCGAAGGAGATCCTCTTTCGGGGTTCTTGATGGCCTTTCGGGGCGGGGCGGTGGGAGGCCGTGGAGGAACACTGCTACGGGGAGTCACTTGGGACCCGATTCAGACCAGTATTTACAGGAGACCAGTTTTACCGCGTAGTTGTCGGGGATGCAAAAATAGGAATTCTTCGGGTTAGGCCGGCGATCCACAGCGATGTGAGAATATGTGAGAGGTTTTGAGCTCGTGAAAGTGGTGCCTTATGTCTACGGGGAAAATGGGAACATAAGTGTAAGCGATTCATGGCAAGCAGGCGGCAAAATTAAATTCATCTAGCTAGGCATCTCAAAATAACTTTGGAGGCTTTGGTTGGCTAGCGTAAATTAGAAAGGGCGGTTCGGTTCTAACTCGAGGCGCGGGCGGTAGAGAGGTGCTCGGCATTAGTCGACGAGGCACGTCGATCTGAGTAGAAAGAAAGGAAAGAAGTGGGCCGGCGTGGGGCTCGATACGAGGTAGCATCTAGCCCGAGGGGATCGGATTCGATCTGGCTGACCCAGGAGGTGATGAATCGCCGGGATCATGCCCGTTGGCCCTTTATATGTCGGAGGAGGCATCTCGGGAGTGCGGGGATGAATATGTGAGGATGTTTCCATTGCGGGACGGGAAGGTCCTTTATCAGAAACATCCACGGGTTAGTAGGCTGAGAGACCTTTGAGGTAGGTCACCGAGTAGCATCTACGAGGCGGCTAGCGGTCCCCGTCCAGGTGTCACGCCCCCGTCAGGTCAAGCGGGATGAGCAGGAATCGGGGCGCGAGCCCCCAACTATCTTATGCTATTTTACTTCCTATTCTTTGGGACTCTTATTGACTGTTCTTTCTCGGAGCGTACACATGCACCATTGGGTATACAAATAATTTACGTAATAACAAAAATCATTTATACATACAAAAGAACTACCACTTTGGAGTGGTGTCCATCACAATCTATACACATATACAAGAGTCCCTTGACTTGTACTATTACAAAACTTGGAGATTGCGGAGCGTAATTTGGTGGCTGCACTATCTACAGTCGGCCTACTTTTCTTTGATGTGGAATGTCTTACATCTTCTATCCTTGTCTTCGATACGTACCTACGGATTGAACACCGTGCTAAGCTTTACGCTTAGTGGAGACATAAGCATGGACAACCACCCAGTAGCGCTTGTCACAAGCTTATACATATACATATTATCTATACATACACATTTCTATAACGTAATTCCTTATCATCGAACATTCTATTGCATATCCAATCTTTTTTAATTACATGTTACATGTCTTTGGCCTATCTCTTATCTATACTTTTCTTGTATTCCTATTTCTATACTTTGCATATTCCTATACTTGTCATGTGTTTATCTTTCACACTTGTCATATGTCTTTTCAATGTTCCTAATCTTTTTCAGGTTACATATCATGTCTCTAGTCTATGTCTTTTCATCTTTGGGATTACATGATTTGTGCATTTCACTTTCATACTTATCTTATTGTATACTTTCACATTATAGATTCATCTTGTACTTTTCATATCCTTTTATCTGTCTTTGCATTCTATACTTCCTTATACATTATACGTTCTTAGTCTATCTATCTATACTTTTTGTGCTTTGTATACTTTTATTACTTTTCTTGTGTTCATATACTTATTTTCATATCAATTTATATTGTACTACTTGTTCTTATAATTATGCACGTACTTTCGTCGCATAGCGATTAACTGTAGCTATCATATCTAGTCATATCTTCTCACATATCATTTCCTTTTTGGTTTCATGTCTGCAAATACCTTAGAAGCGGATTCGGGAAACTATGTGTACCCAAAGGTACTATCCTTTATCTGGCCAATTGATCTCTACATCCATTGTGTCTGAGAGTCTTATCGGCTGTCTGAGACAATGATTTACGTCTATGTGCAGAAAGGTACTATCCTTTGTGCGAGAGCCGGTGATTTCGATTAATGTGGTGACACTTGCGGGGCCACTGATCCAAGCCGGGATCTATATCATGCGACCCTGACGGGGCCTCCCGATATCACATAAATGAATATCTTTGCGACATACATCTTCCACTATGGGCATGCTATCATCACTCTCTGGGGTCACAGCGAATGATCGACTTTATTACATTTTACGTACATATCTCATAAGCATGAATAACTATTGTTATATAATTATACTGCATATATACTATCATCACTTTATACGTATTAGTTCTGTATCTGCTTAGTTTCACATTTCGGTTCTCATATATCTATATATACATATATTCGTATCTTTTCTATCATTTAGTTTTGTCTATCATATTTCATGAATGCATCACATGCACTCTTGTAATCATATATTCATATATAGTTTCCTATATTCATATCTCTTTATATCATTTATACATTTTATCATGTTTTAGCTATTCTTGTACTTTCTATATTCCTATCATGGCTTTTACTCCACATTCATATATTCGTATATGTACCTTTGTCATTTAATACGTATTTCTCGTTCACTTTATCTTTGTCGTCTTTTGCTTATCTCTATCGTTCTTGCTCGTTTAATATGCTCTATCATGTGTTCCTAGCATGTTCCATTTTATTCATTTCGGTATAACTATCATATTTTCCTATCATTTACATATTCCTGTCATGTCTTTATCTACTCATCTACTTTCTATATTTCTATCATGTTCCATCTATTCGTTCATTATGACAATCATATGTTCACAACATATAATCTTATATTCATATGTGCCTATCAATTGTGTCCTTTTAGACTATCGTATCTTATGACATATCCTATCATATCTTATGACTTATACCTATCATATCTTATGACATATCCTATATTAATATCATCTTCATGTTTATGAACATATCTATACATGTGCATTTTCTTTATTTTCCTTGTTTCATGGCTATTACATACTAGCACTTCATATTTTTATTTAGTATGATGTGTGAAATCACACCCTCATTCATATATTCTTATTCCTCTATGAATCTAGTTTCTTAAGGTGGAATCAATCCAATCGGATAAATCGAAATAAAGTTATGGCATTTTTATGCCAACTAGTCATTTACCGATTACCTCAGGACTGTTTGTATCACTCATTTTTTTCAGGGTCTTAACTTCATATTTTGACACTAGGTCCTTATACTCATTTATAGATAAGGTGCTAAAGGGTTCTATTCAACTGGAATCACCCAATTCGGAGCACGGAACTCATAAATCTGCGATCGAAGCAACCAGGACTTCTCTATGTTCAACTTTGAAGAGCCAAATTTGGTTGGCACATGAATCCCACTTCGAGTGTATTTTTGGGCCACTTAGGATCATAATTTGGTGATGCCTTCTCTTTAAGTTTTGTTCTCCTTGAAGTCTATTTTAATTGGCCCCTTGAATCACCCAAATGGGATAAGAAATGAAGTAAGTTATGGCCAAAATGCTAAAGAAATGGTCAGGCGGGAAGCAGAGACAAGTTCTACCGGTAGAACTTAACTTCTGAGTAGAACTTGGCCAAAAATGACCCCGGAACCCGAGAGTTCTCTGGGTGAGTTCAGCTACCGGTAGGTCCCCCAAAAAAGTGCCAAGATGGGTGTTTTCTCTCTTTTTCCACTCTATTTTTTTATCCCCATTTCAACTCTATACTTCATCTACACTTCAAGACCACTCCATATGTCTCTTGTAAACTCTTTTCTACTCAATTTCCTCTTTCAATACTTATTTTCTTTCAACAACTTTCCATTAATCTTTCCCAATATCATTCTAATATGGGTTACCACCCATATACACACCAAGTACCAAGATTTGTTAGGGTTTGATCAAGGCCACCAGCTTTGTTCCTTTCATTTAACATGTATCCGACCCGAGGGGAGGATTCTATACCTACCTTGTTCCATATGGGGTTTTACCAGCCCTAATTTCAAAGTCCAAGGTTAGAATGAATTCTAACAAAACCCTAACTTTTGAGACAAGCTATTAACTAAACCAAGCCTTAGAATTCCATAAATCCATACTTGAATTAGTTTCCTTAAAACTAAAGTTCCATTACCTCTTTGCTTTCTTTCCTGCATATATGTTATTACTGTTGTACTCATGCCTCTTAACATCTACTAACATTTCTTCCTCTTGTTTCTCTGTTTATTATGGAATAAATTTGAGTGTAAACCAGTTTTGTTATTTGTTTGGCCAAAACAAAAGCTTTGACTTTTAAGTTTCCATGTACCTTTTGATCCATTCTGCTCTACTTATTTCTATTCTATCTTTTCTCTATTTCCATAATGGCATATAACTTATGGATTTATGTCATTTTGGCATATAACTATTAAATTTCTGTTTTGCATCCAATCCTTTGGCTTTATTACCTTTGGGTCCTCGAGTGGTAAATTACCACTTTACCCTTGACTCGAATTAATTAGGGTCTCGTTTATTTCCCAAAAATTTCCGTTTAGCTTATAATATACCCTAAACAAGTCCGAAAACTGTTAGCGTATATTTCGGGATGTTACGATCGGTGGTAGAGTGGTTCGGGGCGGGCGCGGTCTGACTGGTAGAATCGCGGTAGGGTGCGGAGCGGAGCGGTACCAGGTGCTTGGTTCCAGTGGTACTCGTGCTGAGACTCGAGGTATTTACAGGTCACACGGCGGGAGGCGGATCGTCACTAGATGTGATTCTTTGGTATGATTCAGTTCTGATCATGATGCATATGTATTGGCGGTGGACCCGGGGCCACTCATTCATTTATTTAAATTACCATTCATGAGAGGCACGAGATAGAGTCGGCTATAGATGGTCGTATGGTGGTTTCCATACCCGATGGGGATACTATGATATCAGAAAAGGATGAGTTCGAATGTGATTGGTGATCCGAGGAATAAAGTTTTCGAGGCGAGACTTGATAGTGTTAGGTATCCATGATTTGATAATCTTGGGTATGGTAGTTATCCAGTCCTTAGAGCCACCTTAGATTGCTATAAGAAAGAAGTAAGATTGAAAAGTTGACCCAGGAGGAACCCGGACGTGATATTTAGGGGAATCGAAGAGATGCGCCACAATCTCATTAAATACCATGGCCAGCCTCGAATGCTTCGGAAGGTTGCCGAGGTTGTTGGCATTTGCAGTGGATAGGAGGCAAGAGGGACATGGGTGGAAGACATCCCATAGTCGAAGAGTTTCGGATGTTTTCAGGATGATGTTTGAGGTTTACCCCCGGATAGAGCAATTGAGTTCGTTATTGAGGCGATTTGAGGACCGGCTAGATATCCATTCCTCCCTTGTCTGGAGAATGGGCGCCGTGAGTTGGAAAGAGTTGAGAGGCCTGATTAGGAGGTGCTAAGCGGGGCTTCATTCAGACCTAATTGCCTCCTTAGTGGGGAGCTCTATTTCTCTTCATAAAGAGAAAAGATGGAAGCTTACGATTGTGCCTTAAGACTATAGGCAAGCAATCGAGGCGGCAATCGCAACGATCTCTGCTTATCGTATAGATAGGCTATTTGACCCAGTGCATGGATCTCGGGTATATTAAGATTGACTGGGTCGGGGCTACCATCCGATTGAAATTAGGAGAATGATGTTTCTAAGGCGCCCGGGACGAGATACAATCCTCTGAGTTCCTAATTGATGCCATTCGGATTGACTAATGCAATTTGCATTCATGGATTTGATGAGCAGAATTATTCGATCAGGTATTTAGATAAGTTTGTAGTCGTATTCATTGATGACATTCCTAGTGTACTTAGGCGATTCGGAGAACATCACGGGCATCTTCGGACGATATTGCGGGTTCTTCGAGAGCGTCGATTCTCCTTCGCATTTAGTAAGTGCCGGTTTTGGTTGAATGAGTAAGCTTTCTTAGGTCATGTCATTTCGGCGGAAGGTATTGAGTGTGGATCCTCGGAAGATCGAAGGTATGAGTGAATTGGAAGCCCGCCCTGGAAATGTTTACGAGAGTCGCCGGAGTTTCCTTGGATTAGCGGGTTATTACGGGAGAGATTTGTTGAGGGATTTTCAAGATATGACCGGATTGTGATCTATTGAAAAGGATCGAAGTGCGGTGGTCGGATACACCTTTTGCATAGTTTTGGGGGCGGGACGGAGATTGTGGCCCAGGCTCTGAGTATTAGCTAAGTCGAGAAAGGGCCGGTTATGTGGTATATAGTGATGCCTCGGACAAGAGGTTAGGGTGTGTTTTGATGCCGAGGATGGTAGAGTGATAGCTTATGCTTCCGATGGTTAAAGCACGACGGAACTGACCACGTGATTTAAGACTAGCGGCGGTGGTTTCGCTCTAAAGATGCGGAGACATTATCTATATGGTGTTCCTTGTCGGATATTCACCGATCATAGAGCACGCAGTATATCTTTACTCGAAGAGCTTGGCAAGGCGGCGCCGTGGTTTGGAGTTGATTAGGATTATGATTGCACGATAGAGTACCATCAGGGAAGGCGATGTAGTGGCGATGCCTTAGCCAGGAAGCCAGGAGGAGTTCTATCTTATCTGTAGGCAATTATATCTCATTGTTGATAGAGTTGAGATCTTTGGGAGTTCGGTTGCGGTAGGTAAATCTGAGGATATTGGCATCATTTATGTTCGATCCTCTTCTCGTGGATCGGATCGAGGAAGGTCGGAGCGGGTTTCGGATGATTAAGTTGAGGGCGGATATTGGATGGTAGGAACCCCGGAGTTCCAAATCGAGAAGCTTGATGGCGTAATGGTTAGAGGGGTGGCGGATGTGTGCTGAAATAGGCGAGACTAAAAATCTGGAAGGCTCGTCTTGGCCTTAACCATGCACCTGTTGCTTGAGATGTATCATACTTTGAGGAGCATTATTGGTGGAAGCGTAAGGAAATTGCAGTTTCGTATCCGGTGCTTGAACTGTCGGCCCGAGGTAAAGTGGCTGAGGAAGCCAGCGAGGAAGATCATTGCCAGTTTACGTATGGAAGTGGGATAAGATTACTGGATTTTGTTGCTCGGGCTTAGGGGCTTCGGAGATGACACGATGCCATATGGGTGATGTGGATAGACTAACGAAATCGTGCCATGTTCTCCCGATTAGCAATGACCCGTTGAATGATTGGCCAATTATATGTGGAGATCAGTTAGATTACATGGTGTTTCCTATATCGGAGTAGTCTCGAAGCGAGACCCAGTTCACATCAGTTTTGGTCAGTTTACGAGGATGCCATGGGGACTCAGTGCACTTTAGCCTGGCACCCGTATCGGAGGCGATGGTTAGTCGGAGAGAACTATTCGGTATTTAGAGGATGCTTAGAGCATCGTGATAGAGTTTAAGGGAAAGTGGGATACGCATTTATCTACGTGGAGTTCGCATCTGATACTTGGTTATCAATCCGGTGTAGGCATGGCTCATTTGAAGCAATGTATGGCGGGAGTGTCGTGCTCCAGTATCTTTGGGATGAAGTAGGAGAGAGGAGGCCCGATGGAGCCCAGGAGTTAATACGGATTACCTTAGATAAGATCAGTTGTCAGAGGCAGGACTCGAGATAGGCCCAGGGACCAGGAGCAGAAAAGTTATGTGGACAAGCAGTGTTCCCCGGAGTTTAAGGTGGGCGATAGAATTATTATAAGAAGTTTCCCCTTGGAAAGGTGTCCTCGGTTGGAAGGCGCGGAAAGGTGGGGCCCCAGGATACATGGGGGCCCGTATGAGATTATTGCCATAGTGGGACCCGGTAGCATATAGATTAGACCTTCCTCTAAAGTTGTCTAAGGTTCATAGTGTATTTAGTGTATCCATGCTCATAAAATGCAATTCAGGATCCCTCCCGTGTACTTTCGGAGAGATCGGCCCGATTAGAACTAAAGGATAATTTAACACATAAAGAAGCTGACGATGAAGATAGTAGATCGCGAGAGAGTAGATTTTTGCGGAATAAAGATTATTCAGTTAGTCAAAGTTTTATGGGAATCATGTAGGATTAAAGAAATTTCAGCGTAATGGAGTCGAGCTGAGATGCCATAGTCCAATATCCTTAGTTGTTTTTCTTATTAAGGTATCCCCTCTTTATATTAGTTTTTGTTCATTTCGAGGGGCTGAAATGTTACAGAAATGAGGAGAATTTGTAACCTTGCAGTCAGAGAGAGGGTGTATGGTATGTGTAGTATTACTCAGACATTGATTGAGTCTTTATATCATATTTGAAGGTGTTTTTAGGTGAGTATAAGTTTCAAAGTCAATCATAACACCATACTGGTCAGGAAAGTGGAGGGTGAAATTCAAGTATGAATTTTAAAGGATAATAATAATAATAAATTACCAAAATGGTTTAGGGAAACTTTAGAAAATTCTCTGATCTCGGGATGTGAAACCAGGCTGTAGATTAAATTCGTCTCGAAATCTAGTGACCCGAGAAAAGTTTCGTCAGTCGAGACGGTCGGAATATTTCTGAATTTACGGGTGATAGATCATGAAGGACTTTAAAGGGTGAGATTTTTCAAAAATCTCGGAAGCCGAAGTGGCTTGATTTAAGTTCATTACAATAAGAGTGGCGAAAGAAATAAAAAATTTCGGGATAGAAATGGACAGAATGGGGTAATAAATCGTTTATCCAAATAATAATAATAATAATAAGAATGATAATTAGAAAAGCGAAAATAAAAACAAACATAAAGTCAAATCTCGGGAGACCCAGGACGGTGAGAGCGGAGAGGGGGCGTGGACGATTTTTATTTTTATTTTCTCTTTTGTTTCTCTCAGGATTCTGAGTTATTGGACCGTAGGCTTTCATCGGAGGCGAGAGGCAAAGTTGGACCTACGCGAAAGGCTCAGCGTAGGTCTGATATCTTGTATTTTGTCGGAGCTTTAAAAGGTAGAAAATTTGCCCCTGCTGTGTTGTTCGATTTTAAATGCTATATAATGGCTTGAAATTTTCTTAGAAGGCAAATATAAAGATTAAGTAAAAGCTTGGAGTCCCAAAATTTTTAGGCTGAGTTTGAGATTTTAGGAATTTTGGGGCTGTGTTCGGACGGTCGAGTGATTCGGAATTTGTTGTAAATGGGATTCAGTTGAAATTTGAGTTGTAGTCGAATGAGTCGAGACAAAATTTCGAAATGTTTTGAATTTTTAAGACTCTATAGAAAGTCCCTTGAGTCAAAAGTTGGCTCACATGAGATAGTTTTTATAAAGACATTTAATGTGTAGGGACATTTTGGTCAATTTCATCATATTATCGATGTCCATATGAATGGGACTATACGTAAAGTTTTATTTAGAATCGAAGTTTGTTCGATATAATTAAACACCTGAAAGCCTTGTATGTTTATGGTTAAAGCGTTAAACTAAGAACATTTTCAATGGTGGGAATGAATTATTAGCAGATTTGAGCATCAGAGCGAGAATCTAGAGTCTTGACAAGATTTGAAATAAATTAGTCGAGAAAAAGGTGAGTACTCGAAATCCTTTTCTAAACGAAAATATTTAAATTCTAGTTTGTAAGTGTTTGAAATATAAATTTATAAAGCATTTTCCTCCATTTATTTATACTCATGAAGAAGTTTTGATTTTAGTATTTAAGCTTGATTTGGCCTAGTTTAATAAAACCCCTAGATGACACAGCTCAGTTTCCGGTCAGATGTATTTCGGATTGTGCATGGCAAGGTTATGGGATATTATTACTAACTATATTGCCTGGTCGACAATTGGGGGTTAGATCTAGAATATATAGCGAGTCGCCCTCTGCACATTCGGGTATATAGTTAGTGCGCTGACTTAGTACATAGCGATGAGGTGTTGGTTAGAGGTTCCGTCAAGACATTTGGTTAGGGATTTCCGATATGCTATATAGATCATGAGTGTTCATAGGACCATCTTAAGCCGGGTAGTGTTCGAGGTTCACTAGTGCGGGTTAAGTTGGTGGCATCACGTGCAGAGTATTCAGGAAATGGGCCACGGTGGTTGAGTATGATTTCGATGCCAGCACTTTGGATATTAACCACCACTAAAAGCGGTTTTTGTGTGAAATAGTTTCAAAGCGATTTTATTGGCGAAATAGTTTCCGGAATAGTTTCGGCGGCGAAATAGTTTTCAACACGGTTTGAGAGGAAATGGTTTTATGCTTAAAAACTTCAGTTTTCGTAAAAAACGGTTCCTGACCATTTATGCAGTTTTCGTATTGGGAGAATGCATCACGTGAGACAGCGGCTTGTTTAGAACTTGCACTAATTGCTCACTAAGCCGTTTAGCTCAGTTTTGTTTTTAAAATAATTTTTTCGAGTGCAGTGTTGAAGCTAGAAAGACCTTCCGAGGATCCTCGGTCGTAGGCCAGTGTTGTGATTATATATAAGATAAGGTGTAAATTAAAAATAGTAAAAGTTGAAGTGTGGCATTTTTGTATATGTAAATATCGTTTACTTGTAAAATATGCATGCATGGTTTGAGAAGAAACGAGGTTGCGACAAAAAGAATTATGTTGGATTGATCCTTATGCTTATATATTTTGATGAAGCCGAGAGGTCGCTGTGTTGTAGTTGGACATTTGGAAAGCTTATTGGGAGTGTATATATGTTTATCTGGGTGATTTTTGTATTTTGAGGCGACCGCGATGCGGTCGTTATGTTAGGATTTGCCGCTAAATCCCCAAAGGTGTGATTTTGATAGAAAAGTGAAAAATTTTATAACCCGTTTTCCAAATCTGATTTTAATTGAGTTTAATGGCTTAGCTTCATGGTAACTTGTCGGTCAGGCAGGCTTGGGTACGTAGGGTTGCGTGGAGTTCTTGGCGATTTCTATCACTTGGAAGGGAAGTGCATCGGCTAATTTATAAGCTTATCGGGTGTTTCATCAGTGTGAGTCTTGAAGAGGACATCAGAGGCTTTCGGCCTTCTGAGCTGACACATCAATAAAAGTCCACTTGATGTAGGTTTTGGTTTTTGGTTTTTAGAATGTAAATGTAAAAGTTTTGTAATAGTGGAGTTTGTGTAAGTACAAGTAAATGGGATTGAGGCATGTATAAGTACATGACATTTTAAACACCACTACAGTGGTAATTTTACAAGTTATATTCTAATATATGGATTTGTTTATTGAAATTGGCCCACTAATGCCAAAAAGTCAGGTAAAGGAGTCTTAGTCCCATGTCGAACCCTTCTTTTGGCCCAAGCGGGGTAGGGGCGTGACAGGTTGATTATTGGGTATTAGATCCTAGTCTCCCTTCATTTCGTTTACCTTATCACCCTAAGCCTACATTATGGTCTGTGTCGTAAGACCACCTTGAGGCCATGAGATTTGATGTTTTCTTTGACAACATCTACTTGGATAGGCATCCGAGACTTGGTTGATATTGGGACATTGTTATGGTGATTTTTTTAGGAGATACCTCACTAGCGTTTAGATCCATTTCTAGTTGCGGTTCTGGATGACCCGAAGTTGCCGCTCTTTACTGATGGATGCATGGATTTCGATTGATTTTTCGACACTACGGAGCATTATATGCCATACTAGGGCATATCCCCCTAGTTATTGGGACCATATAAAGTTTTTTGGTTCGGTGTAGACCGCTCTCGTTAAGATGGTGAGTGATGCTTTGATATTTTGGGGTTTCATCATGTTTCTATCGGATGCCACACTAGGGCATAACCCCTAGTTATTTGGACCATCTGGAGTTTGTTGGTTCAGTGTAGACCGCCCTCGTCGAGATGGTGAGTCATGCTTTGATATTACGGGGTTTCATCATGTTTATGTTGGATTTCATATTGGGGCATACCCCCTTAGTTATTAGGACCATCTGGAGTTTGTTCGTTCGGTGTAGACCACCCTCGTCAAGATGGTGATCCATGCTTTGATATTTTGGGTTTCATCATGTTTATGTTGGATGCCATACTGGGGCATATCCCCCTAGTTATTGGGACCATTTGAAGTTTGTTGGTTCGATGTAGACCGCCCTCGTCGAGATGGTGAGTCATGCTTTGATATTATAGGGTTTCATCATGGTTATGTTGGATGCCATACTGGGGTATACCACCCTAGTTATTTAGATTATCTAGAGTGGTTTGGATGGTGTGGACAACTATCATGGAGAGGATGAGCTCGTTAAGACACTTCAAGTAGATGCCACCCTGGAGTTTACTTTCCTAATTGTTGAGGTTAGTCTTTGGAGATATGTAGATGGTTTTTATTATGGATGATCTTCATTGAGACCTTTTTTCTTTGGTATTGTTTATTCAGTGGATCTTTGTTGGGCTATGCGAGTTAGCAGATGTTTTTCAGAGCCGTTTCCTTTAGTTTGGCGTTCAGAGTCATTTTCTTCAATTTAGCCTTTAAAGCCATCTTCTTCAGTATGGCGTTCAGAGTCATTTTCTTCAGTTTAGCGTTCAGAGCCATTTTCTTCAATTTGGCATTTAGAGTCACTTCCTTCAATTTAGCGTTCAGAGCCATTTTCTTCGGTTTAGCGTTCAGAGTCATTTTCTCCAGTTTGACGTTCATATTCGTTTTCTTTAGTTTGGCGTTTGATGAGTCAAAAACTCATTCATTTTTAATACATTTTTCTGATCCGTTTCTTTTATATAATTACTTGTTTTATTCGGAAATATGGCACTGCAATTATATTTTACGGGACTTTACAAAAGGAATGGGCGGTTCAGCGAGTATAAAGAAGCTATATACGGTCAAGTACCTGGGTCTTGACCAGGACTCTTGAGGTCGCGGCTCAGTAATTGATATTACAACGAGTTTTGAAGTCTGACGAGGAGAACTCGGGTTGCGTAGAAGTGATAGTAAGCCGTAATTTGTTGCGACAGGAGAAAATTTGATGAGACAAAGTAAGCAGAGCCACCATCATGTCGCGACACTGTTCCAAGGTTGCGACATAGAAAGAAGACATTGTTGGTAACCTTGAAAATTGATATTCGCGAAAAAATATAAGCGAGGACACAATCGAGGTTCTTGACCGAATTCATGTCGCGACATAAAATGAGCCTAAGCAGTTAAAACACATATTCAGAGCTAAGTTTACGAGCCACAATGTAGCTCAAAGTAAGAAGGGCCACTCTTTCAGTCGCAACCACACTTTCTAGGTCGCGACCGAGAGAAAAGAAGATGAATTGATGGGAAGCTGTTGTGAGTAAAATGAGGTTGCGACAGATTGGAAGAAAGAGCGATTCGCGACATGCTTTCGAGTCGTGGCGAGAATGGCATGGAGAGAAGAGCTACCTTGTGAACCTGAATTTTCCCGTATCGCGACGAGAAAACAAGCAGTCGATGGTGGAAATGCATGACTTGCATGGGGAAAAAGACTAGATACGATGTCACATGACATGAAGGGAAGAAGTGAGGACCCGGGGGATCGAAATGGCTAACTTGATAGGGAAATGGTGTCGTGACATAAAAGTAAGGGTCACGATACGGAATCCTAGAAAAAGGAAGACGATCCCTCGGTCGCGACAAAGAAATTGTAGTCGCGACATCAAGCTCATAACGAAGCAAAAAGTGATAAAGGCAACCGTTCGGTCGCGTGATTTTTTAGGTCACAACCCGATAAAGAAAGGCGGAATTGAGGAAGAAAGCTATTGTGACTAAGTAAGGGTTGCGACGGGATGGGGAGAAATGATGTCGCTACATGCTTTTAAGGTCGCGACATAGATTTCAACGAGGAAAAAGAAGCGATTAGGTCGCGACCCTAAGAATCCCACATGTCGTAATAAGATAATGAACGGACAAACAATTTAAATTCCTTGACATGAAAGGGAGTTTATGACCAAGAATCAGTGGCTAACAATAGAAATGGTGTCGCGACATGCTTTTGAGGTCGCGACATAAAATGCAGTAGAAAGCAAGACTGTAAGGCCCCGTCAGATGATGTACAATACGTGTAATCGTAGGGTCGTATATGTATACTAAGGGCTTCCTTAATTAATTGAGTGTCATAATAGTATTTTTGAAAGTTGTTTTTAAGGATGAAATTGTAAAGTTTTCAAAGAATTGTGGCACTTGTGCAATTAAGGAAAGTGGAGTCAGTGAAAGTACAAAATTATGGAATTTCAAAGGATAATAGTAATAATAAGTACCAATGGTTCGGGAAGCCTATAAATTCTCTAAATCTCGAGATACAGCAGACCAGTTGCTGCCGTTAAATTCGTCTCGCGAAATCTAGTGATTCAGAAAAGTTTCGTTGAATTCTGAGACAGTCGGAATATTTTACAAATTTCTGGGTGATAAGTTGTCAGTGATTTCAGAGACTAGATTTTTACGAAAATCTTGAAAGTCAGGAAATGACTAGAGTTAAGTTTAGTTAAAATAAATTGAGCCCTGAAAAAAAATAAAATTTTAGGATACAAAATGAACTACCGAATAAATTAATATAAACTAAGTATCAAATAATGATAATAAAATAATATAATAATAATTAAAAAAGATAATTGAAAGGATGGAGCAAGCGCGTTCGAGATAAGTAGAAAAAAAGTAAAAACAAAGCGAATAAAGAAAGAAAAAAAAAACAAAAAAGAAGAGAAAATCAAAAAGTAAAAAGGAGGAACAAACAGAAAATGGAACAGAAGGTGCGTGAGGTGAGAGATTTTTATTTTTTATTTTTCTTCATTTCGTTTTTCTCTCAAATTTATGAAAATCGGACTGTAGATTTTTGTCGAAACAGAAGGTAAAATTGGACTACGCGACGAGAGCTACACGTAGGTACCAATATCTTAGCATTTTGTCAAATTTCAAGAGGTAGAAAATTTTCCTACTTGTGTTATTTCGATCCTAAAGGCTATGTAATGGCTTGGAATTTTCTTAGAACCGTAAATTTCAGTCCCCAAAAATTTTGAATTTGAGTTTAGGAATTTAAGGAATTTTAGAACTATTTTTGAGCAGTCAGAGATGAATTTGGGCTTTGTTTTAGGATAGTTCGGGTTGAAATTTCAGGATTTTATTCGGACAGTCTGGACAAAATTTTCATAAATGTTTTCGGGTGTTTTTAGACTCTATGGAAAGTTCAATTGATCTGAGATCTTACCATATGCACAATGAATGGCATTTTTGAGATATTTATATTTACGAAAAAATTTAATTGTAGCACTAAGTGTACAAAATTCTTTGGTTGTCTCAGCCGACGTGTGGTCTAATGCCGAATGAGTAGAATTAATAGCGGAGCGGGAGGGTGTGGAGTTGTGCTCAATTATTGTAAAGAAGGTGGAGTGTTTAACCACTGTTTTCCAATACTAGTGTATTATTACTCATCGTTTTACTGCGGTATGTTATGGTTTTAAATTATTAAACTATATTTCAAGCAAGCAATGGTTTGATTTTAAATGTATTTGAAAAACAAACAAGCAATGGTTTTGATTATGTAAACCATATTTGAAAACAAGCAAGCAATGGTTTTTTGATTTATAAGCGAAGTATTTGAAAAATAAGCAAGCAATGTGATTTAGAAAGCAAACAAGCAATGGTTTTGATTTGTAAAACCATATTTCAAAGAGCAAGCAAGCAAGCAAGCAGAATTTTTATATTTTTATAATTGGGCGTAAGAAATCCTAGTTTTAATGACATTACCCAGGTGGGAGGTATTAAGTACGTGCTACGATAAAGGATTAGGACATCATTTCATCACGTTTTAGATTTCTTGGTCGTGACTTGGATTAAATAAGTGCTGGCATATTAAAGAGGGACCGTGGCGCGTCTTTGGGTATATAGGGTTGTGGACATTAGCTATTATATAGTGACGTAGACCAGGTCTTTCCCACCATATTTATCGGAAAAGGTGATGTGGGCCAAGACCCTTCCACTTAGGTGATGTGGACCCAGGTCCTTCCACCGGCACGGTTGAAGCCCAGGCTCCCGTGTTTACTAGGATACAACAAACAAGAAAGGCCTCCAATGGTTGATCTTGATTTATAAGCATTTTTCATACAGTTTTAAAATCAACCCTTTGGTAGCAAGCAAACATTGTATGAAAAGTTTTTAGAAACTTTTAAAGTAAGCAAGCAAGCATATTATGAAAAGTTAGCAAAGCAAGCAAGAAGTTTATGAAAAGTTTTGAGAAACTTTTATTTTAAAGTAAGCGAGTTTGCCAAAAGTTTTAAAAACTTATATGAGCAACAATTCTGGAAAATGTCTTGAAAAATGATAGTTTTATAGTTTTGAGATATTTTCAGAAAAGTAAACATTTGTAAAGCATACACTCAAATTGGAGCTCATTTGGCTCGTTATTTTCTATTTTAAAAACTATTTTTTTTAGTCTGACGAATACATAGGATATTGGGCATATTAGGATTCTCCTAACTTTTAGTATAGTGTTGTATTAAATAACTTGTGTAAGTACTTTGAATTTGTACAGTTGGCGTATGTATGGCACATAGTTTTGTTTGTGAAAATGTGATGAGCACGAGGCTCTTTGAATGAGTGTTGGTTTGCACCATATTTTGAAAAGTGTAAATTGTATATACGAGGGTTTGGGATATGTCATGTATACGGTTGTTATGCTCACAGAAATTTTATAAAATCAAAGTTTAGAAAAGAAAAATTTTTATACGGGTTTTTCGAGAAAGCAACACGAAACCTAGCTTCATAGGATTCTCTAGTTGTTGGAAATGCCCAATTTGGGGGTTTCTATGGGAATTGGCTAGAGCACGCTGCGGCTAGTAGGGGTGAAGGTGTGTCGAGGGGATGGTATAGAAGCGGTATACGATAACCCTAAGGCTTAGGGGATATAGTACCAACACAAGTTGGTATCGAGAGGGCGGGAGTACTAGGAAGCTGTGTTATTAAGCCCCGTAGTTTTGCTTATACACTATTTTACACTATTGGTAACCATACATTTTCAAATTCAAAGTACATACATTTTAAGTGTTTCAAAGTATTAAACAGTTGATTTTTTTTTTTTGCAAATACAACATTATGTTAGGCAGAGGACGTCGAGGTAGTCTTAGGAGAGTCATTCGGAGGCTTTCGGCGTCACCGCAATGCCTGAGGAGTTGAGCCTTGTGATTGGTTCTTCTCTTGCCTCCAGTAGTTGCCTCGTGACCAGGTCGAAATTTGGACCATCCCGGCCCGCGAGAGGGGCTCCGAGTTCAGATTGTTTTACTACGAGAGAGGTGGCACGGATTGCTCGATCGGTGGTTATAGCGACCTTCGTCGGCGATCGCGGCCGGCTACCTCGCCGCCACCAGGAGGTTCTTAAGAGCACAGGAGGTCACATGGAAGTCTGGTGGGCGCCCGAGCCATATGGCCCGGCGGCCGAGCGATCGGAGAACAACTGGTCATGGATTAGGCAGGTAAACAAGATTCTGGAGTTATAAGAACACGGATGGTCGAGAGGGTCTGTTTTCAAGTTTTCTTATGGAGGACAGGGCTAAGGATTGGTGGGATACTGTGGATAGGAGGCATCCTGATGGTATATCATGGGACCAGTTTCAGCAAGAGTTTACTGACTGATTCTTTCCTTAGAGTCATAAGGATTCGAAGATTGAGGAGTTCTTCAGATTAGAGTAGAAGAACATGTCAGTATCAGAGTTTGAGAAGAGATTCTCGGAGAAGTGGTCGAGATTGGTTCCATATATATTTAGGGTGATTAAGGTCTGAGAGTGCGAGCGATTTTGGTAGGATCTGACCCAGCGGATCAGAGTTCATTTGTTTGTGGTTCCTCATGATAGATTTTGAGATTTAGTTGAGGCCCGCTCGGGGGTTGAAAGTACTACGTATGTATCGGAGGTAGGCGGAAAGTAAGAGGGTGCACCGGGCACTTCTTAACAAAGCTACAGTCAGGTCCAATGAAGCGAGGGTGGGGATTCTGAGGCCGAGGTGCGGGTCGGGAGGCGCCTCTAGTCGAGGGATCGGTGAGGCCCTGGTTCTTAGCGATTAGCACCAGTATTCCTCCGTATGTGATGTGTCGAGGCGACACTTTGGGGGAGTGTAAGAGATTGATGCGAGGTGTTTCCAACTGTGGCGGGAAGGCCATTTCGACAAGGAGTATCTCGATTGATTGGTGCGAGACATTGGTAGCGACTAGCTGCCTGCACGGAGATGAGTGCTCGGGAGGTCTTCGGGGAGAGGTTCCTAAGTAGAGGGGCTGAGTGCAACCACCCAGGTGGGGCAGGCGGGTGGTAGGCGGTGGTGCCCCGGGGCTGTGACGGGGCAGGTACTCGGACCCGGAGTTTATCTTGTGACCCGACGGGAGGGAAATGCGGATGTGGCTCGGATGTAGTTGCGGTATTATTTCTATCATGACATGATGCATATACGTTGTAGTGGACCCGGGGAGCCACACATTAATTTGCATCCAGGCCTTTCTTAGATCGCTTCCAGATAGAGATCCAGCCATTAGAGGGTCGTATGAGAGTTTCCCTACTAGCAAGAGATCCGTTAGTCTCAGACAGAGTAGTCAGAGATAGTAGAGTTCTGATTGGGGGACAAGAGTTCCCAGCGGATCTTGTGGCCCTAGATATGAGGGATTTTGATGTGGTTCTCGGCATGGATTGGCTATCTCGTCATAGAGCCACTGTAGATTATTATAAAAAGGAAGTAAAGTTGCATAGGCCAGGGAAATTGGAGGTTGAGTTTAGGGGAATATGTAGAGAGTTATCTTCGATATGATCTATCGCTAAGCGGCCCCCTTGAAGGATGATCGTGGGGTTGTCGGGGGTTGTCAAAGCCCATATGGTGGAGCCCCCCGAGGAAGGAGGGACTCTAGTGGATGAGATTCTAGTTGTTATAGAGTTCCCATATGTATTCCCATATGATATTGTAGGCTTACCTCCAAATAGAGAGAGGTGGAGTTCACCATTGATTTGATCCAGGGTGAGCCCATTTCCATTCCTCTATGGGATGGCTCTGTAGAGTTGAGGGCTTAAGGCTCGATTGGAAGAATTGTTAATTAAGGGATTCAGTAGAGCATATCTCCATGGGAGCTCGGTTCTCCGTGAAAAAAGAAGATGGGAGTTCACGGTTTTGTATAGATTACAGGAAGCTAAACAGAGTTACCATCCGCAATCAGTATCCACTCCCTAGGATCGATGAGTTATTCGATCAACTCCAAGGGTCCCGAGTGTACTCCAAGATAAATTTGAGGTCGGGGTATCATTAGTTGAGAGTGCAAGAGGGTGATGTACCTAAGACTGCATTCAGGACACGCTACAGGCATTATGAGTTTTTGGTGATGCCGTTTGGTTTGACTAATGCCCCGGCAGCGTTTATGGATTTGATGAACCGGGTATTCCAGCCGTATTTGGATAGGTTCGTCATAGTCTTTATCGATGATATCCTAGTGTATTTAGGTAGCAGAGAACATTGAGGCACCCCGAGGATTGTGTTGCGGACAGCAAGGGCGGCAGTTGTATGCCAAGTTGAGACGAGTGGAGTTTTGGCTTGACATGGTGGCATTCCCTGGAGTCATGTGATCTGGCGAGGGTGAGTGTGAATCCCGAGAAAATAGAAGTTGTGGTAAATTGGAAGCGCCAAAGAGATGTCGAGAGGTGAAGCTTGCTTTTTGGTTTAGCCAGTATTATAGGAAGTTTGTTAAGGGGTTTTCAGGGATATGACCCCCTATGGCTAAGGCTGACAGGAAAAATGTCAGAGTATGATTGGGTGGATGCCTACGACAAAGTTTCGAGTTGAAGGTAGATTGAGCTTCAACTCCAGGTTCTATTTACCCGATGGGAGATATGGGTTTTGGTTTTACAATGATGCTTCGACGAGGCCTTGGTTGTGTTTTGATGCGAGAATGATAAATTGATTGCATATGCCTCTAAGGCAGTGAAGAAGCATGAGGAGAATTATCCTACACACGACTTAGAGCTTGCAACAGTCGTGTTTGCCACAAAGATATGAAGGCGTTACTTATCTGATTACTCCTTGTAGAATCTTCTGAGATCATAAGAGTCTTGATATATTTCACCCAAAAGAGTTAAACACGAGGCAAGAAGATGGCTTAGGTTGATTAAGGACTACGACTATACTATTGAGTACCATCGAAAAGCTAATGTCGTAGCGGTGCAGGTAGGCGACCGGAGAGTTCTTTGTCTCATATGAGATCGGAGTTATGCTACCAGCGTTGGTGGATCCCCGAGAGCTTTAGGGGTGATATTAGAGGCTGAGGATTCAGGAGCATTGTTAGCCACATTTCATGTTAGACCTCTCCTAGTGGATCAGATTCTGGCAAGGCAGTTGTAGGATCCAAAAATGATTAAGATTAAGGAAGAGATAGAAAAAGGAAAGAAAGCAGAGTTTGAGTCGAGTAGCGACATGATAGTGAAAGGGCGAGGAGAATGTGTGTGCTAGAGTATAGGCGAAGTGAGAAGAGACATTATGGAAGAAGCACATTCATCTGCGTATGCCATATGCATCCGGGTAGTACCAAAATCTGAGGACTGAAAGAACATTACCCAGGTGGAATGGGATGAAAGAAAGAGATCGCGAGTTTCGTCTCTAGATACCTTTAACATTAGCGGGGGGAAAGCGAGCTTGAGGAGGCCCATGGGAAGGTCTGATTCTCACATTCCGGTGTATATGGAAATGGGAGAAAATCAACATATGGATTTTGTAGCGAGGTCTTCCATGGACTCGGAGCGGCCACGATGCTATATGGGTGATAGTTGATCGATTGTGAAGTCTGCTCACTTCACGCTGGATTAATGTCGATTCTCTGGAAAAGTTGGCCCAATTATATGTGGATGAGATAGTGAGACTTCATAGGGTTCAGTTCGAGTCGTTTTAGATCGAGACCCGGGTTCACATCAGGTTTTGGCATAGTTTGCGGGGCGGCTTGGAGTACTTCGCCTACATTTTCGACACAACATTTCATCCTCGGGACGGATGGCAGTCGGAGAGAGGACCATTCGAGACGTTAGAGGATATGCTAAACTTATGTGATGGAATTAGAAGGAGTTAGGATACTCGTTGGCACTAATGAAGTTGCCACAACCATGACTATCAGACGATATAGAGATGAAAAAAACCATTTAAAGTAGTTGTATGGTAGAAAATATAGGACTCGGTGTCTTGGGATGAGGTGGTGAGAGGAGACTAGTAGGCCACCCCAGTTAGTCTTGGATCACTTCGAGGAGAAAGTGAAAGTTGTTCGTGATAGCTTGAAGATAGCGAGAGATAGATAAAAAGAAGTTATACGGACAATAGATCATGAACACTTGATTGAGATTGATGGTAGTCTTCACTGAAGATTTCCGCCCGGAAGGGTGTTTGAGATTTGGGGCGAGGTAAGCTAGATTAGGATTTATGTAAGACTTTATGGGATTAGCCAGGCAAGGTGGGACGGTGAAAACTACAGTTGGAAGTTACCCCCGAGTTATCAAGGATTCATGACACCTTCCATGTGTCGTTGTTAAGGAAATACATCCCAGATCCTTCGCATGTGCTAAGAGAAGCGGCCGGTCACGGCTAAAGGAGAACCTAACATGAAACACGCAATGCGGATTGTAGATCGCAAGGAACAGGTGTTGAGGAGTAAGGTGATTCCTTTAGTTAAAGTCTTGTGGAAGAATCATGAGAGAGAGGCAGCTACCTAGGAGCATGAGTCTCAGATGCGCCGTCAGTATCCTCAACTATTTTTTTTATTGAGGTATTTTCCTTTCCTTTGACTTTAGTTTGTTCATTTCGAGGACAAAATGTTCTAAAGGATGGAGGATTTGTAAGGCCCCGTCAGGAAGTGTAGATGCGATGTAGCGTAGTCGTATATGTACACGAGGGCTTCGTAATTATTAGGTGTTATAGTAGTATTTTTGAAAGTTGTTTTTAAGGATGAAATTGTAAAATTTTCAAAGAATCGTGGCACTTATGCAATTAGGAAAGTGGAGGGGTGAAAGTACGAATTATGCAATTTCAAAAGGATAATAATAATAATAATAAATTACCAGAATGGTTCAGGGAAGCTTAGAAAATTCTCTAGATCTCGGTGTAGAAGCGAATTTCGCCATTAAATTCGTCTCGTGAAATCTAGTGACCCAGAAAAGTTTCGTCGAATTCTAAGACAATCAAAATATTTTACAAATTCCTGGATGATAAGTTTGTCATTGACTTAGGGGCGTTTTCACGAAAATCTAAAGTCGAAAATGGATTGGAGTTAAGTTCGGTTAAAATGAAATTTAATTTGAAAAGAAATAAAATTTCGGGATAGAAATGGACTGAATAAGGTAATATAAGTTAGGTATCAAATAATAATAATAATAATAATAATAATAATAATAATTTTTAAAAAATTGAAAGCAAGGATGAGCAAACGTGTTCGAGGATAAGTAGAAAAAAAAAAAGAAATAAAAATAAAACAAATAAAGAAAGAAAGAAAAAAAAGAAAAGAGAAAATCAAAAAGTAAAAAGGAGGAACAAACAAAAGACGGAACAGAAGGTCCGTGAGGTGAGAGATTTTTATTTTTATTTTCTTTACTTAAGCTTCTCGGATTATGGAAATCGAATTTGTAGATTTTGTTGAAGCAGAAGGCAAAGTTGGACTACGCGATGAGAGTTATGCGTAGGTACCAATATCTTAGCATTTCGTCAAATTTCAAGAGGTAGAAAATTTTCCTACTTGTGTTATTTCGAGCCTAAAGGCTATGTAATAGCTTGAAATTTTCTTAGAGGCCGTAAATTTCAGTCCCAAAGTTTTTGGACTGAGTTTAGGAATTTTTGGGACTATTTTCGGACAGTCCGGGTTGAATTTCGGAACTGTTTTAGGACAGTTCGGGTTGAAATTTTAGAATTTATTCGACAGTCCGGACATAATTTTCAGAAATGTTTTTGGGTGCTTTTATACTCTATGGAAAGTCCCTTGAGTCTAGAATTTGGCCATATGTCTGTGAATAACATTTGAGCCCACATATTTTCTGAAAAATTTAATTGTAGCGCAAAGTGTGCAAATTGCTTGGTTGTGCTGACGTGTGTGGTCTAATACATTGAATGTGTAGAGTAATAGCGGAGGCGGGAGAAATGTGGAGTCGTGTTCAATTATTGTAAAGGAAAGTGGAGTGTTAAGCGCATTTTAAATACTGTAAATTGTAATTGTTATAAATCGTTTTACAACGATATGTTATGGTTTAAATTATTAGAAGCCATATTTCGAGCAACCTGATAGTTTGATTTTAAACCATATTTGAAAAACAAGTAAGCAATGTTTTGATTGTAAACCATATTTGAAAAGCAAGCAATGATTTTGATTTGTAAAACCATATTACAAAGAGCAAGCAAGCAGATTTATATTTTATAACTCAGGCCTTAAGAAATCCCTAGTTTTAAGCAAGCATTTCCGATCAGAGGTATTCCGTACATGGACGGTGAAGTTAAGACATCATTTCATGCATTTGGAATTTATTTGAACCGGCAAACTTAGTTCATGCATCATAGCATGATAAAAGGGGACTATAGCACGTGCAGAGTATATAGGTTAGAGCTAGCTGTGGTGTCGTGAATGAGTCTTTCCACCATATTTGCTCGGAAAGGTGATGTGGGCGAGGCCCTTTACCTAGAGTGGCGTGGACCCGAGGTCCTTCCATTGCTTGGTTGAAGCCTAGGCTCCGTGTTTACTAAATCTGTGAAGCAAAGAAGGCCCTCCAATGGTTGATCTTGATTTATAAGCATTTTCATATAGTTTTAAAATCTGACCATTGGTAAGCAACTAAGCATTTATGAAAAGTTTTAGAAACTTTTAATGAAACAAACAAGCATATTATGAAAAGTTTTAAAGAACTTTGAGCAAAGCAAACAAGAAGTTTATGAAAGTTTTGAGAAACTTTATAACAAGTAAGCAAAAGTTTATAAGTTTTAGAAGCTTTTATAGCAAAACAACAAGATTAAAATATCTTGAAAGAATAGTTTCTGATTTTGAATATTTCGAAAAAAACAAGCATTTTATAAAGCATACACTCATGGAGCTCGTTTAGTCATTATTTTCCTATTTTAAAAACTATTTTCCAGGTACAAGCATGTCGGACGCTGGAGCATATTAGGATTCTCCCGACTTTTAGTATAGTGCTAAATAACTTGTGTAAGGAAATACTTTGAATTTGTACAGTTGAGCATATGTATGTACATAGTTTTGTTTTGTGAAATGTAGTGGAACTGAGGCTCTTTGGATGAGTGTGTTGGTTCTACTATTTGAAAAGTATGACTGTATAGGTTTTGGGATTATGTGCATGTGCTATTATCTTTCTGAGGGATTTTTATAAAATCCTGGATTTAAAAAAGAAAAATTTTTATACGGGTTTTATTGGCTTAACACGGCTTTGCTTCATAGGATTCTAGTCGTTGGAAGTACTTGGTTGGGGACTACGTAGGGTGCCGGCACACACAGCTAGTAGGGGTGGGGGTGTGTCAAGGGGGAGACGGCCCGGTCGTGACATATGGCGAGGTTGCGACACATGGTGTCAGGGACGGAAAAGCGTGGTTCTGACAAAGATCGACATAATTTGGCCTTGATGATCTCGCGACATGAAATCGAGCGCGACATATATTTAAACAAAGGAAGAAGGTCAGGTCGCGACCTTTGAAATTGTAGTCGCGACATCAAACATTGCTAAGAGCAAGAAAAACACATCATGACAGGAAAACATCGGGTATGACTCAGCAATTCAAGAAGAACAAGTGAAAGGAATGTGCGAGCAGTTTCTGAGTCCACGATAGACAAGCGGATCAGGATCACATAATGTGTGACAAAGCGAGGTTGCGACCTATGATAAAATTTGGGCCGTGGATTTTAAGGAATCCATGGGCCTTGGAATTAGGGCCCGATCTCAGGTATAAATGAACTACTGTGATAAAAGAGTGGTAGCTTAGTTTTTACGAGCCCAGCTGTCTGGGAGGCGGAAAGTCCTTTATATTTTAGAATAGACTTTTCTTTTCTTTCTTTTCTTTTCTGGATCTGAACCAGTAATCTGTTTAGACTGTAGAAGCTGGATTTAATTTTTCATTCTCTTTTCTAATTATGACTTGGAATCAATGAAGTTCAGACAATTTCTGGAATTCGTTTCTTCTAGTGAATTATAGTTACAATGGATGTTCATAATCAATACTCCATTGTCGATTGTGATTCTGTAATTGAGAAGCACAGCTTCCATTGGAATGGACATATTGTTAGTTATAGTCTTTTCTGCTTGAGATTGGAGAATTTACCTGAAATTTGAGTTTTGATTTATTTGATTGATGTTGTTTTGAATTGAGTTGTTCCTAATGCGTGCAGAATACCATCTCAAGTTGTTTCTGCTCACGATTTCGGGAAGCCTGCGAGTGACATAGAGATGGAGATTTCACGAGGCTCGGAACATTTAACTTGTAAGGTATGTTAGACTTTCATTGAAAGAATAGGAGCTTTGAGGTTCATTGATAGATTTCCAATTCACTCATAGTTGAGGTTGAAGGGAATTATTTATCAATTTAACTTATCAGAGATTTCACCTTAATCTGTTGGATAGATCTAGATCCTGTGTTAGCTGAGACCTAATCAAGGAGAAGGAAAAATCCATCAGATCTAAAGGATGAGTCATCAACCATTTTGTTGAAGTTTTGCAATGACCCAGACTTGGGATACAAGAAATCTGCAATCTTAAGAGATAGGTATGAAGTATTGAAAAAGAAAAATACACAGATCTTATAAAGAGTGTTTTGAATACAAGTAAATGATTAGATCCTTTGCTCTGAAAGAAGAATGGACCTCTAATTAGTTTATAATGGAGAAATCCAAGCTGCATTATTAGGCATCTTTGACAAATCTAGATCCAAAAATCAGGATAGAAAGAATCAATGAATTAAAATGCAGTTTTGTTTGTTCCCACCTGACAATTTCATCTCGGTGTTCATTTGCCGCGAGAGATCGATTCGATCCAGTTCTTTATTGGTCAATTCAAATTTTATTTTAATTAGATAGATGTAAATATAGGATTATCTTGTCTTTTAGAATCCAGATTTTTAAACTATTATAAGGAGGATTCGAATAATGTGGATCTTGATGATTAAGTGTAGTTGATTCAACATTCTTTACCAATCTCTATAGAATGATATCTGGACACATCAATTTTACTATTTGTATGACCTGTGCATTTGTAGTATGTAGACTAAACCCATTATTAATTCGAACATAAAATCAGTTTTATTCATTTTCAAACAGCTCTATTCAACTTTGGCTAGATCTTTGGGAAAATTGTAAGGCTCCTGTATAAGTGTTAAATTGAGTGGTTTAGTCTATATTTTCACAGACAAACAAATTTTATGGCGTCGTTGCTAGGGATTGAAAGGATTTGAATCAATCAATATTTTGACAAAATAGATAAATGCTAATTTGGACATTTTTTTTTTAATTTTATAAAAATGCACAAAAAGCGATTTTGATAAGCGGTGGGTGCATAGTCTGCGATCTTTTAGAGAGCTTAAAGGATATATGATTTGTGATTCCACTGTTTCTAAGTAATCTCAATATGTCTCCATTTCAGGAGGTTAATTAATGCATAAGAAGCCAGAATTAGATATGTTTCTTATAAGATTACCGAATTGGAAAAGAACAACGAGGCTTAAGGAAATGTGATGAAAAAGCAACCATCAGCCGGATGAAAGAAATTGATGGGCAGTTAGACAAGCGACAACGAGAAGGCCTCTAATGCAAGATACAATGGAGGATTTAAGGCCTGTCATCAGATAGAATACTTGCTTGGTCGAATGACTGCCAGAGGCTACTTGACTTTAATTTGAAGCAGAGTAGCCAGTCACCATGGTTTAGCAAAATCAGTTTATTGGCCATCCCACTGAAGATCCTAATGAATACCTTGGAAGATTCCTCAAGATGGCAAACACAGTTAAGTTGAATGGTGTGAGACCAGGGTGATAAAGCTACACATCTTCCCTTTTTCCTTAAGAGATATTGCAGCCACATGGTATGAATCATTACCATATGGCTCAGTTGATACATGGGAAGAGTTGGTGGAAGCATACCTAGGCAGATTTTTCCCCCATCCCTCACATCTGAAAGAAGAAGGGAAATCATAGTGTTCTAACAAGGGGAGGATGAAAACACATCTTGCATGGGAAGGTATAAAGATTCTTCAAAAAAGAGATGTCATCGTAAGTGATCTGAAGACACAAATGGATATTGTCTATCACTCTCTAAATGATACTTTAAAGGGTTTCATAGATGCTTCTTGCTGTGGGGCATTTAAGAGGAAAAGTGCAGAGGAGGCAAGGGATTTGATAGCAGACCTAGCCAAATGCAACATGAAAGCCCCCTTTGAATCTTCAGTGATGAACAACAAAACAAGAGGGAATGGGGTCATTGAGCTAAATAAAATGACTGCCATGGAAGCAAAAATGGATGCTATAATGCACAGGATGGATAAACAGGAGAAAAGATTGCACTCTGCTCATGAAATTGGAGCAGTGGAAAGAGATAGGATAAGAATCTTTGAGGACCAAGCAGAAGAAGATCACTATCAAGTTGAGGAAGCGAGTACATGAATAAACAAAGAAGCTATCACTTCAAGCCTAATCCCAACTTGCCTACACATTATAATCCAGCACTAAGGATCCATGAGAACTTCTTATATGGTGGAGGAGCATCACAGGGCCCAAGACACATGCAGAATCTCCAGCAAGGGTATCAACCACCCAGGTTCTAGCAGTAGGGAGAAAATAGAAATGGATATCAAGGTCAGAAGAGGACCCAACCCTTTGAAGAGCAGATGCTGCAGTTTATAGGGGATAACAAAAGGCTGCTAAACCTCCATGAACATAAACTTGCTGAGTTGGAAGCTTTTAAATCCAACACTCAGATTTTTCAGACAAACACATCAGCTTCACTAAAGAATTTGGAAACACAGGTTGGGCAGTTGGCTTCGACCTTGTAGAAAGAGACCAAGAATGCTTTCCCTAGTGACACCCAGAAAAATCCAAAAGACTGTATGGCAGTTCAGCTAAGGAGTGGCAGGGAAATGAGCAGCAACAGAGTAGAAGATAAAGAAAAGACTGATCAAAAAGAAAAGAAAGAAATTGGAAGAGAGGACAGGACAGAAGGAGCAATTCATAGCGAGACTCACAATTTGAAAGAAGAATTACAAGTGACGACTGGAAGTAACTTGTAGAGCAAAAACATGAGAAGAGTTCAAGCATACACATCTGATTTCCATTCCTACAAAAAGACTTGAGGCAAAAGGAAGAACAACTTTCCTAAATTCAGGAAATATTAGAAGATAGAAATTAATATCCCTTTTATGACAATCCCTTTCGAATGCCAAATTATGCAAATTTAAGAAGATATATTGAGCAAAAAGAAGAAGATTGTCGAGGAAGGAATAGTGAGTTTAAATGCAACTTGCAGTGCAGTTATTCAAAAGAGTCTCCCAGTAAAGATGAAGGACCCATGCGACTTTACCATTCCCTGTTCCATTGGGAAATATGAATTCAAGGAAGCCTTATGTGACTTAGGTGCCAGCATCAACTTAATGCCCTTATCAGTGGTACAAAGACTAAGTTTGGGGGAACTTACTCGAACAACAATCACACTGCAGATGGCTAATAGGTCCATGGCACAACCAGAAGGAGTCCTTGAAGATGTGCTGGTCAAGGTAGGGAAATTTGTAATACCCTAAAATATGCCCTAACAGTTTTATAACATGTTTAGGATATTTTGTAGGTATAATTTGAATTTTTCGTAATTATAATTTGCTAAGTGAGAAAATTTCAAAAACCTGGAATTTGTGCAAGATACAAAGGGTATATTAGTAATTTTCAAAGGATATGAAGGCATAATGCTCGAAGAGGATATGCCATTATAGAAATAAGAAAAATTAGGTTTAAATGGAAGGAGTATAAGGACTAAAAAGTAATAAAGGAAAATTTAAAAATATCAAGGGGATAAAGACCAAATTTGGTCTCACATTCTAGAGGCTTCACATTTGGAGCAAAGAGAAAATAAGAGAAGAAGAAGGAAGAGAAGGAAGAGAAGAGAAAAGGTATGAAGTAGGTTTTATGCATTAGTTTGGATTTTGTATGGATTTTGTACACTAGTAAGGATGCTATGATTTTGTATGAACATTTCTCTACAAATGCAGGGTTCGATTCGGTGGAATTGAATTCCGTGTGATTCGAGTTTATTTTGGAGTTCATCTTGATCTTAGGTTAGTTGGTTTATGTAATCCTCTCGATTAGGGAATATTTGTATTAAGAACATATTAGGGTTTTAGGGAGATCTTTGTCAAAATTTACTCCAAAACCCATGTTTTGTTTTCATCGAGTGGAGTGATTCAAATTTTGGGTAAACTAGACTTATAGGAACATATATCCTTGAAATAGAGTATATCCAAATTCCGAACCCTTTATTTCTCGGAAATTCATCGAAGTGGAAGCGGCACGCTATGGTGTGTGACTTGGAGTGGAACACAATTGTCATTTTTCTGATTGTTGGCCTCCAACTTCGGATGGCCATAACTTCTTTGTCCGAACTTCGTTTCGGGTGTTCTTAGACTCTATGGAAAGCCCATTGAGTCATGATTATAACCATATGCCTGTGGAGGATAGTAGGTGAATATAACCTCTTTGAAAATCTAGGTTTTTCAATTTCTTGTTTGGATAGAGTGGCCCAGGCTAGGATTGACTATTCATGTGTGACCTCCAACTTTGAACGGTCATAACTTCTTCGTCCGAACTCCGTTTCAGGTGTCCTTGGACTCTATGGAAATCCCATTGAGTCAAGAATCCATCCATATATAGCATGATGAAATTGGAACTCATATTAAGTCAGAACCCACAAAAAATAGTAGGTCCTACTGGTAACCATATTTATTCATATTATGAACTCATAAATAGCTCACTTAAGCATACATGGTAACCATAGTTATTCATGCATATAATGAGATATGAAAAATGTAAAGATATCTGAATAAATGATTGTAAATATCACATATGATTCTGCAGGATGACAATAATTATTCGGGAATATGAGATATGTACTGAACATAAAATACACATGGATTGTCTTCTTAGAACCTGGTAGAGGGATAGATGGGTATGCCTATTAGGGAAAAACAAGTCTGCAGCATACTGATCAGTTAGCCCTATTTGGGTCATTCTGACACTGGGCTGCTATAGATGGTCATTGTCGTACAATGATAACGATGCCTTCGGGCCCTTATAGATATCAGTCATTGTCTCGCCTGATGATACTTGTCATCTTTGGGCTATGAATATGTTTCATTATAAGTGATCTGAGCCGCCCGGGCTTTATAGTTTCCTTTATCACTTCTAAGGTTTGTACGAGGCATGAAACATGAAACAAATGACAAGTATATGCAAATGATTCGAAAATGATAAAAGTACATGACATGATATGAGAAGCATAGCATTGCTATGTGATGATATGTAAACAGTGACAAGTACATGTTGATAAGAACAAGAAGAAAAATGTAAACGACCTGAAGTAAGAACCTTGATATGATAAGAAAAGTATAAGATTGCATAAGCGATTAGTAAATTATATGTATGGAACATACTTATAAGCATGTATATATGACAAGTATAGAATATGACATAAGTATATGATATATTATGTATATGTAAATATGTAAGATGAGATGACTCTTATTGGTAATTAGTCCATGAGTTATTCCCACTAAGCGTAAAGCAGCACGGGTTTCATCTGCAGTAGCGGAGTACGGAAGCAAGGCAAGAGGACGGGACCAATCTGTCCCGATCTCGAGAGTCGGCCACATCGTGGGTGCTCACTTCAGAGACTTTTGGTCTATTTTTGTATATGTAATATCCTTTTGTTGTTTGTAAACAAATGAAGCAATGTAAATGTATAAATATTAGACACTTCCATATGGAGCTTGTATATATTTTGTAATCCACTGCTACAGGATATAGTACAAGTTAAGTGTTTAACATTATATGATTAAACAAGCTTAAAGGCTATAAGTTTATAAAAAAATAAAAAAATGATGACACCCTCACTTGACACCGAGTGACGGGTTGAGGGTATCACAAAATTCATCTTCCCTATGGATTTTGTTGTTATAAAGATGGAGGAGGATACCCAAGTTCCTCTACTGTTAGGAAGACCTTTCCTACTTGACTGAGTGCCTTGATCGAGTATGTCTGAAAGGGTGAGCTGACACTAAGAGTGGGAGATGAAGCAGTATAATTTAACCTCCACAAAAGCTTGACACAACCTGATGTTGATATAGAAACTTGTATGGCTATAGATAGCATTTATCCATTCAATTTGGAGCGAACTCTGGCCCATGTAATCTCATTCTATCAATGAAAGTAGAGTTGAATTTCGATATCTTAAGAGTGTGATTATGAATTGCGCATTCCAGTTCCAAAACACAAAATGATGCAGGTTTGAATGAAAAAAGTACAGAAAATTCAAGTATAAATGAAAAGAAAGGAAATGAGCAAGAAACCAATGTAGAAGGGTTAATATTGAAATAATTGCATAGTCATCTGAAGTATGCTTTCTTAGAACCAGAATGGGTAAAGCCAGTAATTATATCATTGCCTTGAATAAAAATGAAGAATACTTGTTTGCTAAGAATTCTCGAGGAAATATAAGAGTAATTGCCTGGTCGTAGAAGACCTTAAGGAGTATCAGTCTTCTATTTTGTAAAATCTCTTTGAATGATGATATGAAACATCGGTTGAACACGAGGCTGAACCCTGTGATGAAAGATGTTGTAAGAAGGAAATCTTGAAATGGCTAAATCACGGGATTTATTTATGCAATGATGGTGACAGCCCTTGGGTAAGCCCAGTTCATGTGGTCCCTAAGAAGGATGGATTCCTTTGTGATCGAAATAGAAAGGAATGAGATTAGTTCCTCTGAGCGTGGCAGGATGGAGGGTGTGTATAGATTACAGAAAATTGAATACTACAACCAGGAAATATCATTTTCCCTTACCTTTCATTAATGGGATGTTGGATAGGTTAGCAGAACATCCTCAATTCTGTTTTCTTGATGGATATTCTGGATATAACCAAATTGCTATTGCACCTGAGGACCAGGAGAAAACTACTTTCACATGCCCTTATGGTACTTTTGCTTTTAGAATGTCATTTGGGTTATGCAATGCTCCTGCTACATTTCAAAGATGCATGATGTCTATGTTCTCAGATTTGGCAGAGGAAGTTATGGAGATATTCATGGATGACTTCATAGTTTATGGATCCAGTTTTGAACATTGCCTGCAAAATTTGGGAATGTACTGCTTCATAGGTGTCGGGACCAAGAACCTAGCTTTGAATTGGGAAAAATGTCATTTTTATGGTGTGAAAGGCATTGCAATCCTTGGGCATAGAATTTACTGTGACAGAGTTTGGAAGTGGACCAAACAAAGTTTCCATTATAAGACTCTTACGCACCAACGACGAGTTAAGGGAATAAGAAGTTTCTTGGGACATGTTGGTTTTTATAGAATATTTATCAGAGACTTCTCCAAAATTGCCAGACCATTATGTAGGCTATTGGAAAAGGATACCAAGTTTAATTTTGATGCATCCTGTCAACCTTCATTTGAAGAGATCAAATCCAAATTAGTTGAAGCTCCCATCATGGCCAAACCATACTGGAATAGTGAATTTGAGATTATGTGTGATGCTAGTGATTATGCAATGGGAGTTGTCTTGGGACAGAAAGCTGACAAAATGTTTAGGGCCATATACTATGCCAGCAAAACCTTCAATGAAGCTCAAGAAAACTACTCAACTATTGAAAAAGAGATGTTAGCCATGGTATTTGTATGTGAAAAGTTTAGGTCATATATATTAGGGTCCCATGTCATTATCCATACTGATCATGCATCAATTAAATATTTAATGGCTAAGAAAGAAGCTAAGCCAAGACTGATCAGATGGGTGTTGCTACTACAGGAATTTGATCTGGAAATCAAATACAAGAAAGGTTGTGACAATGTGATAGCTGATCACTTGTCAAGAGTAGTAACAACTACTGTAATTGAAGAAGAGACAGAAGTAGCAAAAAATTTTCCAGATGAGTAGTTATTACAGTTGTCATTCCAATCACCTTGGTATGTTGATATTGTGAACATTCTAGCTTGTGGAGTGATGCCGCAGATTTAGCTACAGTGAGGAGAAGAAATTGAGGGTGAGTGGTTTTACATTTGGGGATGACCATTTTATTATTCAAAGATGATTGATATGATCATTAGGAGGTGTGCTTTTGAAAGTGAGCAAGGGGAAAAAGTTTGGGACGAGAATGTCATGCATCACCTTATGGAGGACACTTTGGGACAAACAACCCACAAATTCTCCAATCGGTTTTTTATTGGTCTCACGATTTTAAAGGATTGTTTTGAATGGGTGAAACTTTGTGATTAGTGCCAAAGAATGGAAATATCAACTTCAAACATAATCACACACATAATATCTAGTGTGTAGTTATTTGATGTATGGGGAATAGGTTTTAGGGGGCCTTTTCCATCCTCATTTGGGAAATCTATATACATACTCCTAGTTTGTAGTGTGTCCAAATGGGTTGAGGCAGCAGCTTGTCCCAAGAATGACGCTAATACAATTTTGGGGTTTTTACAGAGGAATATTTTGAGTAGATTTGGGACACCTAGAATTATTATTAGTGATGGAGGAAGCCATTTTGCAAACAAGGTGTTTGAGAAACTCATGAACAGATATGGAATCAGACACATCATGAGTTTGACTTATCATCCCTTCAAACAAGGTAAATGTGAGATTTCCAATAGGGAGATAAAGAAAATTCTAGAAAGGGCTGGCTTCTGGCATAGATTCAGTCTCTAAAGCTTGATGATGCATTGTGGGCATACATGACTGCATATAAGACTCCCATTGGAATGTCCCCATACAGATTTGTCTTTGGTAAACCTTGTCACCTCCCTTTTGAATTGGAATACAAGGCTATGTGGGCCATCAAGAAGCTAAATTTTGAATTCAAAGTTGCTAAGAAAAGGCTACTCAAATTTGAATGAAATTTGGAAGAGTTAAGGAATGAAGCCTATGATAATGTCATAATTTACAAATACAAGACAAAGAAATGGCATGATCAAAGGATTTTGCGGAGAGAATTTAAGGCAGGAGATCAAGTCCTGTTATTCAACTCCAGACTTAAGCTTTTTCAAGGCAAATTGAAATCAAAATAGAGTGGCCCTTATATAGTAGTGGCAAGTACAACCTTTGGGGCAGTGACATTGAAAACTAGTAATGGAGAAGACTTTAAAATGAATGGTCAGCGATTGAAGCAGTATCTTGGAAGAAATATGATTGATACCTAGATCTTAGTGAAGGAAAAGAGGCTGAAACAAGAACATCATAGCAGCAAGTCCAGCTAAGGACTCAAAACTGAGCAGCTTTGTGGGAGGCAATCCATATCACAATTTCTTTTTAAGTTTTATTAGTCAATTTATGTTTAAAAGTTTGATTTTCTAGGCTAAGCTTTGTTTATTATTAAATATATTTATGTTGTTCTCTTTGCTTTGTGTACAGGTCGATGAGGCATGGACATAGATGGAGTCTGTATTTATATTTTACTTGATATGCACAAGACCATAAAGGGAAGTAATCAACTCTCTGATAAATGTTATTTTTTTAGAGAATGCATGATTGAAGTTTGGGGGAATTTGGTATTTCCAATTCATTGTTAAATCTGATGCTTCATGAGTTGATTTGTTGCATATTTGAATGATGAAGGTTGATTGTTTTTTTTTTTTTTTTTTTGTTTGAATTGGGTTTATTGATTTAGTCTTATATGAATTGAACTGTTCCTGGAGACCAGGAAATTTTCTAGGTCGTGACATGCTTTTGAGGTCGTGACCGGGTTACGGATGTGACATTAGATAAGAAATTTTGGAAATTCGCAACATTAAGCTGCTGGAAATTCGCAACATCATGTTGCCATATGAATGACTGTTCAGAGACATGATGTTGCGACCGAATTAAAATTGGTCGCGACCTATAATGGCAAAAAAAAAAGAGAAAGATGGGCCGTGACTTCAATTTTTTTTGTCACGACCACTTACAAACAGTGGGGTCAACCATCGGTCCAAATATTAGCAATAAATGAGGCTTAAACATTCTGACAAGGCCGAACTTTAAATGGGACAATTATTGTTAGTACTATCGTTGTAATTCATAGCTTTAAGGTCGCGATTCCATAAGACAATAACGATCATCAAACAAACTAAAACCAGTGATGCTCCCGACTCTAAGACCACGGGTGTCAAGCGAGGGTGTCACATTTCGATTGGACTTTAAACTTTTCTCATAGCCGACACTGCATTTGTTTTTCATTCATACATGCACAATTGTAATAACAAAATTCTTTTATATATATATTACATACTATACAATTCATGGGTATCTAATATATTCTATACACATATACTGAGTCCCATTACTAGATTTATTACAATTTCACTATTACAAAACTATACATATACCTATCCAATGAAAATCAGATATTGCGATCAGCGTTGTGGTGCAACTATCTTCCAGATGCCCGCCACTGATGGGATGGTCCATCCTCTTACCTTCGCTATATCTACGGATTAAACCCGCTAAGCTTACTGTTTTTAGTGGAAAACATATACATGACTACTAATAACATTAATCATCACGTTTATTCAAATGCTTCATATGTCTTTTACCGTTTTTAGTCTTTTCATCTTTCCACCCTAAGGACTTATTACATTCTATGTACTATTACATATCATTTCTTATCCCGTACCTATATCATGTCTCCTTTCATGTAGTGGCTACACGCCCATGCTATACTATTCATTTCTTAGATGTCATATTTTCTTATACGATCTTGTATTGTCATATACTTGCATTTTTTCATTCTAACTATAGGGACGCTGACATTCATTTATTGCATTCTAGAGGGAATCTAGTCATGTTTGTTATTCAATAGTAATGTGATTTCATGTACTTGCATATTTTATTACATACTGGCCTCACCTTTAGACACTAACAGATTTCCCTATATTTTCATATCTTCAGACTCTTCATATACTATACTTTCCTATGATTTCATATCATGTGCTTTTCATATACTATACTTTCATGCTTTCTCATATACTTCTTTATTCATTATATACATTTCGTGTCATTGGACACTTTATTTCAGACTTGTACATTGTCATCTGTTTTGCAGTCATGCCATAAACCTTGTGGAAGCGATACTTCCGAAATAATCGTAGAGTGTACCGGTTATATCACCATTAGACAATGATCTCTATCTGTATGATCCAACGGGCTCTATAATGATCCACCCGATCTATGTCATCGACTCCAAACTGGGCCTCGAGACTGTAAACTGGGCGCCATGAAGAACTATATCCCTAGGCGCCTTCATTCATCCTCACTGTGTTCGCTAATAATCCATGTGTACGATGTTCATCATTCATGATTTAATAATTAATGTTATTCCGCAACATATGCTATATTTACAACCATATATTTGTATTCTCTGTATTTCTTCATATACTTTTAATCCCAACTCCATCGTATCTGGCAATTCTTTTATCATGCATATAACTATTTTCTTATCATCATATTTCTAGCATGTAATGTTTCAAACGTGATACTTCCTAATCTCTACGTATTTCATCATATATCTTATATTCATGGCTTATCATTCAACGTTACTATATCGCAGTGGTTCATATATTCTACTCTTATCCACCTATATCCTTCAATACAGCCGGACCGCCTAAATCCAAATTTCAAAATTTCCAATTATCGCCTCAAAATCTTTGGGATTTTAACCCACACCCCGCTATTCCTACCGAAAAACAACCTATGCCATTACATTATCTTTATTCGGGCAGGGTACCTTTACCTCGCGGTCACGAACTCATTTTTGGTACTCACGAATGCGACGCGCGATCAACTTTTGGCTCTCGGTCTAATTAATTCTGAATTTAACGTGATCCGAGAAATACAAATCAGATTTTCTCCGGCCATTTAATTTCTGCGAATCAAGAAGCTGGTATCGTCAGAGTCTCCGCCAGTGGCGAACTTTTCTTATTTCGCCCACTGTCATGGTCGAACTCCGCAGCATCGGGTTATAGGTTGGCTAACAAAGATAAAATAAAATTTTTCTCACGCCAGTCTTCTTTTCTGGCTGCCCTCTCCTTCTATTATATATGAGACATATGAAAGATATGGCCACTATTATGTCTTCCTTGTCCATCTCGATCCACTGCCCCCAACAATCGATTGGCTTCGCTTAGTTCCGAATGTTAATCCAACGACATTTTTAAATATTATCAATTTTGAAATTTTTCTGAAAACTGCTTTTTGGTTCACCACGTCAAGGTTCTAATTTTGCGTGAAACGCCCAAAGAACCGCCCTTCAATCCAGCCAAAATCCATTAGCTTCATGGTCCTCATGATCTATCCCAAACCATCGTCCGTCTGTCATCCAGATCCAGAAACCTTCTTCAATTTTTCTGCTGTTAAGAAACGCTTTAACTTGTTATCTTTCAAAAATGTCATTTTTCGAACTAGAGTTAATATAATCCTGAACTGAGTTTTATCATCTCAAACATGTCAAATGTTCTTCCTCCCAAATCATTAATATCTTCCCACTGTTTTCAGTTTCCTTTCCTTCAGACACAAAACTAAAACTCAAGGCCTATCCCAGCATCTTCTCATATAAGTCCAATCTGTCTCCCATCTACTCTTCTGAAACACTGAGATGTCTCACAACATTTATGAGTGGAGGAGGTTCAACAGAACCTTTAGTTCAGACCACAAATAGAATTAAACCAAAATTGCAGAATACTTCACCGAGGAAGAAAGGGAATTAAAAGACATAAAATGCTGAGGCGCATCAAGCAGTTAAGAATGTGTTTACAAAGACTTTGTCTCTGAAGAAGCTAAAGATTTATGAAGAAATAACAATGATAAGGGCTTCAAATGCGCGAAAGAGGCTTTGGGAATACTTCTTTGGTGAGATAACAGGCAGAGGGTCGATGCTTCAGAGACACGCGCCCGGATTCTTGTCCAGCTGTGAATTCTATGCAAACACGGTGGGAACGATAGAAGACAGAGGCGCTGAGGAATCTCAGTATTTTTTAGCACAAAAGAACCACGAATGTTAAAACTGAAGAACTGCCACGACTCTAAATTCAAGAAATCGTAGAAAACCCCACGCAAAAGATTATAAACTCCTGAACTCCAAAGGGTGGGAAGTGAAGCCACTGCTGAAGAACCTCATTACGCTTATCACCGTAGGATCTCCTCACCGAAGCACAGTCTGTTCATTTCCTATCCTTAGTCCTTCCAACTAAATATCTTTGCTCAAGGAGAAAACAGCAGGCAATCATTCTATATGCCCTTTCGTGGCTATAAAACGAATGTTGATGCTGACGAGGGCCCACCAGGTACCACCTTAAACAATAAAGAGACTAATCCTCACCTGCAAAGAACAATCAAATGTACTAGTGACCCAGGCTGGGTGAGGATCATGGACGATACAGTACATGCCCATGCAGATCTCCCACTTTACAGGTGTAACAAAAGGGGCCCCAAGAAGGATTAGCGGAACTAGAAGGTGAGCCAAGTGGTGAGTAGGTCGATAACAAAGAAACGGAAACTGTCCCGCAATGAGATTCCTCCAAAGAGGTTAAGAAGAGATGCCTTTCAAGATGGTTCATGGTTTCATCTCGAAAAAGATAGAGGATTTCCCCGAAGCAAAGGCAGAGCCTCTAAAAGGATGCAGGGAACAATGAAAATCATGGAGATGCTGAGATCAATAGAGAAAGATATGGAAGAAAGGGAGCATAAATGGGAAAAACAATAGCAAATAAGAGAAGAGTTCTCAGAAGCTGAATTCAGGAGGAAAGAACAATTATTGGAGCAGACTTTGAGACAGAGAAAGGAAGAATGGAGAGAAGATATGAAAAGGAGAGAGAAAGAATTGGGAGAAAATATGAAGGCTAGTTTGGAAGCCTTCTACAAATAAATCGTCTGTAAGAGATGAGGAAGTGTCACCATTCTAAAAAAAAAGAGGGAATAAACTCAGATATTATGCTTAAAAAGATAGGAGCCTTCAAATACCTTTATAAAGAGCAATTCAAGGAGTTTGGAAAGTTGATGAAGGATAGAGATAAAGACGGAAGAGCAATGATGTCTATGGCGCAACCGTATGAGAGTTCGATTTGATAAACAAAAATTTATCAAACATGCCAGTCAGGATTCCGAGCTGGAAAGCACAACACAGATAGCTACAACCTTGATCAATTCAGGAATTTGCCTGCAATGATCTAATCTCCATCGAAGGCGCGTGAGTCCACACCCTCTCGAAAAGAAAAGACTGTGATAATGCATCTTCTCCAAATTTTCTTCAGTGTTTAGTAAGCTTCACTAAATCTCCCAACATCATACCAAAAAATTTGATAAGATGAGGAAGTGAAATAACACAATTTCACTTTTCTTTTTCCTATCAGAACTTCAACATCATACACATAAGCCTAAAAGTTCATTGAAAAGTGTCTTGTGAATTGTTCTTCATGACCACCGATGGTTTGTTTTCAATAATGTCAAGAACTAGAACATATATACATTGTCAATCGCTTAATCGACCTGCTGAATAAGTTTGATAAAGTGTGAATTGTTCGGGTGGATTAATGGAGTTAGTAAATCGGGCGTTTCAGCTATGCTGTTGAAGTTCCAAGGAATGTCGGTCGTTTGCTTTCATCAGAATGGCATAATGCAAGTAATCGATTAAATCCAAACACGTCAGAGAGAAAAGAAGGTGGGCTTCTATGTCAACCAAGAAGAAGTTGTTGCTTGACCAAAACGGTTAAATTATGTAATTGGTAAAAGCAAACAACTGGAAAGACCAAACAAGCTGTTTGGGAACTGTAAATAGTCGAGTCAATATAAACTCAGAAAAACATCACACATGGTCCAAGAGTCTAACAATGAAAAGATTTGTACATCTTCATAATTCAAAGTCAGGTAGGTATCCAGAACTATGATTATTGATCAAGGCGAAATCCTAGGCAAAAACAACCACGCAAAGGATAGAGGCCCTCTTTGAAAGTTTTGAACTTTCAAGGTTTGCAATTCCCATTATATGCAAAGATATACACACCCAGTCTCAGCTGAGTTAAATATGCCTAACTTTCATAAATAATGAAAGAAAAGAAATCTCAAATCCCTCCCTAAAACTAGTTATTGCAGCAAAGAGCTCAAAATTACCTAGTTTTCGTAAGAGAGTTAATCAGTAAGAAAACAAGATTGGGAATATACCTTATAGATCATAGTAAAGTATTAGCCAAAAATCAATCGAAAGAGATTAGAGAGCAGGAGAAATACAAGTCAATTAAAAGAAATGTTTTGTCTTCAGGTCACCCTCGAACAATTAAGTTCTTAGGGGTGTTTAACACCTAGTACCCTAATGCCAACAGCATGGGAGTTACTAACTCAAAGTTCGGCAGATGATAAGACTAAACACATAACATCAAGACTATTCCTAAAAAAACATGATGCTATGGTTAATAACAAAGTAGCCTTAAAATGAATCGTTCAATAAACAGCGTGGCAATCCAGAGAACAGCAAAGCCAAGATATTACAAAGCCAAGTCAAAGAGTTGACGAAACGTTAAAGAGAAAGAAAGGAGGAAAATAAGGCTATTAGCGTATGAATAGTGGAATCGGGTAATTTATAGCCTAAATTTTCCAATTATTCACTAATACTCAAGCTCAATATTATGTTTCAAAATACCTTCATTGATCATGTTAATTTGCTTTATTAGTAGAGATCATTATGAAAAACAAGCTTCCATGAGACTTTAATTAATCTTCTCCAAGGAGAATCCTGTAAGACAACTAATCCGACAAGAAGGAAAGGAAAGAAGACCCAAATACACACAGATAAAACAAGATTGATCGACTATGTTGTTTACACAGAGATTCAACAATTTATCAGATAAAAGTTGAAACTATTCTTTTCTTAGTTTAACATCACGGTTTAAATAATATCACCTTTTGCCGTTTCACTGGTGAATGGAAAAGATTGAAGTATGAAACGTAAAAATGTCCTAAAATGGTGTTAATTACCGCGACAAAACTTTTCTTGCTCGAGGACATGAAAATTTAAGCTGTAAATCATTGAATAAAACCTATTCATTTTTAATACTTTTTTTTATCTGCTTTTGAGAGAATTACTTGTTTTATTCAAATATGAAATTCTACTAAATTATATTTTTACACTTTACAATAAAATGGAAGTTCCAGCAAGTATAAAGAAGCTATATTTGGTCATATATAGCCGGGTCGTGATGCACTTCGAGGTCGCGACAAGTAATTCGCACATGCAGCTTTGAAGTCACAACCTGGTAATATCTCGAAATATACCCTCAGTAGCTTTAATATTAGTATTATAAGTTGTTATGAATTTTCAAGAATTCTGAGACCCCAAATGAAGATTTTCAGAGATTAGTATAAAGTAATTTTACTTACTGGTGACATAAAAGGCATAAAAGCATAAGATTATATGTAATTGTAATTTGAGCAAGATTAGGGGGGTCAAATGAGAAATGGGCATGTTAATTTCAAAAAGGGAAGAATCTAAGGACCAAGATGCAATTATAAAACTTAAAGCAAAAAATGGGCTTTGATGGCCAAACACATGGCTCAATAAATGATAGATTTAAAGACCAAAATTGGTCTCATGGGGAAGGAGCAACCTGAAGAGAGAAAAAGAGAGAAGAAGAAAGTATAAGAAGATGGAGGAGCCAAAAGGTATGGAACTTTGGATTTTGCAGAAATCAACCCATCAGGGATTCTATGAGATTATGTATGAATTTCCATGCGCTTGGTTGGTTTTGTCCCCAAACATGGGGTTTTGCTAGGGTTTCATCTTTAACCCAAAGATTATGGAGTAAGGTGGGTAGAATCCCATATGGCACAAGATGCGGTTGCGGAATCCTCTTTTAGTGCTTGATTCATAAGCACTGAGATTTCGAAAGTCAGTGGCTTAGAATAAACCCTGAACTAAACATCAAGCCTGCTTGTATGGTCCTAACCTATTAGAATGATTTGGAGGAATTCATAAAGAATTTTTGAAGAAAGATATGAAATTGAAAGAAGAATTGAGTAGAGAAGAGATCATACATGACTCAAGTGGTCTTCAAGCGTTATGGAAGCATAGAAGAATTGGCAAAGCAAAATATGGAAAAAAATGGAGAAAATATTAATATTCTGGCAAAATTTCTTATGACAAGAGATGAAGAAGACACTCGACACCCACCAGTAAGTTAAAGTGTATTTCCAAGACATGAACAAAGGCGCACTATTAACTCGTTCGCTTTCCCAGCCACCTGGCTATTTTTACCATAATTTGTCATTTATTCACTTGAGTGATTCAAGTGGCTGTTAAATAGACCTCATGAGAATCAAATCCAATAGGCATTTCCAAATTCTAATCCTGGGCGGCCTAAAATTCACCCAAAGTGGGGCCATGTGCAAGCCAAATTCTAGTTCCAAATTTTTGAACATAGAGTAAATCGTTGTTTCTGACGCATTTGAGTTTCTCGCGTTCGAATTGGGTGATTCCAGTTGGAATAGAACCCTAGCACCTTATCTTTAAAAGAATACAATGAGACCTAGAGTCAAACATAGAAGTTAAGATCCAAAGAAAAATTTAAAAACATGAACTTGTTCAGCAGTAATCCAGAACTCAATTAGTTGGCATGAAATGCCATAACTTTAGTGTCGGATGTGTCTCCATTGATCGATCCCACTTCCTAAGCAAAGTAGATTCATAGAGAATAAGAATATGAATGAGGTGTGATTCCACATATAACATACTACAAGAATATGAAGCCATATAATAGGCATGAAAACAATAAAAATGCAGAAATGAAAATGGAAGATGTGTTCATGAAACATGAAAATGATTATGGAAAATGAAAATGAAACGAATTGAAACATGATTGTGAACATGAGAGTAATATGTCATGAACACATAATGGTTAAGTTTATATATGATTACTATCACATATAAACTGTGAGATGATAACAAATGATAGGAATATATGAATGAGTATACATGTAACGAATATGAAATGAGTATTATGAATATATATGAAATATATATATATATACATATATATATAATGATTTGAATTATTGTTATGACCGGAATGTTTATTATATATATATGCGATTAACTATAAGTGAAATTATCGCATAAAAGTAAACAAATTCAAATGTATTATTGATCGACCAACATGACTCGGATTCACCAACCTAATTCGGCCATGAAGGTAACCGTAATTGTTAAATGAAAATCACATTGCTATCGGAACGATAAATGCACAGATTCAACAACCGGACCGCACCGTCAATTATAGTCAGTGAATCATATCGCTAATGCGAATCACATTGCAATACCATAAATGCATGTGATTCAACAATCAATTCGCTGCGGAATGTTTAATTTTATGCCGCAAGGGCGTGAGACTTCCGCGATATTTAATGGGAACGCGCGATTAAGCAAACAGCGCCGGCTAAATGACGATTCAACAATCAATCGTCAGCAACGCTGCACCTGGCAGCCAAAGTGGATCATACCGCAATGCACCACATATCAATGACAAATGCATGTGGATTCAACAACTAATGGCGTCGCGAATGTCGACTTATAGCTATATGTGGAACCACAACCGGGGTGCCGTTAACGTATTGAAAAAGCGTATTTTGCGCGGTGATCTTTGGTACGCATGTATATTGTATAAAGGCATTATTTTCGTAAATGTATGGTTAAATGAGCGCGGTGGTTTTCAACCAGTGTTATGGATCGCTCGAAAAGAAGTGTTTCGTAATTAAAAAGTATGAAATGACTGGCATAATCATGTTTTCGGAAGATAATTGAAAATGCCTGAGTAAACCGGCCCACTCGATCCATTAAACCCGTCAAGTCTTATTCATCGCACACTTTTGAAAATAAAATTTAATAAACTCAAAACCAGCATCGTTTCGATTGAAAATGTCGAGTAAACCGTTCCGAAACAACGCTGATCCACAACCGCCTGGCGTCTCGATTCGTCGCATACTTTTTTGCAATAAAATTTAATATAACTAAACAAAATGTTTTAAACGCATCCCGATCGCAAACGAATTCACAAAAGAGTTGATTAATGGCTTACCGTGATAGTGATAAGAGTCTAATATGTATTGGTATTGTTCGACTGGACCTCCATAAAACGATGATCTGACAATCTAATTTGGCTATCAGAGACGTATGGTTGTTTGAATGGCGGATCAATACAAAGAAGACACATGAATTGAAACTTGTAAAGATATGACACATGGTCAGACATAACGCGTGGAAAATTATTATGGAATCAAAAAAGGATAAAATCTACATGTATATTATGATATGAGTTGTAAAGCCTACAACAATGAGTTTCGCTTAATCTTTGACAAGAAAAGTAAAGGTGCGCGATGAGCTTGACTCGCATTACCGGCATTCGGTCGCTACTCCGTTTTATATGTCTCAAATTAAGCGTAAAGCTTAGCACCCGTGTTAATCCGGTAGGTAATCAAGAAAGAGATAAAGATGATGGGGACATTCCATTAATTTCAGCATGATAACATCTCTCGTGAGATAGGAAAACACTTAGCAATCATCTTTCCGCGATTCTGATGCTCAGGTGGCAACGATAAATGATGCATATGTCAGGCAAACAAACGGACTTGGCATATGTACAGATTTTAATGGACACCACTCTGGGTGGCAGTTCTTTCAGGTATGCAAATGATTCGTTGCCGGCGATAAAATGTTTGTAATACCGGCTGCACAAGTACAGCTAAAAAAAATGCGGAGTCCAGATATGGTTTTCAGACCCCGAACCGCCTCATTCGCAATCCCATTTTAACGGAACTGGCGTGATCAACAATGTGAGAACCCGTGGTCACCGGCGATAGTAAGCCCAACAAAAGTTGTTGCAACAGAGAAAATTCCGTTGAGAAAAGCGCTGCGAGCCACCCATCATGTTGGCACACAGAAAGAAGATGATTTAAGTCAGAAGAATGTAAAAATTGATGTCATGATATACAAGTTTGAGACACCAACTAGGTCATAATTAGAATTACACCCGCGACATAAAAATGAGCCATCACAAAAACATGGTTACACTCAAGCTCCTTTGAGCCACAATGACAAAAACAAAAGTGGGAGAGGTCGGCCACTTACTCAATATGACACTTTAGCTCCACTAGTTAGAAGATGAATTGATGAAACCCATGGAGTCAAAATGAGGTTGCAACAAGATTGGAAGAAAGAGCTGGCCACGACATGCTTTCAAGCTACCAATGCAGAACGGTAGCTGGAGAAAAGAACGCACCTAATTTCCACGTCGTTACAAAGAAAGCGTACAGTTCGTGAACGTTTAACTGCATGGAGGCGGTAAAACCCAGAGATATGATGTCCTGTTTATGTCAAAACTCATCAATTTTTATCCATTTTTCCATCGTTCTTACAATGTAACTGTTTTTTCATAAATATACTATTTACCAAATTTATTTTATAAACACTGATGAAATGAAAATTCCAAAGGATGTGTTATGAAAATGTCAACGTGGCCACATGAGGCTCTGGCATAGAGAACTGAGGCTCACCAACTTCGGTCATACGATGTCGCTTTTGAAAAGCCGGTTGCTGATAGCTGAGAAGTCAGCCGAGATAGGTTGGAAGAGTTTGGCTGAAGGACTTCATGTCGACAATTACCCTGAGGTTGCAACACCAAAGGAGAAATGTAAGTTTCGTTACAAACAAATTTTATGTCACACATGGGACTCAGTAACACATCGGGCTTTTGAAGTCGTTTATAGAGAACGTGCCATGACTGAAGTGGCTTGGCAAGGTAAACAAAAAGGTTGATGTTGAGATAGAAGATACTCGTCATAGACCAAGATGTGAGGGGACTTCAAAGAAGATAATGTGACACCGCTTCGAGGTCACACCAAAAGAAGATATATTGTTGGTCGCAAAGCAGAGAAATAATGTCACAACGAGAAAGTAAAGGTCAATGATCGCGAATGTCTCTGCAGTGCAATTTTAGGTTATGCATAAAGATATAAGTTGAAGACTCCAATCAAGGTCGTGACCAAAAATTCATGTCGTGACATACATCTGGGACAAAAGCATAAATAAGAAAAGCCACCCTTCATGTCACGACACCGCTTCGAGGTCACGACGCAGAAAGAAGACATAGTCAGCAAGCCAAAAATCGTCACGCGCCGGTCGATTGATCAATCGAGGCGTTCACACCCAATCGCCGCCAACACGAACGACGCTTCGACGTCGCCGCGATCACGACGTCGTTACGACGTCATCGATGTCGCCGGCGATCTTCAACGCGAACGAACCGAACGCATCCAACCCACGCGTTACGCACGCGAAGACGTTACAATTTTGGTCGCATTAGCGCTGAAGAACTATCGCTACATCGTTTCCACGGCGTCTTCGAATGTTAACGTTATAAACGATAAACGATTATCAACGCAATACGGAACCGGTCATGGATACAATCATTTGATCTATCAAAACATGGTCATTTAAAGATCACATCAAGATCCATTGTCACTACATCCTATACCTTATTATCAAAACATATGCAATTTCCGGCCACCATCCAGAATAATAAAATCCAGGGAACTATTGAGATCGAGAAATGGAGGTTTATAATCGATAGGAAGAAGGATGGTTTTATATATTTAGGTTTTCCACAAGAATTTGCGCGATTAAAGAAAATACTGTCACGACCTAATGTCCACGTCATGCATAAAGAAAACAAGTGACGTAGCAATTTTTGAAATGACCGCTGAAAGTTCTCAAGACAACCTGGCGGATGTTGCAACATGAAAGAGAAGCTATGACCAAGAAGCAAAGAGGATGACAACAGAAATGAGGTCGCGACACAAAAATGCAGTAAAAGCAAAGAGAGTGAGGTCGCGACACCAATTCCTAGAAACAAGAAAAGGGAGGTCACAACTAGAGGTCTCACTGCTGACAACTAACATGGTTACGACAAAGAATTCATGTCGCGACCACTAATCAAAGGCAACTGAAGAAACAAGGTCATGACCGAACATCGCCGCCGCTTAATAATTGTGAAACAAGTGGTTAAGGTCAGAACTAACAAGGTCAACACACTGACAAACCAAACCGTAATTCTACGCCATACGCTTTTAGTCGCTGATCAAAATAGTGAGTCGGGCCATCGATTTTAGGAACCACCCTGAATGGGGATCGGCTTCCAATTTGAGAAAAGTTATAAATAAAGGTATATCACTATTTTAGTAAAGCAACTTTCTTTCAGAACCCGTAATCCGGGAAGTTAAGAAACTCAACGTATATTTTAACAGATTTTTTTCTTTCTTTTCATTTCGATTCAACCACGATTCAGAATGTCGTTTAAAGCATATTTCAATTTTACCGCTGAGGTTAATAAAACCACTACTTAAATCGCTTCTTTCTCGCTTTATTGCAACCGCAAAGGTGTAATTCTATCGCTGCTCATCGGTTTATCAGAATAGTTTTGGCCGCATCTTCCAATAGTTTGAATTTATTGTTGTTATACCTTCTATGATAATTAGAATGGCGCACCTGAAATTGTGATATTATATCGATTGATGTGCTTTTCGCAATGTTCTATTAGTAGTTTGGATAATTCACCAAGACTGATTCAAGCCTGATTTCAGAGGCCTCACAACAGTTAGAATACAGCCCCAAGAGCGGTGTAAACATTCTAATTGTGGGTATGTTGACTACAATGGGCAACCACTGGTGCTTTGAGAGTTCACTTAGATAAATACCCGCCTAATTACAATTGATGTCGAGGGGATTATTTATCAATGAATCATCGTAGAGATTTCACCTTAACTGCTGGAAAACTCTCTTGAACCTATTTACGTGGATCTAATCATAAGAGGAATCATTTCATTAGATTTTAAGGTTGAGTCATCAATCGTGTCAGGAAATCAATAATACCCTAACTCGTGAAGTGAACTCAGCCTCAAGATATGGATATGAAGCTTTTAAAAATGAGAAAGAAAATACCCGATTCAGAAGAATGTGCAAATATGTTAGTCGGGTTAGACCTGGCCTTCAGAGGAAACAGTGGTCTTCTAATTCTGCAAACAAAGAGAAACTAAATCGTGAATAGCAAGCTTCTTTGGAAAATCCTTACCAATGAGATAGAGTTTAATGGGATATAATGGAAATGGGATAATACATTACTTTTCATAGTGTCCATTTTTACAAAGAATTTATCTAAATTAACTCATTATAGTTAATATGATTTAACGAGCTTATTTTAATATCTGTAGATAACTTTCAGACAATTATCCTAATTTTCATTTGATAAATTTTATCATTGAGGCCCAAATAGTGATCTTGGAGTAGTTTAGTTGATTTTGATAATCCAAGTCAACTGTGGGAATGATATATCTTGACTTACCAAATTTTTACTACTGAATGACCCACTGGCAGTTAAGTCATGGGATAAACCTATTATTAATTCCCATATAAAACGCTTTATTCATTATCAAACAACTCTATTCAATCCTGATATAGATACGCGTAAGAATTGTAAGGCTTCGGGATAAGTGTTGTGGTTTAGCCTATAATCTCAATATAAACAATCAATGTCAGAGCGTCAAAGGAACAGACAGTGGATCAAACGGGTGCCAATAATAGAGCTATGTCGCGACATAAAAATGAGGTCGCGACACAAAATCTAGAAAAGGGAAAGACAGTCAGGTCGCGATAAGAAATTGTGGTCGCGACATCAACTGCAACAAGAGCAAAAGTGATAAAGGTAACCATTTAGTCGTGACATATTTTTTAGGTCACGACCAATAAAAGAAGCTGAATTGAGAAGAAACTCGCGACAGGATGGGGAGAAATGATGTCGCATGCTTTTAAGGTCGTGACATAGATTTCAACAAGGAAAAGAAATGATTAGGTCGCGACCTAAATCCCATGTCGTGACAAGATAATGAACAGACAAACAATTTAAGTCGCAACATGAAAAGCGGGTCGCGACCAAGAACTGGTCGAAAATGTAATGGTAAATGCATGCTTTTGAGGTCGCGACATAGAATGCAGCAGAAAGCAAGATAGCCAGGTCGCGTCATGGAATTGAGGTCACGACACATAATTTATTAAGGGGCCAGAAAAACGTGGTCGCAACAAAGATCAAAATAGCTGACAACAAAAATGATGTCGCGACATGAAATCGAGGTCATGACATATATTTTAGCAAAGGGAAGAAAGGTCAAGTCGCGACATGAAATTGTGGTTGCGACATCAACTGCTAGAAACAAGAGAAACTTGTTGCAACAGAAAACATCAGGTCGCGACTCAACAATTGCAAGAACAAACTGAAAGGAAGGTTGCGACTGGTTTCCTAAGGTCACGACAGACTTGACAGATCTAGAGTACACATGATGTCGCGACAAGCTTCTGAGGTCGCGGCCTAAAACAGTAAGCTGGGCCATTGATTTTAGGGAAAATCCATTTGGAGCCTTGGAGTCAGGCCCAATCTCAAAAGGTTATAAATAGGCTTACACGCAAAAAGAGAGACAAATTCCGTTTTTCTGAAACCCAATGTCTGGGAGGACAAGGAAGACTCACTGTATATTTTAGAATAGACTTTTCTTTTCTTTTTTGGATCCGAATCCGCACTGGCGAATGTGGAAGCCGGATTACCATTCTCTTTTCCAATTACGTACTCGAATCAATGAAGTTCGCATAATTTCGAATTCGCTTTCTTCCGTTGAATTATGGTTACAAAGGATGTTCATGATCGTTTCATCAAGCCGATCAGGATTCTCAGAATTGAGAAGCACAGCTTCCATTGGAATGGACATGTTGTTAGTTATAGTCTTTTCTGCTTGAATTGGAAGGAATTTCCTGAAATTGGGATTTTGATTTATTTGATTGATGTTGTTTGTGAATTGAGTTGTTCCCAATCGTAGTACCGAATATCATCTCAAGGATTATTTCCTGCTCTGATTTCCAGGAAGCCCTCTGAGTGACATAGAGATGGAGATTCCTGAGAGCTCGGAACATTTAACTTGTGGGTATGTTAGACTATCATTGAAGAACTAAGGAGCTTTGAGAGTTCATTTCAATAGATTTCCAATTCACTCATAGTTGAGGTTGAAGGGAATTATTTATCAATTCAACTCATCAGAGATTTTACCTTAATCTGTTGGATAGATGTAGATCCTGTGTTAGCTAAGATCTAATCAAGGAGAAGAAAAAATCCATCAGATCTAAAGGATGAGTCATCAACCATTTTGTAGAAGTTTTTCAATGACCCATACTTGGGATATAAGAAATCTGCAATCTTAAGAAATGAGTATGAAGTATTGAAAAAGAAAAATACCCAGATCTTATAAAGAGTGTTTTGAATATAAGTAACTGATTAGATTCTTTGCTCTGAAAGAAGAAGGGACCTCTAATTAGTGAATAATGGAGAAATCCAAGGTACATTTGGTATATTTGGATAAATCCAAGATTCAAAATCAGATAGAAAGAATCAATGAATTAAAATGCAGAAATTGATTGTTTCATAACAATTTCATCTCAGTGTTCATTTCTAGCAAAGATTTGATTCAGTCCAGTTTATTTGTTAGTTCAATTCAAATTATATTTTAAGTAGATGAATGTAAATAGGATTATCTTGTCTTTTAGATTCCAGTTTTTCAAACTATTATAAGGAGGTTCAAATAGTGTGGATCTTAAGTAGTTAGGGTAGTTTATTCCAACATTCTTGTCAATCTCTATGGGAATGATATCTGGACTTATATTCAATTTTTACTACTTGTATGACTGCGGTACTGGCAAAGGCTATGTACTCAAACCCATTATTAACCTGCACATAAAATCGCTTTATTCATTTTCAAACAACTCATTCAACTTTATCTAGATGCAAGAAAATTGCGGCTCCTCGTAAGGGCGTTAAATTGAGTGGTTTAGTTTATATTTTCATAGACAAACAACGTTCAAAGTCGTTTATTTAGTTTGACGCTCGTGAGCCGCTTTTAGGCTCATGCTTAGGAGTCGCTTTCTTCTGCTTGACGCTCAGAGTCTTTCTTCAGTTTGGCATTCAGAGTCGCTTTCTTCAGTTTGGTGTTCAGAGTCGCTTTTCTTCAGTTTAGCCGCTTTGTCGCTTTCTTCAGCTTGACGTTTAGAGCCGCTTCATTTTGTGCTCGTGAGCCATTTTCCAAATACCTTCAGAAATCTTCTTCTTCGCCAGGTTCGTAGCCTTCTTCTTCGGCTTTAACGCTCAGAGTCATTTTCGGGTTTAGCTGCTCAGAGCCGCTTTCCTTCGCTTTGACGCTCGCCGCTCTTTAGTTTTATGTTTAGAGTTGTTTCTTCCGCTTTAGCGCGAGCCGCTTTCTTCGCTTATGCTCGTAGTCGCTCAGCTCGATGCTCAGTTGTTTTTAGTTTGGCTTTCTTCGTAGTCGTTTTCTTCAGGTTGGTGTTCAGATCCGTTTCCTTTAGTTTGGCGTTCAGAGTTGTTTCCTTCAATTTGGCCTTTAGAGTCGCCTTCGGGGCTTAAGGGCAGAGCGGTCTTCCACTCACGCGTTATGAGCCGTCATTTTCATGCTTCAAAGTCAAGTTTTTAGTTTGCATTCGTAGCCCTTCGCCTTTGGTGTTCAGAGCTATTTTCTCTAGTTTGGCATTCATAGTCGTTTTCTCCAGTTTGGCATTCAATGTCGTTTTCTTTAGTTTTGCATTCATAACTGTTTTCTTTAGTTTGACATTCAAAGTTGTTTTCTTTAGTTTGGAGTTCATAGCCTTTTTCTTCAGTTTGGTGTTCAAACATGTTTCCTTTAGTTTGGCATTCAGAGTCGTTTCCTTCAGTTTAGCATTCAAAGTCGTTTCCTCCAGCTTTAGCGCTCGCGTCGCTTTACTTCGCGCTCAAAGTCGCTTTCTTTAGTTCGCTGCTCGTGGTCATTCTTCACTCAAGGCGAGCCGCTTTCCGGGGCCAGCATTCAGAGTCGCTTTTCTCCCATGACGCTCAAAGTCGCTTCCTTCGCTTTATATTTAGAGCCGTTTTATTCAGTTTATATTTCAGAACCGTTTCGCCATGCTCAAAGTCAAGCTTTCTTCTTCATTGGCGCTAGAGCCAGTTTTAGTTTGGCATTCATACCGCTTTCTTCGCCGCATCTTAATCGCTTTCCTTCTGGCCATGCTCAAAGTCGTTTCCTTCAGTTTGGTGTTTAAAGCCGTTTCCTTCAGTTTTGTGTTCGTGAGTCGCTTTCCTTCGCTTTGGTATTCAAAGTCGCTTTCTTCTTGGCTTCGCATTCGTGATCCGCTCTTCTTCGCTGACGCAGAGTCAGTTTTCCTCCAGCCAGTATTCGTGAGCCATTTTCTTCGCTGGTATCTAAAGCCTTTTCTTCGCTCGCTTTTAGAACCCTCTTCTTCAATTTAACGTTCATAGCCGTTTTCTTTAGTTTGGCGTTCAGAGCCATTTTCTTCAGTTTAGCGTTCAAATCCGTTTTCTTTAGTTTGGTGTTCAGAGTCGTTTCCTTCAATTTGGCATTCAAAGCCGTTTCCTTCAGTTTGGCATTCAAAGTCGTTTTCTTCACTTTATCATTCAGAATCGTTTTTTTTTTTTCAATTTGGAGTTATGTGGAGTTTTTTTTCTTCGCTTATGTTCAGTTATTTCCTGCTTAGCATTCGAGCCGTTTCCTTCAATTTGGCATTCAGAGAGGCGCTTTAGCTCGCTGCCTCGCAGTCATCTTCTGCTTTAGCGTTTAGGAGTCATCTTTCTTCTGCAACAGAAGGCTCAAAGCCGCTTCCGCTTTGTGCTTAGAGTCGTTTCCGCTTTAGCTGCTTATAGCCGCTTTCAGCTTTAACATTCAGATTCGTTTTCTTTAGTTTGTTGTCCATATTCAGTTTTGCTTTCAAAGTTGTTTTCTTCATTTTGGCATTCAGAGTTGTTTTCTTCATTTTGGCGTTCAGAGCCATCTTTTTCAGTTTGGCGTTAAGAGTCATCTTCTTCAGTTTGGCATTCAGAGTCGTTTTCTTCGGTTTGGCACTCATAGTTGTTTTCTTTAGTTTGGCATTCAAAGTCATTTTCTTTAGTTTGACATTCAAAGTCGTTTCCTTCGCTAAGGCTCAAAGTCGCTTTTCTGGGCCATGCTCAAAGTAGTTTCCGCCATACAGAGTCGCTTTCTTTAGTTCGCATTCGTGAGTCGCCTTTCTTCGCTTTGGCGCCTAGAGCCGCTTTTCCGCTTTGGTATTCGTGAGTCGCTTTCTTCTCGCTTCGCTTTCATAACCGCTTTCTTTAGTTTGGCATTCGTGAGCCGCTTTTTCTTTCGCTTTGACGCTCAAAATCTTTCCGCTTTGACGTTCATATCCATTTTCTTCAATTAGGCATTCATAGCCATTGTTTTCAGTTTGACATTCATAGTCATTTTCTTCAGTTTGGCATTCAGAGTCGTTGTTTTCAGTTTGGTGTTCAAAGCCATTTCTCATTAGTTAGGTGTTTAGACTTCATTATATGGATCGATGTTCGCATTTCGCCTCAAGATCACATCTTTGCATTGCGCTTAGTGGACTTCGCCTTCTACAAATAAGGGCTGCCTTTACTTCATTTACCTTCTACATCTCGATGCAGCGCTTAGGGTTCCGCTTTATGTTCCTTCGTTTACTGCATATCTTATGTCTTTACTATAGTTCGCACTTCGTGAGTTTATTCATTAAAGATATCACATCATATTCACAATACTAGCATTGCCCACTTATTCTCTTATTGGTTTCACTATTTTGTTGAGCGTTCACGTTTTTTATGACAAAGATGATCGGTGTTCATCGTTATACAAAGGTAAATTACCATTCTGAAGACCCACGGGCATCGACTTTCGTTTGTTTCAAATTTTGATACAGGTTTCACCTTTGAGAGGACCTTCTTTGATGGAACTTGGATTCATATCGTGGGCGGGACTATAAGTTATCTTGGTTTTTTTTTGTCCACCCTTAGGGTATCTAGGACCCTCTTGCCTTTGCTCTGGTGTCATTCTTTGACACTTTTGGGATCTCATTTTTTCTTCAATAAAGTTTATCTAACTTCACTCACTTTTCACACCTTCGTTTTACTTCATTGTTCATGTTCGTTACACTCGTGAACTCTATCAAAGATTGGCATATTTGTTGACCCCCAAAATTTGGAAGCTCAGGAGGTTTCTTCCTTTATGGGAGACAATTTCACATTGGTAATTAATAAGGGAGAGAGACCTTCATTTTCCTATAAAATGGGCATCTCCCCCTTTGTTTGAAGGAATAAATAAAGGGAAACCATGAGCCTCCCCCACCAAATAGTGGGAGGCCTTAATGGCCCTCAATTGAATTTTTTTTTTTTTTTTTAGAAAAGTTTTAGGACAATGGACTTCTAATTAGAGGCCTAAACTTGTTTATAAGTTTTTGTTTTAAGAGAGGATGAGTCATCTCCATTAAAATGAGAGAGGCTCAAAACTCTCATAGTTTAAAAGTTTTAATAATTTGGGCCTAGAGGTCCCAATTTTGGGAAGCGATCCCAGCTTTTAAGACGATATTGGCTTGAAAGGCGACTCGACCCAGCTTATTTTATATAGATATTTTTTAATTAATTATATTTTATGTATATATATATATTTAATTTATTGTTATATTTAATTAGTCTTATTGTTTTATTTTCTTTGTAAGTATATTGTTGCTTTTTGTTTATTTAATTAAATTTGTTGTTGATATTCTTTTAATAATTCAATTTAATTTTTTTTAACACATGAACCATCATCCACCCTTAATTTATTAAAATCCCAAAATTTAAAAAATTCAAGTTTTAAATTTTCATTTCTCAAATTTTAAAATTCAAGTGTCCGAATTTCAAAATTCAAATTCCAAATTTCTCATTTTTTAAAATTCAAAATTTTAATTTTAAAATTCGAAGCCCTCAAAATCTCAAATTTGAAATTTTCAAGGTTCAAATTTCAAAATTATGAATTCCTAATTTCAATATCAAGTGTCCTAATTTTAAAATTTAAGTATCTTAATTTCTACTTCATCGTTTCAAGTTTGAGTACTCTAAAAAATTAAGTGCCTTGATTTGAATTTAAGTCCTTGAATTTTTCAAGTTTTCAATTCCCAAATTGCCAATACCCAATTCTTAATTTCAAAATTCAAGTGCCCTAATTTCTAAAGTCTCTCAATTTCAAATTTCAAATTTTCAAATTTCTAATTTAAAATTCAAGTCACTTAATTTCCAACTTAAATTTTCAAAATTCAAATTTCAAAATTAAAATTCTCACTTAAAATTCGCGCCTTAATTTCAAAATTCAGTACTATAATTTTCGATTTCAAAATTTTAAGTTTCCAATTTCAAATTTCAAGTGACATAATTTCAAAATTTAAGTCCCCCAATTTCCAATTTCAAAATTTTAAATTCAAAATTACAAATTTTCAAGTCTCAAATTTATAAAACTCAAGTTCTTAATTTCAAAATTCAAGTTCCAAAATCCCAATTCAAAATTCTCAATCTTCAATTTCATTTCAAAATTCTCAATTATCAAACTTCAATTTTAAACTTACAATTTTCAAAATTTCAATTTTAAACCGATTTTCAAACATTTCAAATACATGATTAATTATACAATTCCTATAAAATGAAATCTTAGGGAGTTAATTTGTGTAACATATAAATGGGCTTGGGTGGGGCTCGACATTCCATTTATCATTTTAATAAATAATTTGATATATGATTTATAACCAATTTTTAATTGAATGTAAATAGTTTGTATTTTGTTATTGCACTAACATTGTTTCTTAATTAGGCTTGTGTAACATTTTTAATTGTTTCCATGTACACATTTTTCTTATATGACTTTACTTGATTATTTATTTATATATGTCTTGCATGTTTTCAGACAAGCATTGCTATATTCGTGATTCATTGGGCTTGATTAGTCAAAAACCATATTTTCACATTGCTTAAGAGATACACGACTATAAGTGGCTAGATGAAATACATGCCCAACATACCTTCCCAATAAGTAACCTGACCATCGGATCTAAATTCGGTTTTCCTAAACATGTCTTTTCTTATCATGAGTCATATTTAAGGTTTTTTTTTCTAATTTTGTTTTCCCTTTTAAAATAAAACAAAAATAAGTGGCGATTCAAAACCATTTTATAAATACGAACGAAATCTCAGATTTTTAAAGTGAAACGATAATAAACAAAAATGATGTCCAATGAAGATTTAAGTTTTTTTTTTTTTGTCATCATTTTATCGAGATGGTTTGTCGTTGTTTTATCGATGTTTGGTTTTTTGTCGTTTTATCGACATGGTGTTGTTCGTTATCTTGTTATGACATTTTATCTGTGTGGGGGCGATTTAGATAAACAAGACATATTTTATCAGTTAAATATATCAAATTATGGTCATCGGTATATTGAATAACTGAAATTGCATATATTATAGTCACTAGTTTATCAAATTCGTATCCTTTATGTCGATTTATTATATTATTGACATGTATATTGTTTCATCATATATGATTTTTAGTTATTTGTAGCTTTGACCTATCGATTTATTGTAAATTTGAATCGATAATATTATTTTTTATTTCAAACAAAAATATTAATTTATGCATTATTTTATTTGATAGAACGTCTTATAATAGGCATGTAGCATCAAATTCCATATACTCAACCAAGCAAAATCAATACATAGTGGCACCTCCTATTAGAAAATCTGAGAAACCTTTATATGTCACATAATTTAAATGCACTGTTATTATACAGTTCTTAAAAAATATAATGTATTTTGTGACATTATTAAAACTCACGCAATATGATGTCAGTATTAAAAGACCACATACTTTACTTATGATATTCGATGTATTATTTTGATAATAGTTTCTTAAATTATGTTTAATTCAAATAAGATCTCGAATTTTAAAAGTAATTATAATTAAATTAGTTATGTTTTGGGCTATTTAATTAGAGAATTCAAATATGTGTTTAGATGTGGATTAATAGAAGCATTAAAATTATAGGACAATGACTGGATTTCCAACATAACTATAAACATTTATATAATTAAAGTGTGATAGTATTAATTAATAACTTATAGGGTACTCTTATTTGTTTATTATTTAAACACTTTTAAGTTTTTGGATTGGTCAAACAAATAAATGATATCAAAGGAATAAAATTGATAAATGATGCAAAGCAGATTTGGGGCCACCAATAAACTGACCTTAAACATAATTTTCAAAATTAAACTAATCCTCGTATAAAAATCAAAGTAAAAAAATAAAATAAATAAAACCTCGAATGAAAATCATAAGAGGATAAATAAGTTGGATAGTTAAACATATATTATGCAAACAATTATATGCATTGTTGTGGCTAAGTATGATAATGTCGATTAATCATTTTAATAACTAGTTTTCAATCACATGCAAAATTTAGTAAAACCAATATAATATCTTAGTTCTTGTGGTTTTTTTCTAATAACAAACAAAGCAGATACTCTTAAAAAAAATAAAAAATAATCAAAGCAGACATAATATATAAGTAAATAAATTTGATATATTAAGGTTTGGAACAATCAAACCCAATTAAAATAATTGGTCACGCATGACACTAAGGAATAAAAAGAAAAATCAATAAATGACATAAAATGTAGCTTCAATGCTCCATATGTCAATCTTAAATCTAATTTGGATGAGTATATTAACAAGATTTCATTAAAAATGATGGTAGGATTAACAATCTCCAAAGGTCGTGGGCCAAGGCCCATCCACCCTAATGGGCTAAGGTTAAGGCTTGGGTCAGGTAGACAGCTTCGAGGTTGGATCATTTTTTTGAAGGGTCATGTCATGTGCTTCATTTTAAACATTATTATTAGGCTTTTCATTTTACATCCAATGCGATCGAATTGATCTGGTGTACAAGAATTCGATTCTGAATATGAGGTATTGAGAACAACGTAGAAACTATAAAAGTGGTGGCCGCAGGCTTAGACAAGGTTCTTAGATCTTGGTAGCATTGAGACAATGCGGACCCGCGATACGATCAATTGCGGCTGATGAACTAGGATCCAATCTATCAATTGAAATTAATAGGGCCACAGCTGGATCTTTAATCTTGGACTCTTAACCCTTCGCATCTAGGCGTGGGGTATGGGTAAAAAGGCATCAAAGGGGTGATCGTAAGGGTGAGTTTCATAGAGGAAACAAGGTGGCATCTTGGGCTGACATGGATGAATTATGTGGAGTCTCCCATAAATAAATTCTTGGGTATGAAAATTTGGGCCGGCCCAGGTTCGACATGGTGGAGTGGGTCTGGATCTCGAGTATGGTAGTGGTGAAGCTGTAGATTTGAAATTAATCGCTGCAGCTTGGTAGTCGGAAGTGGTGTGACTTAACCGTAATGCGTGATACATTGTCAAAATAGTTTGTTGTTACTAATGAGTTTGCTTAGAGATCTTGTGATATATTATTTCTTTATTTAGATAATTGATTAAAACCAATCATGTTTCTTATTCAATGATTTCCAGGTATCTTATTTCTTCACTGTAATTTCTACTTGTTTTAATTCTATTTCATAATTTTTAGTTGCAAAAATTTATTTTTATTGATGGAATTCTAATGTCAGGAAAGAAACAAATGTTGAAGGAATTGGCTTTAACGACTTTAGCATCAGTGCTAAATCAACTAAAGTAAAACAAATCCCACTAGAAAATTATTCCTTAATTGATGTATTTGTTATGATTGATTACAAAGTTAAAAGTATATGGGTGAGCTTGAGGATTGATTACAATACAAACTTGTATAGGCTCGGGATTGGGCTTGAGCTCGAGGTTAAGCTCGAGGCTGATTCATATGGAAAGCGAGGCCTAATGAGCTCGAAGCCAAGATTTTTTTAAATCAAGCCAAGCAGGCACGATTTAAGCTCGTTCAAAAGCTCGGCTCAGGCTCGAGCTACATCATAAATTAACAAGCCTAACTCGAAATGTTGAAGCTCGGCTCAGTACAAAACTCAGTTCTGAAATACTATTGAGCCATTTCTTGCTCCAGTTAAACGTTTAGATATTCCTTGTATACCAGTTAAAGATGCCGGACCGTCCAGTATCATCTTATGCTTTGTGGTTTAGGGACTTCATCTTTTGCAAATAAGGTCGTTCAGATTTCGCCTCTACCTTTTACATCTTGAATAAAAGCGTTCAGGTTTTGCCTTTGTGTTCCTTCATTTCATACTAGACATTCAAATGCTTCTACCATAGTTCAGACCCTCAGAGTTCATCTTCATTAGAGATATCGCTACCAGTATTCACGGTCACTAGCATTGCCCACTTTGATCACATGGCTTCTTCCGGTTATCTTACTTTCCACTTGCTAGCTCATTACTTTGTTACGAGTCTACATCTTACCATTACGGGGTTTTAATCAGCATACCATTTGTCTTTAGAGCTTATTCTCTTATTGTTTCATATTACATTTGAAGCATTCCACGTTTTTATAGCGGCGTAGCGGGTGTTCGTATTTATCTGATGCAAATTACCATTCTAGCACCCATGGACGGGCTAACTTCTTCTTGTTTCGAATTTCGATACAGGTTTCACCTTTGAGATGACCTTCTTGGATGGAGCTTGGATCTATATCGTGGGAGGGACTATAAGTTATCTTCTTTTTTTTTTTTTGTCCACCCTTAGGGTATCTAGGGCCCTCTTGCCTTTGCTCTGGTGTCATTCTTTGACACTTTTAGGATCTCATTTTTTCCTCAATAAAGTTCATCTCACTTCACTCACTTTTTACACTTTTGTTTTACTTCATTGTTCGTGTTCGTTACACTCGTGAACTCTATCGAAGAAGGGTATATTTGTAGACCCCCAAAATTTGGAAGCTCAGGATGTTTCTTCTTTTGTGGGAGACAATCCCACATTGGAAATTGACAAGGGAGAGAGACCTCCATTTCCCTATAAAATGGGGCATCTCCCCCTTGTTTGAAGGAATAAATAAAGGGAAACCATGGGTCTCCCACACTAAATAGTGGGAGGCCATAATGGCCCTCAATTGAATTTTTTTTTTTTTTTTTGAGAAAAGTTTTAGGACAATGGGCTTCTAATTGGAGGCCTAAACTTGTATGTAAGTTTTTGTTTTAAGAGATGATGAGTCATCTCCATTAAAATGAGAGAGACTCAAAACTCTTATAGTTTAAAAGTTTTAATAATTTGGGCTTGGAGGTCCCAATTTTGGAAAGCGATCCCAGCTTTAGAGACGGTTTTGACTTGAGAGGCAACTCAACTAGAGACTGCCCGTCTACCAAGTAAGTTTTCATGACTTTCTTTTTATTCGTATTTTATATAGATATTTTTTAATTAATTATCTTATATATATATATATATAATTTATTATTATATTTAATTAGTCTTATTATTTTATTTCCTTGTAGTATATTGTTGCTTTTTGTTTATTTAATTAAATTTGTTGTTGATATTTTTTTAATAATTCAATTTAATTTTTCTTAACACATGAACTATCATCCACCCTTAATTTATTAAAATCCCAAAATTTAAAAAATTCAAGTTCTAAATTTTCATTTCTAAATTTTTAAAATTCAAGTCTCCGAATTTCAAAATTCAAATTCCAAATTTCTCGTTTTCTAAAATTCAAAATTTCAATTTTAAAATTCGAAGTCCTCAAAATCTAAAATTTGAAATTTTCAAGGTTCCAATTTCAAATTTACAAATTCCTAATTTCAATATCAAGTGTCCTAATTTTAAAATTTAAGTATCTTAATTTCTAATTTAATATTTCGAGTTTATAATTTCAAAAATTAAGTGCCTTGATTTGAAAATTCTAAGTCCTTCAATTTTTCAAGTTTTCAATTCCCAAATTACCAAGACCCAATTCTCAATTTCAAAATTCAAGTGCCCTAATTTCCAAATTAAAGTCTCTCAATTTCAAATTTCAAAATTTCTAATTTCTAATTTAAAATTTAAGTCACTTAATTTCCAACAAAAATTTTCAAAATCTTAAATTTCAAAATTAAAAATTCTCAATTTCAAAATTCAAGTGCCTTAATTTCAAAATTCAAAGCACCATAATTTTCAATTTCAAATTTTCAAGTTTCAAATTTCAAATTTTAAGTGACATAATTTCAAAATTTAAGTCCCCTAATTTCCAATTTCAAAATTTTAAATTCAAAATTACAAATTTTCAAGTCTTTGAAATTTATAAAACTCAAGTTCTTAATTTTCAAGAATTCAAGTTATAAAATCCCAATTCAAAATTCTCAATCTTCCAATTTCATTTCAAAATTCTCAATTCTCAAACTTCAATTTCATTTCAAAATTCTCAATTCTCAAACTTCAATTTTAAACTTACAATTTTTAAAATTTAAATTTCAAACCGATTTTCAAACATTTCAAATACATGATTAATTATACAATTCCTATAAAATTAAATCTTAGGGAGTTAATTTGTGTAACATATAAATGAGTTTGGGTGAAGCTTGACATTCCATGTATCATTTTAATAAATAATTTGACATATGATTTATAACCAATTTTTAATTGAATGTGAATAGTTTGTATTTTGTTATTGTACTAACATTGTTTCTTAGTTGGGCTTGTATAACATATTTAATTGTTTCCATGTATACATTTTTCTCATATGAATTTTCTTAATTATTTATTTATATATGTCTTGTATGTTTTTGTATTGTTATTACTTATATTCGGTATTCATTAGTTGATTAGTCAAAAACCATATTTTCTTTAATTTGTTTAGTAGAGACTCGACTATAAGGACTTAGAGGGGTGCTATGCTTCCATCATACCTTCCCAATAAGTAACCTGACCATCGGATCTCAACTCGGTTTTCCTAAACCCATATTTTCATATAATGAATAATATTTAAGGTTTTTTTCTTATTTGTTTCTCTTTTTAAAATAAAACAAAAATAAGTAGCTGACTCAAAACCATTTTCATGGTTTTAAAATCTGGCTTAGTTTATCATTTTAGTGGGAATGTATAATGCTTGAAAATGAGGGTCCATGAGATTTAAGTTTTTTTGTTGTCATCATTTTATGTCGAGATTTGGTTTGTTGTTATTTATCGATGTACGGTTTTGTGTTTGCTCATTGTAGTGTTGATCGTCGTCTTGTTACGATGTTTTATCTCTGTGGGGGTGATTTAGACAAACAAGACATATTTTATCAGTCAAATATATCAAATTATGGTTATCAGTATATTGAATAACTGAAATTGCATATATTATAGTTACTAGTTTATCAAATTTGTAACTTTTATGTCGATTTATTATACTATTGACCTGTATATTGTTTAATCATATATGATTTTTAGTTATTTGTAGTTTTGACTTATCGATCTATTGTAAGTTTGAATCAATAATATTATTTTTTATTTAATTTTTTTTTATTAATTTATGCATTATTTTATTTGATAGAACTTCTTATAATATAAGCATGCAGCATCAAATTCCATATACTCAACCAAGGAAAATCAATACATAGTGGCACCTCCTATTAGAAAAATGCAAAACCTTTTTATATGTCACATAATTTAAATACTGTTATTATATAGTTCTTAAAAAATATAATGTATTTTGTGACATTATTAAAACTCACGCAATATGATGTCAGTATTAAAAGACCACATACTTTACTTATGATATTCGATGTATTATTTTGATAATAATTTCTTAAATTATGTTTAATTCAAATAAGATCTCGAATTTTAAAAGTAATAATAATTAAATTAGTTATGTTTTGGCCCCCAATTGAGCGGAATTCAAATATATGTTTAAGATGTGAATTAATAGAAACATTAAAAATTATAGGACAATGAATGGATTTCCAACATAGCTATAAACATTTATATAATTAAAGTGTGATAGTATTAATTAATAACTTATATAGGGTACTCTTATTTGTTTATTATTTAAACACTTTTTGTTATAAACCAAATGATCTCAATGTGTGAGAAAGTTGAAGTTAGTGAGGGAATGAGAGAAAATTGACGCCCAGGAGTGAGAGGCGAGAAGATGAGAGAACTCTTATCTGCAGGTAGTCTCTTTCAACAAGGGTGAAGACCCTTTTATAAGCCTATAGGATGATAAGATACATGGAGGCCAGCTTATTAATGAAGTTTATTGAGTGAATCTGAGTTCATTATTTAGCCGACATGAATCCTACAGGATTCATTAATAAACCTATTAAGTTCATAACTATTTTCCATGTATGTAGTCAGTCACGTTTATAACACTCACGCCAGATGACCATTATGAAGAGAATATGTCTCATTAAAGAGCCTTCTACGGTAAAAACCAGTGGAAAACCCAAGTGAAGGAAAAGAATACATAAATTCTTATCCCTTATTTGGGAAATACATTGCCAAGAAGAAGAAAGAAATAAAAGAAATCAATGAGAGAAGAAGATTATCGCCAAGAGTGTACAATGCCTCCCCTTTTGTCTACATCTCTCATCCCTTAAGACCGTTAGCGTCGTAGTCAATTTTGGATACTAGTTCTTGAATTTCTTTGTAGACCCCAGCCTTTTGTAAATATATCGGCGAGGTTATCGCTCGTCAGACTTGTTGAATATCGATAACACCGCGCTCTTGAATATCATCGCGTAAAGAAGAATTTTGGGGATATGTGCCGTTCTATCACCTTTGATATATACGGCATTGATTCTTATTTATCATGATGTGACCATCTTATCTGAATTATTTAGTCTTCTCTTTGATAAGACAACCCACATGTTTATGGATATGATTGATTATTGACCTAAGCCAAACACATTACCGGCTTCATGAATTCTTGGGATTCTGCATGGTTTGATGATGTAGGCGTGATTGTTTGATTTGTGGAAACATGAAGATATAGCGGTGCCACCATATGGAAGACATAACCCGTTGTGATCGTCCATTATGGATCGGACAAAACCTGCATCACACGCAACCTGCAATCCGGACTTGGACGAAGAGAATTAATACAAACCCCGTATCCATCGTGCCTCGAGATATCGAAGTATATGTTTAACCCACCATCCGATGTCTTCTTGTAGGGAAGAACTATATCTTGCTAATTGATTCTGGCAAATGATATATCGAATTCGATGTGACTAGCAAGATACATTGTAGATGCACCTATGGCATAGGATATGGTACTTAGGACCAAGTGGTTCTTCATCATTTCCTTAGGTCGAAAGGATCAGTAATAGTTTCAAGTGATCTCCTGACCATCGGAATACTTAATGGGTGTGCCTTATCCATATAAAATCTTTTGAGATCTTTGATATATAAGTAGATTGGTGCATAAAAATTCCATCATTGAGATGTTACGTCACGCAGCCAAGACGAAATCTTGTTCTCCCAGGAGTCTTTCATTTCAAATTCAATTTTAAGCGATTTAAGTCTTTTGAAGCTCTTAGGGAGTTAGGTGATGTTTAAATCCTTCGACATATCACTGCAATTATTACAATTGTGGTGATATCTTTTTATAAAAACACACGGACAAATAAGATTATTATTATAACCTTGTTCAACAGTATTAGTTAAGCGATTATCACATATCGTCGCCTTGTTTCGTATAGAAGACCTTCTTGATTTATTGAATAAAGCTCTTGGGTTAGATTCATACATGTCGGGCAAATTTGTAATCCTTCGGGGATTTTCATATAAATGTCATTATCAAGTGGCCGTCTGAGGTAGGCGGTGATTACATCCATGAGGCGCATTTGAGTTTTCTGGCGCCGGACTAATTAAAAACCAGAAAAGTTGTGGCTTCCCTTACGAGGAGAATATGTCTCTTCATAATCAACACGGTCTTTGTGAGAACCTTTGGGCCAACCAATGGAAGTGCTTTATGCCCTATGACTTCGCAGTTCTCATTTCGTTTTCTTACGAAAACCCATTTATATCCTCGGGTTTATACCATAAGGCGTCAGGACAATAGGTCCAAAAACTTTACATTTTGCTAGCGATTTTAATTCACAATCTATGGCCTCTTTCCATTTGGGCCAATCTTCTCGATGTTTACATTCTTCCATAGACGTGGTTCCGGATCCTCATTTTCATTTGCAACATTTTGCGCAACATGATATGCAAAAAATATAAATCGGCTTGATTTATTTCATTTCGGTTCCATCGTTCCCAGGTGCCAACATAATTAATAGAGATCTCTTCATTTCCATCAATCTTAGGTACCTTATTCTCTTCAGGCGGCTTATGCGGAGTTTCTTTGAGGAAAATTTTCTTGGTCGATATTTACCTCAGGTGGTGACATTTGTATCATTTTGCTCATTTTTCGTTTCACAGTTTGTATCTTTGGAGCCAAGCGGGTCGCTTGAGTTGTCCCTTTATCTCATTAAGCGGTAATAAGTTGTCCTTCAGGAACAACAATTCTAATAAGAGCATTGCAGCTGGTATATGTGACTTAGTTACTCTTTTTGGATCAGTAAATGCATCTGGCAGTTGACTTGCTAAGTTTTGTAAATGAATTATCTTTTGAACTTCTTGTTCACATTGTTTCGTTCGAGGATCATAGTGGGACAATGATAATTCATTCCAGTTAATTACCAGCTGTTTAGTTTCTCCCCCTAATGTTGGGTAAAGTTTTTCATGAAAATAACAATCGGCAAAGCGTGCCGTAAATAAATCTCCAGTAGATGGTTCAAGATATTTAATAATAGATGGAGATTCATACCACTAACATATAATGCTGACACTCCTTTGGGGAGTCCATCTTGGTACGATGTGGTGATAAATTGGAATATAAACCGCACATCAAAGTGCATTAGATAGGGAAATGTTGGTTCATGACCATGAACCAATTGCTCAATGAGAGAATTCATGATAACCTTATGGGCCTTATGCGATAGTGCTGCGACATGTAAAGATAGCATGCCCCCATGTAGATATAGGAGGATTTTGCCCTCATAGTAATGGTATCGCAATTAATTGAATTCGTTTTATAAATGATTATAAGACCATTATGAGTATGAACATGTGCTCTGAGGATGTTCAATGGTTATTCCAATAAGCGAGTACAATAATCATTGAATGTTTGAGAAGTAGATTCACCGGCATTATCAAGTCTTATAGTTTTAATGGATTGTGCGCAAAATTGACTCAATGTCGAATTAGTTGAGCTAGTAATCTATGATGCCCGGTCTGAGTTAATAATAGAGCGAAGCGTGTGACCATCTGAGTCGACGTCGATTAAAATATAAAGTATTTAAATGGTCCACTAGATGGTTGTATAGGCCCACAAATATCGCCATGTATGCATTCCAGGAAATATAGAGAGTTCAATCCCGATCTTGGTGTGACCTAATAGTTATTTGCCTTGAGCAAGGACGCATGAGTATTCATTCGTTTGTAATATATTTTATTTTTTATTAGATGCCCCGAATGAATTCTCATAATCCTTTGCATCATAATGGAATCGGGATATTGATCGGTTATGCCAAATTATAAATTCATTATGATTAGTTAAGCTACTTTGGTTAACTATTGCATATGCCACCAATCTGCTAATATTGGTGTAGTATAGGCCATAACAAAATACAGGTAATTTTTCGGCACACTTTTCTTTCGAAACAATAGTAAGTAATGCAAATGACTTCGACATTATAGCCGTTTGTAGTCTCAATATGATATCCATTCTTACGAATATCTTTAGGCTTCGATGGGTTCGTTGAAGGACTTTTTTAGAATATAAGGCTCCTTCAATCCTGGCTTTGTTCGTTTAAGCGATATGATATGAGCTCTTGGAGCGCTTGATTGGATTTTGCATTGCCTAGGTGTACCTAACACTTGTTGTTTGCCTCTTTTCTGAAGTAAGAGGAAATATGTTAAATTTTAAGTATAGTGTGCGTTGTTGCACTATCGCAAGAGGCAAACATTTATCATCGGTAAATAGTTTCTTTAGTGATAATTCCATATTCTTCATTGAAATCGACATGTGTCAAAACAAAAATAAATAAATATAAAGATAAACGCCAAAAAAGCCTGAATAGTGAAAATAATTTATTATAATAATTACTTAAGCATGCATTCCATAAACATTAAATATGTAGTTATGTGATAATATAAACATTTATCTCATGAAGATGATATGATCATCCTTAGGCACTTTGCTATTGGTCGCTAGCAATATTATCTTACATTTGAATAAAGAAATCGGCCTTATCTAAATTAGTAAAATCATCAAGTATGTATCGGAAGTACCCATGCTCATTGATGAAATTTATTTTACTCATTTTCTCATTCCGTTTCAATGACTCCTTATAGAGATCAACAAAATGTTAGTCAAACAGTCTTGCGACTATCAACCCTTCATTCCACAACGATAATACATTATCAATGGAATTTGTATTTGGGGAATCCTTGATCCTTTTACCATTTTCTTTCCCACTTGGTGGCGAGATGGATTTGGAATGACCCTACGATTACCAAAGCGACATGAGCGATCTCGACCATGGCCCACGACCGACCTTGTATTTGATTATGAGGCGTGTACGATCACATTCACTTGGGGAATGGAAGCGAGAACGATTGGGCGTCTTCGTGATTTTCATTAAGTTGTTATTTGTTTATGCGAGAAGACGAGAATCAATTGAGAGTATTTCTTAAAACCCTTTTCCGATATTCTTTCTTGCGGGAGCAAATTCGAATGCGTGAAAGTAGAAAAAGTCTTTTCCAACATATCCTCATCGATCTTTTTCACCTTATGAATTTCAAGCTGAGACTAATGCGAAACATAGCGGAATTATATTCACTTCTTGTCTTATAATCTTGAAGACGTAAGTCGTCAATCATGCTTGGGCTTTAGGGAGAATAGCGTCTTTTGGTGAATCATCTGCTCTCTTTGAGGTTATTCAAAGTGAAGGATTCTTTATTATTATTAAATAGTCGGCTTTCGACTCCTCATGAAGGTGGTCTTTGAAGAAAAATCATTGCTTTTGCTTTGTCGGTTGGATGCATTATTACCATCTTTAATTGTTTCTCGGGCGTAGCTTCTAGATGGATTTCGACATCAAGTATCCATGATAAATAATTTTTTAGGTGATGTCTAATGCCACAAACTCAAGTTTTGTAGATTTGCCATCAAAACAAAAGGATGAATAATTCAGTGGAAAATATGTTTTGGAGTTTTTTGAATAATATATAATATAGAGATAAGAAGCCTTTTCTAAACGAGAGATCGTGCATTGTATGATGGGCGTCGTCTTAATGGTAATAAGCACGAGAATGATCGATGTGTGAAAGTTGAAGTTAGTGAGGAATGAGAGAAAGTGTCGGTAGCATGAGAGGTAAGAGGCAGAAGATGAAGGCTGCTATTTAAGTGATCTCTTTCAACAAAGGATGAAGACCATTTACGAACCTCCGGATGATAAGATACGTAGGCATTAATGATCTCGTTGTTGAATCTACAGGATTCATTGTTGTGACATGAATTTACAGGATTCATTAATAAATCTATTAAGTTCATAACTATTTTCTTTGTATGTAGTCATTCACATTTATAACACATTTAAGTTTTTTTTTTTTTTTGGATTGGTCAAACAAATAAATGATATCAAAGGAATAAAATTGATAAATGATGCAAAGCAGATTTGGGGCCACCAATAAACTATTCTTAAACATAATTTTCAAAATTAAACTAATCCTCGTATAAAAATCAGAGTAAAAAAAAAAAAAAAAAAAACCTCCAATGAAAATCTTAAGAGGATAAATAAGTTGGATAGTTAAACATATATTATGCAAACAATTATATGCATTGTTGTGGCTAAGTATGATAATGTCGATTAATCATTTTTTATTATAATTTTTTCAGTCATACAAAATTTAGTAAAACCAATATAATATCTTAGTTCTTGTGGTTTTTTTCTAATAACAAACAAAGCAGATACTCTTAAAAAAAATAAAAAAAAATCAAAGCAGACATAATATATAAGTAAATAAATTTGATATATTAAGGTTTGGAACAATCAAACCCAATTAAAATAATTAGTCACGCATGACACTAAGGAATAAAAAGAAAAATCAATAAATGACATAAAATGTAGCTTCAATGCTCCATATGTCAATCTTAAATCTAATTTGGATGAGTATATTAACAAGATTTCATTAAAAATGATGGTAGGATTAACAATCTCCAAAAAGGTCGTGGGCCAAGGCCCATCCACCCTGATGGGCTAAGGTTCGACTTGGGTCCGATAGGCTTAAGCTCGGGGTTGGATCATTTATTTGAAGGGTCACGTCATGTGCTTCATTTTAGACATTATTATTAGGCTTTTTAGGTGCTCATAGGTCCGTGTGCAAGTTTACGCTCTAACCTTATGTTATATTTTATTTTAATTTAATGATGCGACGATATTTGTAATATATATAAATATATATTTAAGAAATTGTGTGGTTCAATTGCTTAATGCACCATATTTGAGTAAGGCGTTTGAATCTCTCTTGCATATATTTTATAAATTTTTATTTAAAATATGGGCCCAAAGGGTTAGGTTGTTGTATTTAAAAACATATAAATTATAGAATGTTGATTGGTCAACAAACTTATTAGTCCGACTCATAATGGCCACGGGCCTCATTGATTCGGATTGTGGTCCAACTCGATCAATTGGAGATGCTTAGATAGGATAAACAAAATTTAATCATATTTATGCACTATGGTTAAATAGTATGATAAATCATTTTACGGTATTATGGTAGTTTTTGCTTTTGGCATTTGTAACAAGTTTATCTGAATTTCGTTGCAATATATTCAGAAATTAAAATTGCCATTTGATAGACAATATGTAAAGCTTTAAGTTAATTATTATTATTGGGTTTAGTTAAAAATTAGAATCAAAACAATAATTTAAAAATACCAATACTATAAAATTGTCATTAAGAAAGAGCATATATTTATGTAGTTTACACTGTAATCAATATTTTTTATATACGAAATTAATTAAAAAGTGATAAAACCTATACAAAATATTGATTACCTCAAAAAAGAGCTGGTAATTTACGGGAAAAAATTCCATTAGTGGATATTAATATAAATATTATAATTTGAAAAAAAAGGTACGAAAAAAATTAAGACGTCACTCGCTGCAGCCAGGCCATGAGAGCTGCTCTTCTCCTTATCCATACGCCGGCGCCGCCGTCGCCGTCGCCGCCACAGTTGTCAATGGCTGCCAAGCTCTCCGCCCCCATAGTTTCGCCATGCTTCTATCAGTCGCGTCTCACCTTCTCATCCCTCACTTCTGGACTACTATCTAACCGTAGAAGCAAAAGCCCTTTCATAGTCAGGGCCGACGAAGGAGACGCCGACGGCGGAGGTCCTGACGAATACGACATGGACGATGAGGAGATCGAAGAGGTCGATAACAAGAAGGACTACGACGTCGAGTACGATCCCCTGGCAGCGGCGGGCGCGGTCGCTTCGGTTTCAGACGACATCGCGATGGTGCAGAGCAAGAGCTTCGTGTCGACCCAGGGTTGGGACTCGGAAATGGTGGTGGATTATAGGATTAACGAGGAGGAGTTTCACAAAATTAGCTTGTATGATTGCGATTTCTTCATTAGGAAGCCACCTGATCCGGATAACGATGTCTATGACTTCAGAGAGGTTAGTTCTCCTGATTTTTCTCATTTATTCAGATGAGAATTGTTCTATTGATGAAAAAGAACATTCTAGTTTTTTTTTGGCCGTAGATGTATGTAACTCCTCCGGATACGGATGTGTACGCCATTCCAAAGGTTCTTGCGCCAATGCCTCAGAAGGTACGGTTTAATCCCGACCCCCAACCCGGTTTGTTGATAAATAGAAAAATTAAACAATGAGAGGAGGGGGTGGAGAATTCAATTAATCATACAAATTGATAAAAATTCATGTATTCTTGCGAATGTATGGTAGTTAGGTGTCAATTTGGTACCTGTGGGATATCCAAATTAGTTCGTTGCTGCTCCTTCCTGGAAGGTTAGCGAGCCCTTGTAACCCAGTGCTTTAGTTGATTGCCATTGCAGTCCTCTTGCAATCCTAAATTTAGAAGTTTCTTGAAAAATGGCATAAGCAGATTACTTCTCTAGCTGATAATTTTAGTGATGTTTCAAAAACACCAGCAAAAGACATTAGAGTGTTGGGGTGGGGTTTTGACAGAATATGTATTAGCCCTCTTTGAAGTAGGAAGGTGGCTTCAAGCATATAACACTTCAGATGTTGATAAACCCTGTAGTTATAAGTGCCACAAAATGGTTTGGAAGCTTGATGGTTATCTTTTATCAGAGCCAATTTACTGGGAAAGCTTCTAAATTTTCAAACTGTGGGTTTAAATTTCAAGCTACTAATTCATAATATTTTATTTCTGTCAAACTTATAGTACATTCGATGCGCAAAGAGTGATTATGGATGCTACAATGTCACAGAACCACCCATTGATGCCCCTCGAGATCCATTGTACAAATCTGAGAGGCAGGTTTGGAAGGTGAGACTGAAATATTGATATACTATATAAGCTATTCCCATGTTAAGCCTTCTTATTATCATTTGCATTCTCAATATTTGTTTTCTGAGCTGAACATCTTGGCTATGCTAATTGCGTTAATAAATGTCCAGTAAGTTTATTGATTTGAAGTTTTCTCTCGAAACATGTGCTCTTGATTATTTGTGCCTTTAACCATGCCACAGGTTCAGGAATTGTTTTAAATAATATCTCAGAAGTTATTACAACCAATCCATTCCTCATAATGGTTTCTTTTCTTTTGGTTGTAATTTCATAAAGTATGAGTAGAAAATATGTTAATCATTGAATGAGTTATAAATATTTTATTTCAAAAGTGAAAATTGGTGCTTCACCACCATTCTTAGAACACTAACACTAGTTTCTGTTCCACAAGTTCTGCTTAAAGTGCATGTCACTCCTAATTCTCAAGTTTTATCCTTGCCTTAAGGATCTGGGTGTTAGGATCTTTAGATGTCTAAAGCCGAGATTCAAGACATGGGACTTGCAGCAGCATCTTTCCTTATATTTTGTCCACATGAGCATCTCCATATGTGGATCTCCTCCTATTATGCGGTTGGACAAACTCAGAGTGTGTTTAGCAGTGATTTTAAAAGTGTTAATAACATTTTTAATACTTGAAAGATGAAGATTTTATAGCGTTAGAAGTGTTATATTTATGTGTACATTAACATCTCCATCTATGAATCTCTTCCTATTATGCGTCTCGACGAACTTCGAGTGTGTTTGGTTGTGATTCTAAGAAGTGTCTATAGCATTTTTAGTACATGAAAAATAAAAATCATTGCCAAACAATCTTACCTGGCTTGGTCAATTTGCTGCATTGCTCCTGTATTGAATATATTGAATTACTTAACAAAGAAAACATCTATCACTTCCTCTTGCATTGTAAAATTAGTAGTCTGCTGGATGATTTAGTTTAGCTGGAATGGCTTATAATTAGATGCCATAGCCTATAGTCCCCATGTATCCTGCAGAGGTTCTCTATTCTCTATACCTCATTATTCATTTCTACTTGGGCCAAAGTTCCTAATTTACTCATGGAGTCTCTTGTCTCCTTCTCTATGAATCTGTCCTTATTATAGTCATAATGTTACATCTTTTGGACTTATCTGGTTGGAATTTTACATTAAGCCATTATTTAACCCCTATGTATTATTAACTAATATTTAATACCTTGGTTCCTTGGAAACTGTTTAAGCATATGGGTAAAGATTATAACACCATGGATTATAATCTTGACCTTTCAATGTGGTAGCTGATTCATTATTGAGGATTAAAATAACATGTTGTAGTTGATGCAGAACCTGAAGAACAGACTTCTCAAACTTGATTACTTTGCTAATTGACAACAGCTTATACCAAATTTCTTTCTGGCACAGGTTTTCTTGACGAAACACTACAGGAATCGAAGGTTGGCTGACCCAGAATTTGTGCTTGATTTTGAGGAGATTTATGTAATTGATTCAAAAACAAAATCAATAACCAGAGCTAAAGTTGTGGTGAGAAACTTTTCTTGGCTATATTTAAGTTTCCAAAATGGATTCCAAAATACTTTTCTCATGTTTTGTGTGAAAAAAATAATTATCTATAAATTTCTTGTTGACTATCTGCTTAGATAATTGCATTCCTAAGTCAGGCTATTACCTAATGCTTTGTGTATCTTATTATTTAAGTCAGGCTATTATCTTTAAATTTCTTGTTGACTATCTGTTTTCAATTGTAGTTGTACTAGAATGTGTTTTCAATGTGACATTGAAGATCTTTAAGTCATAAGTGAAAACCTAATGCTTTTATTTTCTTGATTTTCTTCATATATCTTATTATTAAAACACTTATACATAGATTTGTAGTAAAGTGGCAGATGCTGCCTTATGTGGTTATGAAGTTAAGGTTTCTACTTTCTATAAACCTTGGATTTCATAAATTTCTATAAATTGATTTGACCCTATGTGGTTATGAAGTTAAAGGTTTCTACTTTCTTTGTGCACTTGTTGACTTGAACTCTAAGTAATTTGTCAATTGATGTTCTTATCCTTGAGATACTGAATTCAATGCACTGTATCACTGGCTGGCTATTAATATATAATTTAGTTGACCATGATTTTGAGTCACGAAGCCATTTTAATTCAACAAGGGTTGTACTTTAATTTTCCTGGGATTTACTGTCTGAGAGCGTGAACTTGTTTTTCTGGAGTTCCAAGACATGTGGAAGCATGCTTCACTCAATTTAATGATGCTTCTCTTCCCTTAATTTGATGATGCTTTTCTTCCCAGCTTTTAGATTCTTCCAATAAATCTCCAGTGGTTGTTTTCATTTCCAGCTTAGTCAACTTTAGACCAAGAGATCTATAAAGCAATGTGCAAAGGCATAAGAAAAAAGCACAGGAAATTAAGCATTGTGGGCATGCTTGGATAGATTCTTGGAGATTGGATCTCCCCATCTGGTACCAAATTGGAGTTTCATTGATATCATGTGGAAATTTTTTTGCTATCTTTTATAAAGCTGCAAATTTATTTGATTTCAACGTGTAAATATATAATTCCAGGTTAAGCTTTCATTCCTGCACTTTCCAAAGAGAAAATTAAATTTGATATGGGACAGATGTTAATGACCTCTTGGAGCTTGCTAACCACAATATTTTCTTCACCTTTAACAGGTCACGGTTCCTGGAGGTGGGAACAGGGATCGAAAGAGTGACTTGCTGGTTATACGTGATAACGGGAACTCCTTCAAAATAATTCATGCGGTGGCCATCCTTGATTCTAAGCTTCTTTCTATCATAAATAATTCTGTTTTGCAAGTTGATTCATCCTTTCTTTTTGTGCTCCAGAGTGAAAGAGATGATCCCACTACAGTGATAGAGAGGGAAGAGTGGGCAAAAAGCCGACAAGACATGGAGAAACACCTTAGGAAGTTGAGGGATTTCAGCACGTCAAATTGGTTCTAATCAACCGGCATTTGGATCTGGAGATCGGTTCATGGGAATCTGCAAAAAAACGCAGAGTTTTCGTAGTCATGAAGGTACAAATGCATTGAGCTTCAGGATACATGCACAGCTGGGCATGAAGAATGCATCATCCCTTGAAAAAGAGTGTATTTTGTTGACCGAGTCGACCCATTTTGGGAGTTAAGCACCTAACGGATTCAATGATCCTTAAGCTTCTTCCCTCACCCCCCATCTTGCAAATATGGCCGAGTTGACCGATCTTGTATTTATTTTGTTGTGAAATTTTGGGGTGAAGATGGATATGCCATTTCCACATTTTTTCTTCATAATAATTTTCTTTAATATAATCAGATCAGTGAGCTTCGATCATGCTACCATGCTGTTCTTAGATTTTTGGGCAAAACTAGGTTATTACAAATATAGGTTGAAAACCAAAATAATGTTCAAATTAGTGGGTCTAAGTCATGTCAGCATACACATTAGCAATGTCGTAGTTATTGACTACGGAATTGAAGTTTTTTTAAGTTAATGTCGTAGTCGGTAACTGTGGTATTGAAAATTTTCATAAATTGACTGCGACATTAACTTAAAAAAATTTCCAACGTAGCAGACGTAGTGCTTTGGACATTAGTTTGCTTTTTAAATTATATTGATATATTTATTTTTTTATTTGTATTAGTTTGGGACCAGACTCCAGATCTTGTGGCTTGTACTGTTAGACATACAGGTGAAGTGGTGAACAGGTTTTTTATATGTATAAAATTCCAGATTATGAAGTGAAAAGGGAGTTTTGGATTAAAATACTATCTTTAAAAAAAAAAATACAAAATACCAGATTTAAAACTATCGCTTCAATCTAACGTTGGGTTCGTGATCACGTAGACGACAACCAGATTTTACGTCGCCGGTTCCAATGTCGGCTTTCATCAAATTTTAAAATTCAATCAAGCCGCTATTTATGATATTTTCATCATTTAAAAATAAATAAATAAATTTCAAATCTATATGAAATTATAGTGAGTTTATTTTAAAGATAATGTTTGATATCTAAAATATTTAAAATAAAAATTTATTATTATTATTTTTTACATCAACTTAAAAAAAAAAAAAGATTGAAACTAAGAATATTTAAAAACAAATACAAATTATTAAAATTAATGATATCTCATTTTCTTCACCTATTGTAACTATTTACTCACCATTTAAATAACTCATATTCTTAAAAAAATTACTTTATCTCGGATTAAAACAATTTTTTGATATTTATTATTAATTATTAAAAAATTATTTAATTTAAATTATATTGTCATTTTATTTTATATTATTATTTTAAAATTGTTTTTCATATTTATCTTATTAATATTTTTTTTTAAAGAATTACTGTCACTGTAATTTTATAATTATCTTTAAAATATATAAAATACAAACTTATTTAAAAATTATTATTATTATTTTTGGAGATTTAACTTATTTAAATTATTGAAATGAGAATAATGAAGTTATAATATTTGATAAATTAACTAAGTCTCGAATAAAGATTTGATAAATTAATATGATTTACTAAAAATGTTTTTTATTAATATAATTTATGAAAATTCTTAACTTCAATATAGAAAGAGCTAATCCATATTGTAATAAAATTTTAAAAATATTTTTTAAAGAAAGATGGTTTAGAAATATGAAAATTTTGATCGTTATCTCGCATCATTTTTTCTAAGGATTAAGAAAGAATTATTATCAATTTTATATCCATATTCATTTAAAACTCATAACATTTCCTATAAACTTTGGTTAGGACTACTTTAGTAAAAACAAAGCTGACTCGGGCAGTTAAATGAGCAACATGTTTTCAAAAGGATACGAACTCCAGCCTCACACAAATAAGGCCATCGAAGATGAATTTTTCTCTGCACCATACATCAAACTGCTCGACTCCACTCATGGTCAGATTTATATATTCAAAGAAATCTTCCAACAACACCTCACACGCCCAAATCCGGCTTAAAACTACACTTAGCTACTAAAAGTTGGAGAAAAACGCTTGTCATGCGACACATTAAAAACAAATTGTCATGATAAACTTCTGTAGATCCAAAGTTTGTCGCGACAAACTCCAGATCCAAAGTTTGTCGCGACAAACTCTAGAACCAGAGTTTGTCGTCACAAACTCCATAGTTTGTCGCGACAAACTCCAGATCCAGAGTTTGTTGCGATAAACTCCACAGTTCTTTTAAAGCCATTGTCGTTGTCTTGAACAACGGCTTCATTGTTTTTTAAAAATTCAATTGTCCATGTCCTAAAATAGCGGCATTATCGTGTATTAAAATTAGCAGAACCCTTCTTCCTCCCTCATTTCTCTCATTTCTCTTATGTTCACCTACTCCCCTCTCGCAGCAAACCGATTAGGCTTGAATAGATTTTTGCTCCATATTTTTCTTCTAAGCATTCATTCTATTCACAAGAGTAACCCTCTTACATCGACTGCTTTTTGTTAAAATTCTTTACATATCGATGTTTTTGTTGATAATGTGGTGATAAATCTTTGGGTTTAGTTCCTATTTTAATATGTGATGATTATCTTTTGTTGGTGTGGTGTGTTTTGTTGATAATGTGGTAATTAAATGTATATTTTTTTGAGAAACAAACATATGGAAGCTAAGGTCTTGTTTGGTAGCTGTTTTTTAGGTCACAATATTTTTTTTAATTTCTATGTTTTTTAGGTCTTATTTGGTAGCTGTTTTTTAGGTCATATGTTTTTAGCTGATTTTGTGGTGTCTGGATAATCAGAAGGTTGTATGCGAGCAGAAAATGAGCATAGATTAAAGGTTTTATGTGGTGTGTTTCTTGATTTTATTCTTGGATATTGATTGTTATGGTTTTAAGCATCTGCAATTTCATATTTCGCAATTGGCCAAGATAATTTGGCGATAATTTGGGTTTATTTTTTCCAACTATGTATTTGATTGAAGTTAAGGGATTTAAAATGTACTTGGTTTGAAAAGAATTGATGCATAGTTTTGAAAAGTAGTTGGATATAGTTTTGAAAATTGTTTTTTGTTCTGAAAAACAAGAAGAACACTTTTGATTCATTTTCCTTTTTGGTTAGAAAAATATGTGGTTCCCTTTTCTTTTTACTGTTATGAAAATTATGGGGAGTACAAAAAATAATAAATTTAAAGAGCAATAATAGTTTTAAAAAAACATCAAAGGCATGTTTTCTTTTTGTTTTTGAAAACTTTTAGTGTTCTCAGTGTTTTTTGGAAACTTATTATTTATTGAAATTTAAACATATAAAAATATTCATATTTATTAAAATCTAAAATAATTATTTTTACGATTATAAAAATATTAAATCTGAAGTGTTTTGGATTTTCTAGGATTTAACCTTTTATGATTTTGGATAATTATAAAATAATTATTGTAATATTATTTGATGGTTAATGATATAATTAGATTTATGACGCTTGATGTTGTTTCTTAAATACTATGATTTAAGGACAGTTTGGATTTAATGATATAAAAGTGTTTTTAAGACAAAAAAAAAAAAAAGCATCTTGTAATATTTTCAACAGTGCTTTTGAAAGTTCAAAAAAACACTGAGTGTTTATTTGAGAAATACTTGGGAGGTTTTTCAACGCGTAAAAAAATTTAAAAGTTTTTGGATATTCCTAAAAGACATACTTGTTTATTCTTAAACGGTTGAGCAAACATGTTAATGGCCGTGGTCGTGGGACCATTTTACTATTGAGAAAAATCTATAAACGGTTGAGCAAACATGTCAGCTAACAAGTTTTTTTTTTACCTTTACCACAAACTTACACGACTGGCCTAATCTCCAAGCATATATAATATTTCAATGGCTGTGGGACCATTTTACAAGGCCCTACCAAGTGATTTAATTCATTAATCAATTGTTACTGTATTTGTCTCTCTACTGTATGCCTTCCCATATTGACTTTATCATCCATGAATATAGTTTAAATGATAAGGATAATGACATCTCATATTCTTTAACTTATTGGGACCATTTTGTATAGGTCAATTATGTCTATTTCTACTATTCATGATATGTTATTACAATAGAAATATACTGAGGACGGAAAGAAATGTCAAATATGTCGGGAACAAGACGCCATCGGTGCCTTTGGCTGTATCTGCTGTTTGCACGTTCATCAACGTAAGATATGATATACTAAAGGACAACCATTAACAAATAAATATTCAAATTAGTCATCAATTGTAAGTATTCCCTAAAAAGTGGAAATAATTTCCAACATTTTCCAATATGAGATGACAACAGTGTATACCGAATGTTGAACTTGGTTAAAACAGTTAAAATGGAGGAAATTGAATTGTATATTGAGGTCGTTCTATGGGTGGCTATATAGATTATTGGTTCGAGAAATAATGAATGTTGTGGGTGTAATTTGACTATGGTCAGGCCTAGTAGTAATCTAGCACTGATATCACATATGTAAGATAATGGCATTTATTTAAAGACTTGAAGATTTAAGAAACTAATGATGAATCTGATGAAGATGTTGATTATGAATCTAATGGAGACTTAGATGTTCAAGTTGATGGACATGTATCATCCTTCCGTACTTTTAACCATGTTTTGGAGAATGAGCAAGAGATATATGTCTTCTCGCGCATGCAAAGATCTCAGGATGTATCAAATAACCCGTATATCGAGGAACTGGGGACGAGTCATCCTCTGCTTCATTATCACTTACTACTATTATCACCTCAATTGAACATGTTGAAAACTTTGGTAATGCTATTTCCGCGATGGAGTCCACGGGTGAAGCATATCACTCTGATACTCTTCTGAAGTGGAAAATTTGTAACTGGCCAAGTTTTTAATTCGAAAACTACTTTGCAAGAGGTTGCAAAGATTTACTCAATTAAAGCACACAAAGAGTTTGTGGTTGTTGCATCCTTAAAAAAATTGTTAGTTTTAAGATGTAAGAAGACCGAAGAATGTCAATTCCCATGGAAGCTTTGTGCCATGCTTGCGAAAGACACTTGTTTATCTGTTATCAACAAATATAAATGGCTGCATACTTGTGTCAATCCTTGCTTGAATCGATCATCATCAAATGAACTCAAACTTGGTTGTTGCTCATATCAAGGAAATTATTAAGGCACAATTCACATTGTATGCAGTTGCTATTCAAGCAAGTGTGATGGAGAAATGAGGATATGAAATTTCATACAAAATGGCGTTGGATGGAAAGCATAAAAGACACTGTAAAACTCGGGAAAAATTCAATTTTTCTTAAAAAGGGTAAAACGGTAATTTCGGTTGGAATTCGGAAATTTTCTAGATCTCGGATGACCGAAATAAACTTCATCGCTGAATCTCCAAGTCCAAATAAATCTGGGCTACCTGCCGACCTTTGCCTGATTCGAGACGCAGGGGAATTTCACGCTGAAGGTCAGGCTTCGACACGACATGATCATGGATGCCACATGGCACCTACATGAGAGTGACACATGACATGATCCATGTGGTGACAGAATATTCATAACAGCCATGTCAGCCGAGGAAAATAAAGGGGAAAGAAAAATCAAGAACTTAAGAGAAAATTGGTGGTGATGACAAGTGGCAATGGAGGAAAGTAGGGGGAAGTTTCCCCCACTTTTGAACCATTCGGTTGATGCAATCCAAATGAGAAATAGAAAAGAGAAAAGGAAGAAAAAGAAATAGAAGAGAAAATGAAAGAAAGGAAAAAAAAAAAGAAAGGAAGGAAAATTGGGTGGATGAGGATAAAAAAGAGAGAAGTGAAAGGAGAAAATGAAAGAAGAGAGAAAATGAGAGAAATAAGAGAAAAAGGAGAAATGTGAGAGCTTGAAACGAGATGAGCAAACAAGGGAAGGCATTGATGGATAAGAAAGGGAGAAAAGTGAAAGAAAAGAAAATAGCCAAGGGGAAGCAAATAAGAGAGAAGGAGGAAACCTGGAGCAGAAGAGGGAAAAAAGGAGGAGGAAGAAACGGGAATTTTTCCGGTTTCACTGCTGAAGCCTTGACCCGGCCCAGGTATTAAAGTCAATCCACTCATCGCGAGCTACGTGTGGGTGCCAAAATCTTGGAGTTTCGTCAAACACCATGAGGTAGAGAATTTTCCTACTTGAATTATTTTTATCCTAAAAGCCATTTAATGGCATAGGTTTTCTTTGGGGCCGGGATTGGCCGTGTGATTTAGTCCCAATATTTTGGGTCTGAATTTTGAAAATTTTTGGAACTGGTTCTGGACAGTCCCGGACTGTGTTGAGATTTGGTTTTGATCTCGGGACTGATGTCTTCGGGTTTTGTTGTGTGTTTTGGTATTACAGTGATTCGGTGACGAATGGAAACAAAAATGGTTCGTAGCAGTGAAGGGACCAAGAGGTGCCCTATTTTTATGGTTCCGAGATTGATGCCATTTTGTGTGTTGTTGCTCGGACACAATACTGTCGCGGTGGTGAAAAGATCATGTTGATATATTTTGATGGATGTGAATTATATATAGAAAATATAACTATCCATGTTTTCAGAATGCTGCAGATATACCATTACGCATGTGACATGATATACATTTAAAATGACATATTTGCATTTCATATGCACGAGATACATCGTTGAGTCGGGTGTGTGTGCATGGTATTACATTCACCATTCTCGTGAATATGTGGTGAGCTCCTAAATGGGATGACGCTCAAAATCGAGACTCATCACAGATAACATTAAATAAATAAATATACGTGTGTTGCGAAGCAAGACAAGTACCCCTCCAGGGTGAAAGACCCAAATTTTATTCTTGGTGAGACATGTTTTCAATGATGAAAGTTCGCAAAAGTGTTGGAAGACGTGCGAAGCTTGCGGTGAGACCCGTAAATTCGCTACCCACAAAACAGATGAGATTTGATGAAATTAAATAAATATTGGAGGGTTGTCCAATGGGTTAAGTCATTGGGTGAAACACCAATGACTAGTTTTCACACTTGGCATTTGCATGTGTGAGGGAGTCGGTCAGGACTCGAGTTATGGGCATGAGGAGTCTCATCTCATGCATGACATGAAATATTCCATATAGGATTGTATTTTCTGTATGGAATATGGTTTGATGTATATATGCCATTGCATGTGCATTTAGGTGGGGAGTAGCCCTTGTAGGAGAATTTTTCTACTGAGCATTGCTCACTCGTCGTGGGACCCCCTTTTAGGTATAGGGAGTGTACAGGAAGACGGCGCTTCGACGAGGCCGTGATTGCGAAGGAGGCCGACATGTGGCCTTGAGTAACATTTTCTTTGTAAAAGTGTTTTGTATAAAATGATTTTTATAAAATTCTTTTGGACTATTATATAAATAGTCGGGTATGTAACTATAGTAAGAGGGCCATGATTGGACCCCTACAAACTGTAATTATTCATTTTCTTTTCATATTTTAGATTTAAATATGAATGAATGGGTCCCGATGAAGGGACGTATGGAAGTGGTGCCGAGTAACTCGGTGTCCATGGGTAGTTGGTATCGGTCTGGTACCAAGACTTACGTGTAAGACGACCTAAGACAGAATTCGGGGCAGTTGATCGTGACCTCGCTGGAAATTGTGGTGTCATGCATTAATTCTATTCGTGACTTTTCTCAATCATATACAGAGTTGCCACGCTTGTTCGCCCAGAGCAAGAAAATTCGGATGCTGTGACGCCTAAAACCGGGGTCCTGACAACCCGTCAACTCATGGACATTTCATGATGTTTCAGAATCTGACACTACTCGCGAAAATCGAAAGCAAAGTCTTCTTTTAGACGGAGGAAATTTTATCAAGGTGACAAACTCGTCCCATCAATTTACAATGACCACACAGGTGGTCCACATGCGAGTAAAATAATGACCCTACTTTGGGCTCGTGATTAATACTCACAAAATACATCAACTATATAGAATAGTTCAAGAGTTAATAAATTACTCTTTACCAAACATATTAAAATGTACAATTTCTAATACATGTTATACAAATGACAATGCCAAAGCCACAACCCGACTTTCTTCTAAACGCGGCCTCTAGTGAGCCGCTCTCCTATACACTTCTCCGTAATTCGAAATGATCCTACTGCGCCAAAGAGTTCCCGCAGCATAATTTCCACATGGATTACTCCCACCTAAGTGCATATGTCATGGCAAACAATCACATCCAAGCAATTACATGAACCTACCAATGTTCATGACCAATCCCATGTTCCGAGTCCTCACCGACTCCCTCACATATGCCTAAGCCGAATGCGAGTAAAATATCAAGTTTTCAAAACAAAAGCTTTTTGTTCTCGAAAACTTGCTACCGAAGCTCTCAGAAATATATTGACTAATCCTCCGAGGCGAATTACCGGATAACGCCTCCAAAATGGGCCTATGGTCCTCATCCGCAGCGGATCCGTCGACGACTCTCCAAGGCAATTCTTCGAAAATCTTCGTCGAAATTCCTTTCACAAACATTTCTGCTTTTTCATTCAATTCTTCATGTCATGCACTTACTCCCTAATATTCTAGTGGTGCCCTAGTGCATATGGAATGCATGTGCCACCTAACAAACTCATGCTAATATATAAAAACATGTATATACAAGACAATTAATCCACATAAATCATGTTATGCAAATTCACAATCAATAACACCAAAATTAGCTCACATGGGCTAATTAACAAACACAAGCAATTTATTTTGAATCACTCGACATTATAAAAATTACACAAAAAATCATGTCACTATTCACGTGAACAGTGAAACCCTCAGGTTGGCACTGTTCACGACCACAACAATGAGGATTTTCTTCCACTCTGGCTCAAATCGTTTCAGATCTAAACACGGCTAATCCAAGCCTCGTAACATCCCCAACCATTTCATACGACTCTTAGCCAAATAATAACACAAGTAGGAAAAGATCCCTACCTCTTGAAGTTGTCGAAACCCATCAACCTGTCACGCAGCAGCCCTCGCCGCAGTGGAACAACTTTACTTCGTCTACGAGAACCGATTTTGCATTAATCTACCGTAAATCTGTAGGTACATACACACTTCTTTTTCTAAAATCACAAACCCAAACTCACTGCCCATTTCTCCTTCATTTTGCACGTTTTCTCCTTCTTGTTTGAGAAGACAACTATTCAAGTTTTATCTTTTATTCTTGCTTTCAATATTTACAAGAATTCCTTCATGTCCTTCGTTTTGATTTTACACTCGCACAATCTAAGCCGTCCATTTTCATCATATTCCTAATCTTTGAAACATGGGTCACAAGAGTACATGTAGTAGGTGACTTTTGGTCACATCACATGTTCTAAAACCCGTTTACTTCAGCATTCTAGCACCCAAGTGTCTTCGAAAAACATGTGCAAATTTCGATTGTCTCGGAATTCGATGAAATTCGACGCAGCTAGATTCACTGTACAAGGCTTCCAGCAAGAGTCCGCTTCGTCATCCGAGATCTAGAAAAATTTTTGGATTTTACCGAAATTACGCTTTACCCTTTCGTAAAATCAGAATTTTCTCGGTCTTACATTCTCCCCTCTCAAAGGAATTTCATTCCGAAATTCCTGGGACAATCACAACCATTCACATGCATATGCAATGCATCACCCTGCGACGTAAACTAGTCATTTAATTATTAAAACGACTAAACCACGACCTTCATCCCTAAACAAGAAGGATAGTGGTCGATCGTGTCCCTCGCCCCTACGCCGGCTCATCCACTCCACGGTGCTACCATAACACCTCACTAGCCTCACGATCTCAAGGTCGCAAAACCCGATCCCTAATTATCCACAATGCACACCGGTCCCTCCGAAGGTCCTATCCGCTAACCTCAATCTCTCCCCCAACTAATTATATGAGCCGGATCTAGAGGTACTCCAAGCACAGACGCTGAACACCACAGCCGGGACACTGACACGCATTGCGGCGGTAAGTCTAACCAAGACGCTTACAAAGGCCTACCATCTCGAGCATCTCAAGGGCTCACAAACCCTGCCGACGCTCGCTCATTTAACTCACCACTCTCCTTGTGCATCACCTTCAAGAAGACGTGATTTCCAACCTCAAACTCTAAGGGTCGACGCCGCATCCGCATAGCCTTTCCGTCGGGCTCGAAAGTCACGAGAAGACGCCTGTCGTATCGCTTCACCTTCTCGGAGTGTCTCTAAATCGATCAGACCAGCTGATGGAGCCTTCCCACTCCTACCCAACATATCTACCGACCAGACGGCCTCCCATACAATGCCTCATATGGTGCCATCCGTGATACTTTCCTGACAACGTTTGTTGTAGGCTTAATTCCACTAAGGGCAAGTGCTCTCCTACCACCCTTATGGATTCAGACGATGCTTGCAAAGATGTCCTAACACCCGCATAGTTCTCTCCGACTCGACCATCTGGTCCCGTGGGTGGAGTCGCATCATGGTCAACCGTGTGTCCATAGCCTTTTGGAAACTCTTCCAAAAGTGCGCCGTAAACCTCGGGTCTCTATCCGACACTATGGATACTGGTACTCCATGTAGTCGAACTATCTCTCGAATGTACAACCTACAGAATCTCCAATGAAGCGTCATCCGTGACGCTAGAAAATGCCGACTTCGTGAGTCGGGTCCACTATCACCCATATCGCATCATGTCCTTGCGGTGTCCATGGCAAGGGTCACAAAATCCATCGTGACGGCTCCCACTGCCCACCACCCACCTCCCAATGGCTTCAGCGAGTCTCGCTGGCTTCCGTGCTCAGCCCAACTTTGCCGACACATGAGACATCAGCCGAACAAAGTCCCCTACGTGTTTCTTCATCCCACTCCGCAGGGTACCTGGGCGATCGAAGATCCCGGGTACATCTTCGTGCCACCTGGATGTACAGCAAATCGAGAGCAGTGAAACTCTTTGAGAATCTCTTCTCTCAAATCGGTCAATTGGGGAACCACTACTCGTCCTCTATACCGAAGACTACCATCTACATGGACGGTCTAGCTCCTACCACCGGGTGAACACTCGTGATCCCATTCCCGATGGACACTATCTCCGCGCCCTATCCTGGGACTCAATCACTTATCAACAGAGATGTAGCTACTAAACCCCCACACTCGAGCCTCGCTCACAGATCAGAGCCCAACCGTCCCACGGCCCGAGCATCCGTGTCATGCCCGATTCCCGATCCTACTGGACAAGTGATCCGAACTGCCCTCGGGTGCGAACCATATACCGGGACTCTTTACCTTTTTTTTTTTCGTCGAACTTATACCTGTAGTATACAAAACAATTTTGTAATAACCAAAAATCACGACATATAAAAAAGAATCATCACCGAGTGGTGTCCATCAAAATCTATACACATATACTAAGTCCCATTTACTTATACAAACACTTATACATATATATGTCTAATACAAACATTAGAGATCGTGGAAAACAATGTTGGTGAGCACCTATCTTTGAGATGGCCCAGATCGGTGTAATGTCCTCGTCATCTTTATCTCCTCTTTCGCACTCCACCTGATTAACACCGTGCTAAGCTTTACGCTGGGAATATTATAGACGTGAACCCACTAATAACAGTCAATAATCGTCGCCACTATCTTTACATTTAATACTTTCCTACATATAACGAAGCCTATTGTTATGTGACTCTAACTCATCATAATATACATGTAGATTTTATCCTTTCGTATTCCATATCATTATTCACTCAGATACTTCCCCGTGTCATGTCTTTTACAGGTTGTAACTCATATCATCTACATGTACGATGTATCGATCATATTCAAAGTAAAATTTATACGTATACAATGGCAAGCTTCTCCGAATGCATCAAGTCATATTAAAATACATACAGGTCAACCGATCGGGAGCACCGATACATATTGTGACTCCATCATTATCGCCGCCAAGCCATTAATCAAATTCCTTTAGAAATTACATTTCATGATCCAGGACGCCCGCTTAATTCTTTTTAGTTAATGCTTTGCTTAAATTCTCATTTCAGTGTCGCGACCCGATCCCCGACTGATCCCAATACGGATCCAAGCCTGAGTCTCGCTGTCTTACATTTTCAATCAATACATTTTGTTTGGTTTTATTAAATTTTTGTTTTCAAAAGTGTTGCGACCCGAATCCCCGACTCGACCCGGTTGGCGAATCCAAGTTGGAGCCCGGTTTACTCCGACATTTTCAATTATCTTCTCAAAACATTTTGTTTCTGTTATTCCATTTTAGACTTTTTAATTACGCAGAAGCACTTCATTTAGTGCAATCCCATAAACATTTACATTTAACAAAATGCATTTACAAAATAATGCCTTTATACAATGTCTGAGTAATGTAAAAGATACTTAAACAAATACAATTTTTAATGTCATTTTTCACTTTTCGGTTTGTGATTTCACATATAGCTATAGATGTCGACATTCACGATAGATTCAATTGGTAAATCCTGTCCTGTTTGTCATTCAGTAGCAATGTGTTTTCACATTTAATATCATCATCTCACATATGGTTATAGAAGCACATTCACGCATGTATTCAATCGTGAATCTCGTCTCGCTTTCATGTATTCAAAGAGCAATGTGATTTCAAGATTCAATATCACCATCTCACATGGCTATAGAAATCTATTATCCACTTATTATTACGCCCAGCTTTCTGGTGAATCCTCTGGCCCGCTTATCATTCAAGAGCAATGTGATTTCTCGCATTCAATATCACCATCTCACATATGGCTATGAAATGATATTCACGCATGCATTCAATGTTGGTGAATCCTCGCCTGCTTCGCTATCTCAAGAGCAATGTGATTTCCTCGCATTCAATATCACCATCTCACATATGGCTATAGAAATCGTGACATTCACGATGTGATTCGGGCTTGGTGAATCCCCGTCCCGTTGTCATTCAAGAGCAATGTGATCTCACATTCGCAATTACGCTTACCTTTATGACTTAATTCCGCTTGGTGAATCCCATCATGTCAAGTCATTCAATAAAAATGTGATTTCACATTCAATATTTATGATTTACCTTCATGACGAATTCAGTTGGTGAATCCCGTCATGTTGGTCATTTAATAATACATTTCAAATCAATTTACTTTTTAGTGCAAGAATTTTCACTTATACTAAATATTTGCACACATGCCTATATTTGACAAACATTTCGAATAATAATAGTTCAAATCATTGAAAGAGATATATATATATATATAGGGTATATATATATATATATATATATATATATATATATATATTTCACAAATAGGACTCATAACTGATCATAATCACATTCTGTCTTCATATCATTTACGTATTTCCTATCATTTGTTATCTTTTTCTGGTTATATGTGATAATAATCATATATAACTTAACCACATTGTGTGTTCATGACTTATTGCCTTTTATGCTCATATTCATGTTTCAGTTCGTTTTCATTTTCCATATCACATTCATGTTTCATGAACACATCTATACATGTTGCATTTCTTGTTCATATCTACATACTTTCTTACCACCTATTCCAATTAACTTTAACCAAGCGATTAGTACACTAGGTACAACAATTAAATTTTCAGACCAATTGTGGGCACCAAATGCCATTAAATGGCATATGGTTAGATTCTAGACTCAATGAGCTTTCCATAGAGTCCAAGAATACCCATAATGGAGTCCTAACGAAGGAGTTATGTTGCAGCCAGGATAAAATCAAGAACTCGCAAAGACTTGCAAAAGAAAGAGCAACAGCGTACCATCGTATTTTGTCATTTTCGAGGATCTTAGCTTTACATTTGACACTGTTCTTTTCTACTACTTTGAAGCTAAGGTGCTAAGGGTTCTTCTCCAACTGGAATCACCCAAATCGAGCAATCAAACTCGATTATGTCCTAAAACAACCCGACTACTCTATGTTCAAAAACGTAATCCAGAAATTGGTTTGAACACGACTCCCCACTTTGAGTGAATTTTTCAAGGACATAGAATTAGAATTTGAAGGTACTCTATTTCTGACATATGGCTTCCTTCCTCAAATCTCTTTTAACCAGAACTCAATCACTAAATCTAATTAAACGAGCAAGTTATGGCTAAAATACGAACGCTTCTGCTAAAATAGAAAAATGTATCACTGATCTGCATTCTGCATAACTCAATTCAGACCGATACAACCCCTCTGCCTGCACGTGGGTTTTTCACTTTTCCATAGATTGCTACCCAAATCAACTCAATACTCTATATACACATCAAAACTACTCCAAATTCATCTTGTAATCTCTTTTCTACTCAAATCATCTTTCATTACATATCTTTCTTCAAAACTTTTCATGAATTACTCTCAAAACAAATCTATAATGGGTCATAACCCATACATAAACCAAATACAAGGATTTGTTAGGGTTTGTTCTAACCTAAACTCCTTTACTTTGCAATTAAACCATGAATCCAACCTCAAAGGGAGGATTCCATGTTATTATTGTACATTTGGGGTTTTACCCACCTCACTCTCAATAATTTTTTGCCAGATGAAATCCTATCAAAACCCTAGAAAAAAAAATCAAATGCCAACAAGAAACCCATGTTGGGATGAAATTTTATCAAACCCTAGGTTTGGGGCAAGCTACTAATCATGAAATTGTATAGAAATTCATACAAGAATTCATAGTTCCATACAAAAATCCAAAGTTCCATACCTTTTACTCTTTTCTTTTCTTTCTTCTCTTTCTCTTTCTTCTTTCTCTTCCTCTTCTTCTTCTTCTCCCCTTCTCTTCTCTTCTTTACGGTTTGTTCTCCCCCAAATGAGACCAAATTTTGGTCTTAAATAAAATATCTCTCCTTAGGCCATGTTTGGCTCCCAAAAACCCATTTTTGGCTTATTTTCCCATTTTTGCTATTTAGCCCTTCCATTCTCTTCTATTTGCATCACACTCATCTTATATTCTAATTTAGCCTATCAACTTTTAACTTTATGACTATTGATCATTCTTTTTAGCATTTTTGGTCTCAAAAAATGAGAGACCAATTAACCTTATCCATCTTTTTGAGTTAAGGCCATGTTTGGCCTTTGCATTTTTAACTTTTTTTTTTCTCATTTTTGCATTTAGGTCCTTTAACTCTTTCTAATTTCTATTCCATCTTTTCTCAAATTTCATATTTGCATATAAACTTATTGTTTTATGCCTTTTATGTCCTCAAGTGGTAAAAGACCACTTTACCCTCGCTTTATTATTAACCCTAGTCTCGCTTTATTTTTGAAAATCTACTTAGTTTAATATACCCTAAACAAGCTCCTGAACCTGTTAGTATATTTTGGGTGTTACAACTCTCCTCCTTATAAGAATTTCGTCCTCGAAATTCATACTCTGTCATTTGTATGTTCTATGCCTGATCTTTCTTCACAGCCCCTTTACACACATTTTGTTATTTCTTCTCACTTCCAGCCCCATTTTGTTCCTGTCTACATGATCTCCAACATTGTGGAAGCCCATGTGAATCCCTGTCTCACAACTTTTTCTCACTAGGTTTCTTCAACTATCTGAGCGCCATCCACATCCACAAACAATGCTAGACATCCACACAAGGCCAACACATTTCTATACATATGCTTCTATCTTTTCTATCTTATATTTATTATCTAGAATCGCCTAAACATAGCCTTAAACGCCTAAACCTAGGCTCGATAATTAACTTGTCACGCCCTAATCCCGGTCCACCATTGGCGGAACCGAACTGCTTCAAAAGTGAAACCAGCACTGGGATTCCTTAATTCTCTTTTTTTTTTTTTTTTTTTTTTTTTTTTTTTTTAGAGCTAAACTTATACCTATGGGTATACAAACAATTTTTGTAATAAGAAAAATCATTTACATATACAAAAGAACTACCACCGGAGTGGTGTCCATCAAAATCTATACATATACTAAGTCCCATTTACTTATACAAACACTTATACATATATGTTCATCACAAACACGTAGATTCGCGAAAAATACACGGGTGAGCAGACCCATCCTCGAGATGGCCCGCATCTCACCGTGTGGAATGTCATGTCCTCTTTATCTCTCTTTCGCACCTACACCCGATTGGAATAATCTCGCTGTTTTTACGCTTTAGTGGGATATAGACAAAGAACTAATTTCAATAACAATAATCGTCGGCCACTATCTTTTTACATTTACTTTTCCTATGCATATAACGAAGCCTATTGTTATGTGACTTCTAACTCATATCATATTATATACATGTAGATTTTATCCTTTTCGTGATTCCATATCATTATCTTGTTCAGACATTTCCCTCGTGGTCAGTGTCTTTATAGGTCAACTCATATCATCTCACATGTAATGACAACATCGTATCATATTCAAAGTAAACTTATACGTATACAATGGCAAGTCGGAACAGATCAAGTCATATTAAATACATACAGGGTCAAATCAGACTGATACCGATACATATTAGACTCATATCATTATCACGGCCGAAGCCATTAATCAAATCCCTTTAGCAATTACATTTCATGATCCGGATGCCCGCCACCTCTTTAGTTATCGCTTTATTAAATTTTCATTTTCAAAAGTGTCGCGAATTCGAATCCCGGCCTCAACCTGGCCATGACCAGTTTCCTGAGTCCGGTTTACTCCGACATTTTCAATCAAACATTTTGTTTGGTTTTATTAAATTTTGCTTTCAAAAGTGTCGCGACCGGTCCCCGACTCGACCCGGCCGCCGATCCAAGCTGGAGCTCCTAGCTTTAATTCGACATTTTCAATTATCTTCTCAAAACATTTTGTTTGTGTTATTCCATTTTAGACTTTTTAATTACGCGGAAGCACTTCATTTTGGGCAATCCCATAAACATTTACATTTAACAAAAGGCATTTACAAAATAATGCCTTTATACAATATCTGAGTAATGTAAAAGATACTTAAACAAATACAATTTTTAATGTCATTTTTCACTTTTCGGTTTGTGATTTCACATATACTTATAGAAGTTCGACATTCACGACAGATTCAATGGTAAATCTCCGCCCCGTTTGTCATTCAGTAGCAATGTGTTTCTACATTTAATATCACCATCTCACATATGCTATAGAAGTTAACATTCACGTACGATTCGCTTAGAATTCCCGTCTTGCTTGTCATTCAGTAGCAATGTGATTTCGCATTCAATATCACCATCTCACAGGTGGCTATAGAAATCGATACATTCACGCATGCATTCAATTGGTGAATCCCGTCCCGTTTCATTATCCAAGAAGAATGCGATTTCGCAGATTCAATATCACCATCTCACATATGGCTATGAATCGACATTCACGATATATCTCAGCTTGGTGAACTCGTCTGCTTGTCATCTCGCAGCAATGGATATCACATTAAGTAATTACGGTTACCTTTATGACGAATTTAGTTGGTGAATCCCGTCATGTTGATCATTCAATAAAAATGTGATTTCACATTCAATATTTACGATTACCTTCATGACTTAATTCAACAGAATCCCACATGTGTTAAGGGCTTCATAATACATTTCAAATCAATTACTTTTATGCAAGAATTTCACTTATACTAAATACTTGACACATGCCTATATTCGACAAACATTTCAAATAACAATAATAAATCAATATATATATATATATATATATATATATATATATATATATATATATATATATATATATATATATATATATATATATATATATTTCAATAAATAAAACTCATAATCATCATAATCACATTCTCGTCTTCATATATCATTTACGTATGACAAACATTTCAATAACAATAATTCAAATCATATATATATATATATATATATATATACACACATATATATATATTTCTGCTAAATAGGACTCATAACTCGATCATAATCACATTCGTCTTCATATTGTTTGCATATTTCCTATCATTTGTTATCTTTTTCCGGTTATATGTGATAATAATCATATATAACTTAAATCCACATCAGAAGTTCATGACTTATTGCCTTTTATGCTCATATATTCATGTTTCAGTTCGCTTACTTCCATATCACATTCATGTTTCATGAACACATTTATACACGTTGCATTTCTTTGTCTTATTATCTACATACTTTACCACCTATTCCAATTAACTTTAACGGCTTATTAGTACACTTGGTACAAACAATTAAATTTTCAGACTAGCTAGGCACCAAATGCCATTAAATGGAATATGGTTAGATTCTAGGACTAATGAGCTTTCTGCTAGAGTCCAAGAATACCCATAATGGAGTCCTAACGGCGAGTTATGCAAGCCGCAAGTCGCGGACAAAATCAGCAACTCGCAGCACCTGCAGCCATCGTATTTTGTCATTTTCGAGGATCTTAACTTTACATTTGACACTGGTCTTTTGTACTACTTTGAAGCTAAGGTGCTAAGGGTTCTTCTCCAACTGGAATCACCCAAATTGGAGCAATCTCAAACTCGAGTTATACTTAAATAACCCGCTCTACTCTATGTTCAAAAAAAACAGAACTTAATCGTTTGAAATAACTCCACCCTCAGTGAATTTTCAGCCACATAGAATCAGAATTTCTGAAGGTACCTATTTCAGTATGTTTATTCTTCTCAAGATATTTTAACCCACCAGAAACTTAATCACTCAAATCGATCAGAAATAAGCAAGTTATGTCCAAAATACGAACGCCGTTAAAACAGAAAAATGTATACTATTCAGACCGCAGACAACATCAATTGCACTCAGACAACTCGAATTTTGCCTGTAATGTGGGTTTTTCTTCACTTTTCCATAGATTGCTACCCAAATCAACTCAATACTCTATATACATCAAAACTAATTCCAAATTCATCTTGTAATCTTTCACTCAAATCATCTTTCATTACATATCTTTCTTCAAAACTTTCATGAATTACTCTAAAAAACAAATCTATAATGGATCATAACCTATACATAAACTAAATACAAGATTTGTTAGGTTTGTTCTAACCTTAAACTCCTTTAATTTGTAATTAAACCATGAATCCAACCTCAAAGGAGGATTCCAAAGGTTCTTGTACATTTGGGGTTTTACCCAATTCTTACTCAATAATTTCGGGTTAGATGAAATCCTATCAAAACCCTAGAAAAAAATCAAATGCCAACAAGAAACCCATGTCGATGAAATTTTATCAAACCCTAGGTTTGGGGCAAGCTACGCTCAATCACATGAAATTGTATAGAAATTCATTATACAAGAATTCATAGTTCCATACAAAATCCAAAGTTCCATACCTTACTTTTCTTTCTTCTCTTCTTCTCTTCTTCTTCTTCCTTCTTCTTCTTTCTCCCCTTCTCTTTCTCTTCTTACGGTTTGTTCTCCCCAAATGAGACCAAATTTTGGTCTTAAATAAAATATCTCCTTAGCTATGTTTGGCTCCCAAAACCCAGCCTGGGCTTATTTTCCCATTTTTGCTATTTAGCCCTTCCATTCTCTTCTATTTGCATCACACTCATCTTATATTCTAATTTAGCCTATCAACTTTTAACTTTATGACTATTGGATCCTTCTTTTGGTATCTCAAAAATGAGAGACCAATTAACCTTATCCATCTTTGAGTTAAGGCTGCCTGGCCTTTGCATTTTTAACTTTTTTTTTCTCATTTTTACTTGTGTCCTTTAACTCTCTTTCTAATTCTATTCCATCTCTTTTCTCAAATTTCATATTTGCATATAAACTTATTGTTTTATGCCTTTTATGTCCTCAAGTGGTAAAAGACCACTTTACCCTTGGCTTTATTATTAACTCTGGGTCTCTTGTTTTATTTTTGAAAAATTCCATTTAGCTTTTAATATACCTTAAACAAGCCCGGAAACTGCTAAGGCATATTTCGGGGTGTTACAATCCGCCACTCCAAGGAAGCTATACTAGCTAATGCTCCCCGTGACTTTCGACTGAGCGCATCAACCACCACATTTGCTCACTGTGATGGTAATGTAAAGGAAGCTCATAACTTCAGAACTCCATCCATCTCGCGTCGCCTCATATCGAGGTCCCGCCGCGTGAAAATATATCCCAAACTTTTATGGTCCGAGCACACCCTCGAACTCCTCGCCATGTAAGCAGTGGCGCCAAATCTTCAAGGCGAAGACTACGACCACTAACTCCATGTCGTGCGCTGTAATTCTCGTCTACGATTCTTCAACCCACGAATCCATAAGCTACTACCTCCCGGGATCGCATCGCAACACATCCTACCCGCCTCGAGGCATCAGCAATACACCGTAATCGCCTCCCGTCCGACTATCAAGATAGAGCCGAGTAAGCCTCCTCTTCACCCCCGAATGCCTCTTCGCAGACGGCCATCCCAATCAAACTCACCTCCTTCCGGCCAATCTCGCCATAAAAAGCCGCGACCCGATAAATCCTCAATGAATTCCTCAGAGTACCTACCAATCTCAAGAAACACGATCTCGAAGACTGACTTCGGCCTCTCCCCAACTCCATCACTCTACCGACCTTCTTCAGGGTCCACCGACATGCCCGATGCGTCGACACCACGTGTCCTAAAATCTCACCCAAGAAGCCAAAACTCGCACTTACTAAACTTCGGCGCAGACAATTGATGGTCTCTCAACAAACTCAGAATACAACCTCAAGGATACTCATGCTCCCACTGATCGTGGAGTTATTCAAAAATGTCATCCACAAAGACTACGGCTGAATCGATCTAGGATAGGGTTGGAATACCCTAAAGTGCATGAGGTCCATGAATGTCGTCGGGCGATTATTAATCCAAAGGGCATCACCAGAACTCAAAGTGCCCATAACGCTAGCCCCGAACGCCGCTCTTAGGATATCTCGCTTCCCTAACCTCAACCGATGTGGTAACTAAAGGCGTAAGGTTCATCTTATAGTAGACTCGCGTCCTTCCTTAATCGATCAAATAAATCATCAATCCCTGTAATGGGCACCGATTCGATCGAACCTGCCTCAACTCGTCTCAGAAGTCAACGGCCGAAGGGTCTTGTCCTTCTTCTTCGCAAATAGAACCGAAGCGCCCCATGGTGAAGTGCTCGGTCTAATGAACCCTCATTCCAAAGAGCTCCCGTAGCCGGACTCGGAAGTTCCTCGCAAATTAACCGGTGCCATCCTATGTGGAGTCATAGAGATGGGCGAAGTACCAGGGTGTAACTCAAAACCGAAGTCTACAACCCTCTGCGGAGGCAATCCCGATAGCTCATATGGAAAAACATCCTCATCCTCGCAGACTACTCGAGGTAGATCTAAGTCTGGTCTCACCTCGTCCTCTAGGGTAAGGCTCGCTAGCCAACCCGCTTAATCGTCTCCCTCGACACTGTGTAACACTCGAAATATACCAGCGCTGGACTTGTTTAGGTATATTATAAGCTAAATATGAATTTCTAAACTAGAGACCGAAATTAATAATAAAGCCAAGGGTAAATGTTATGTAATTTACCACTTGAGGATATGAGAGACATAAATCACTAAGATTATATGTAATTATGGGATTTGAGAAAGATGAGGGGTTAAATTAGAATATGACATAAATTGATTTGCAAAGAAAAGAGTTTAAGGACTAAAAGGCAAATAAGGAAACTTAAACTAAAATGGGTTGGCTCGCCAAACATGGCCTTAACAAACATGGGATTTAAGACCAAAAATTGGTCTCATTTGGTGGAAGACCAAACCGTAGAGAGAGAGAGGGGAGAGGGAAAGAGAGAAGAAGAAGAAGAAGAAGAGAAGAAGAAGAGAAGAGAAGAAGAGAGAAGAAGAAGCAAAGTAAAAAAGGTATGGAACTACATATTAACATGAATATATGTTTTGTGGTTGTATGGAACAACCTTGATAAGGATTTCTTCAATTGATTTTTCTAGGTTTCATCCTACTCCTTAAAATTTTGAAAGTATGGTTGGTAAAACCCAAATAGCACAAGAAAAGTATATAATCCTCTCAGGTTGGATTCATGGTTTGTTGAATAATTGGAGTTAGGGTTTAGAACAAACCCCAATTCAATCATCATGTTTAGTTTATGGCGGGCTGGCTACCCATATTAGAGTTGCTTTGAGAGTAAAATCATGAAGGGTTTTTGGGGCAAATATATCCATTGAAAGATGATTTGAGTATAATTGGGAGGTTACAAGATGAATATGAAATGGTTTTGATGTGTGTATGAAGTATAGAGTTGGTTTGGGATGGAAAAATATGGAAAAATGGGAGAAAACACACATTCTGGGCATTTTCAGGTCACATGTACCGGTACACCTTGAACATGTACCGGTACACCCTTCCAGAACCGAACATGTACCGGTACAGGTTACACATGTACCGGTACACCCAGCTCTATTTTGACCAGTCTTCGTATTTTGACCATAACTTGCTCATTTCATATCCGATTTGAGTGATTTAAGTGGCTAATTAAAATAGACTCCAAGGAGCACCAAACATACAGAAATAGGCATCATCAAATTCAGATTCTAAGTGGCCCAAAAATTCACTCAAAGTGGGGCCATGTTCAAGCCAAATTCTGCATCAGTTTTGAACATAGAGTAGTCCCGGGTTGTTTAAGACATAACTCGAGTTTCGGTGCTCCGATTTGGGTGTGATTCAATTGAAAGAACCCTAGCACCTTAGCTTTAAAGGAGTACAAAGAAAAGTGTCAAATATGAGCCAAGACATTGGAAGATGAGTATTACAAACTGTCCCAAGTGTAATATCGGTAATTGACTAGTTATATTAAAAATGCCATAACTTTAGTTTGATGATCCGATTGAATGATTCCTAATTTCTAAGTAAAGTAGATTCGTAGAGGAATAAGAACACTCTCAATGAAAGTGATTTCATAGACATCATACTTTTACAAGTATAAGGAAGTGCCATGTGTAATAGGCATGAAACAAGGAAAATATAGAAAATGCAACATGTACAAATGTGTTCATGAAGCATGAATGTGATATGGAAAATGAAAACGAATTGAAACATGAATATGAATATGATAGGTAATTTGTCATGAACACATATCGTTAAGTATATATATACGATTATTATCACATATAACTTAAAACGATAACAAATAATAGAAAATATATGAATGAGTATATGAACGAGGATACGTAAATGGGTATATGAATGAGTACACATGAATGAGTATAGGAATGAGTATACGTGAATGAATATATGAATAAGTATACATGAATGAGTATACTTGAATGAGTATATGAAATAAGTACATAGATTGAGTATATCTTTGAAAAGATAAGACGAAAGTGAAATTGGAATTGAAATGTGATTATGATTGACTATGAATGCTATTTGTGAGATATATATAAGTATATATATATATATATATATATATATATATATATTGATTTGAATTATTGTTATTCGAATCGCTTGTCACATATACGACGCGCTGCACGTATTTGAATTATAAGCCAAATTACCGTGATAAAAGTAAATTGATTTGAAATGTATCATTGACGACTTCCATGACGGATTCACCAACCGAATTGGCCATGGTGCAACGTAAATATGGAATGTGAAATCACATTTTTATTGAATGACCAACATGACGGGATTCACCAACTGAATTCGTCATGAGGGTAACCGTAATTGTTAAATGGAAATCACATTGCTACTGAATGACAAACAGGGCAGGATTCCCCAAGTGAATCTGTCGTGAATGTCGATTTACATACCGAATGACGTATTGTGCAAGGATTCCCAAGGAATCTGTCGTGGAATGCCGATTTCTACAGTCATATGTGAGACGGTAATACCTTGAATATAAATCACATCGCTACCGACGACGATGTGGCGTGATTCTAAATGAACTACGTGAAATTCTAATTTCTATAGCCATATGTGAGACGGTAATAATTGAATGCGAAATCACATTGCTACTGAATGACAGACAGGGCAGGATTCCCCAAATGAATCCGTCGTGAATGTCGACTTCTATAGCCATATGTGAGACGGTAATAATTGAATGCGAAATCACATCATGCACGGGACGACAGATGTATGATTCCCAAGTGAATCACGTGAATGCCGATTTCATAGTCATATGTAGACGCACAATTGAATGTGAAACCACATTTTGTTACCGAACGACAAATAAAGCATAGATTCGTAATTAATCGAATCAAGCTCCTAATGTCTGACTTCTATAGCTATATGTGAAATCACAAATCGAAAAGTGAAAAATGACATTAAAAATTGTATTTGTTTAAGTATTTGTTGGCATTTACATAGATATAGTAAAAAGGTAATCTTTCTTTGTAAATGCATTTGTTAAATGTGAATGTTGGTGGGACGCTCTAAAAGAAGTGCGCTTTCAGAATTAAAAAGTCTAAATGGAATAAATACAAACAAAACGCTTTAAAGAAAATCAAAATGCTCTGAGTAAACCTGCCCCATCTTTGATCCGCCAACCGGGTCAAGTCGGGATTCGGGTCGCGACACTTTTGAAAATAAAATTTAATAAAACTAAACAAAAAATGCTTGATTGAAAATGCCCAGTAAACCGAGCCCACTGACTGTACCAACGTCAAGCTCTGGGATTCGAGTCGCTGATGGGGCTTTTGAAAATAAAAATTTAATAAAACCAAACAAAAATGTTTTGATTGAAAATGCTCTGAGTAAACTGCCCCAAATTTTTGATCCGCCTAACCCGGTCAAGTAGGGATTCGGTCGCGACACTTTGAAAATGAAAAAATTAACAAACGATAACTAAAAGAATTAAACGGGCATCTCAGATCATGAATCTGTAATTGCTAGAGGGAGTTGATTAATGGCTTGGCCGTGATAATGATAAGAGCTCCACATGATGAGATTTCAATTTGATTTGACCCTGTATGTATTTGATATGTTCCGATTTGCCATTGTAGATATATAAGTTTGTTTCACATGATCCGATGCCACATGAGAAGATATAAAATTGAAACTTGTAAAAGACATGACACATGGAAGTAATAATGAACAAGATAATGATATGGAACTAAAAGGATAAAGTCTACATGTATAATATGATATGAGTTGTAGTCACATGGCAATAGCCTGTTATGGCGTACAAGGAAAGTAAATGTAAAAATATTGTGACGGCGGGACATCATATCGGGTCGCATCGTCTATATGTTCCTAGTACTAAGCCGCAGTTTAGCACCGTGTTCAACTGTGTAATCAAGAGGAGATAAAGAGGACAAGACATTCCACACCAGCAAAGACGCCAATCTTAGAGATAGGTGCTCACCAAAGACTGTTCGCTGACCGATGCTTTTTGTATTGGGGAGCATGATTCAGATAAATAAATTGGGACTTCAAGATATATGTATAGATTTTGATGGACACCATCTGGTGTGTTCTTTCGCAAGTAAAATGATTTCTTGTTATTATAAATTGTTTGTATACCATGTACAAGTACAGTTTAAAAAAAAAGTAAAGAGTCCCAATATATAGTTTCACACCCGAAATCGCCCGGATTCGGGCTAATCGGTCGGAACGAGAATCTGGGCGTGATGCACTGACTCAGACACCACGGCAAAATATCATGCTTGCCCCCTTGAAAACACAACACGAAAATGTTTCAAGGTGTAGGCGTAAACCTCCTACGCCACAATCGATAACGACCCGTAAGTCGCCACCCAATCCATCCTGTTGACGACGTCAAACTCCGACATGTCCATGACCTTCAGTCCACTGTGGAGTAGAATCCCGAGATCTCCTAACTCGCAACCACTACATATCATCCCTATCCTCGCCTAATCCCTAGGAGAACTCACATACAGTTGCCCTCTAAGGTCTCAACCTCTAAGCCCAACTCTATCATTAACCTGAAGGTAGTAATGAATGAATGCGACGCACCGTAATCAATAACACTCTTGCCCATGCGAGATAGCAAAAACGCACTCAGATAATCGGCTGATTCGGGCCGATCAACAGTATGTGACGGCGACACGCCCTTGAACCCCGACGTCCCGCCCGTGGGCTCCGCCCTCTACTCTCTAGCCCCATACTCCGTCCTGGGTCCGTCAGGAACCGGAGGTGCCCGTGCACAGCCCAAACCCGACATATTGGCTCTTCCGGCCTATACCGGGCCGTGGAGGAATATATCAGATCCTCTCTTATACCACTGATCGAGACCAAGGCCGTCCCAAACTCCTAGGATCCCCACTGGGGGCAACTCTCCCGATGTGTTCAAGAAGCCGCGGGCAATGGTAGCGCCACACCATCTCGCCTGACTCGACCAAGAATCCCGATCCGTCTCTAGCCCGACGGTCGTGGGGTCTCTAGAACCCCTGCAACTGAGAAGCCCTCCGCTTCTTTCCGAACTCGGAAGAAGACCGACCTCCTTCCTCTCGCTTACTAACACCCGCATCCCGAGTGCTTCGAGCTTCGATCTCTCTCTCTAAGGTCGTGGCTGTCCCAATCCATGGTCCATGTCCCGTAGGCGAAGTCCGCCATCCCGCCCCGAATGGATGCCTTTAGCCCATTCTCGAATCTCCCGACTTCTGGGTCATGTCCGTACACGAGTCATCAAAGAAATAAAGCAATCTGAATCTAGCCACATATCCATCACCAGTTGGCAATAGATACGGTCGGCCGGCCTGGCTCGCCAACAGCAATACGGGCTGCTAAATCGGCGGCCAAAATTGGCCCGATTTTGGGCCACTTAATGTACCCCACCCGCTCCTAAAATCGGGCCGGGTCACAATAGCCTGAAGCCAAAAATTAACACAAACAAGGCTGCCATATCGGGTCGGCCAATTTATTCGCCTTTTGGGCTAATACTTTAATGGCCCAAATTTCGACCCTAATTCGGGCTGAATTAAGCAAATTCCCCACCGGTCAGCCACTTTGCCACCCTAATCACAACATCGCCCTCGCTTTAGCTCTAGGAACTCCCGAGCCTTCAGATGCCTGCAGATCCTAAAATACTTACCCATGAACTCTTGGAACCCGCCCATGTCATTGCCTCTAGGTCTCTAGGAGACCTTGCCCAGCTCCACCATACTGTCTTCACCCTCTAGCCGGGAATGCAAACCTAGTCTAATTTCGTCGGTGCCGAGGTAATCTCCATAGCCTCTAACACCTTCTCAACCCACATGAACCAATGGTCTGCCACCATCGGATCTCCTCCCCCTGTGAATGCCGGAGGATGATGTGCCCTAAACCCTCAGAGGTTACTCTCCGACTTCCCGGCAACCTATCGCACTAGCTTGTGCAGCCAAAGAGGCACCGCAATCCCTACAATTTCAAGAAAGGCCTCGTCGTCAAATACCGCGGTGTCTCGACCACCTCGTGGACGCCAATGCCCCGCCTCGACCAGCCATCTACATGTCAAATGGCAAGTTAATACTAATGCAAAGGTCTCTAAGGCGTAACACGCTCGGTGACACTCATTCATGCTTAAAACATTTATTTCATACACTATGTCCATGCATTCATAGGTAATGCAAGACAATAATTCAGTATATTAAATCATATGCAAAAAAATTTTATTTTAGAAAATTTCATTTTGAAAGATTTTTATTTCATTTGATTTTATTTGATTTTATTATTATTATTTTTTTTTTTGAAAACCTCGTGAACAGTGCTCATGAACATTGTCCCAAACAATAACTCGTAATAAAGGTGCATTGAGCCAAAATCGGTTTGGTGCACCGTGCACACCCCGGGCCCAAATTCACAAGACAGTCAGGCGGATCGCGCTTTAGTCACCGTGTCGCTGTAGTGTCGCGGGCGCCGCTGGCGCCGTGGCCTGCAGCCCAATATCGGGCCGCGGCTCGCAGCCCGTCACAGGTCGCACGCCCCTCGCGCCAGACGCGGGCGCATCCCGCGCCGCGGTATCTACCGTATCGCCGCGGTCGCCACACACCCTGCGCTGCTGGCTCCCCGCCACGATACAATTGTTTGTATCAGGACACGCCCAGCCAATCAGACATCGTCACCACGGCATACAAAGACCGTATCGCGACACAACCTCGGGGCCGCCAATTCCTCGCTCCCGTGAATGATACAGTGCCCTGCATCGCGGACACATTCCACGAGCCAGTCGCAAGGCCAGCCGCACGCCCTCATACAAGAGCAGTCGCAGGTCGCGGCCTCCCTGCAATGTCGTAGCATTGCTCGGCCGTGTCGTGGCCCCCTTTGCTGCGCGCCCAGCCATGCCTGTCACGATACAAACCATTGTATCGTGACCCAAAGTTTATGGACGTATGTGAGCTCCAAATTTTTCCAGAAGACACTCTTTTTTGTTCATTTTTTTCGCTTTTGTGCCACTGGAAATCACCTTAATTTTTTTCTTTCTGAAGATAACCAAATAAATTTATTAAAATTTATTTTATTTATTTATTTTTCATTTTTACATTAATCAGAAACCTTAGAAAAAATTTTTCACATCATTTTTCATTTAATTCCGATCATTTGGCCTAAAATTTCTCAACCTCCTAAGGTTTTATTTTCTCCTATGCTACTTACCAAGCATACAAATCACACCACACAATCACACATCACACACAACGTTCATCAAAATGCACAGTGTATGCATGATCCTAACGTTTCCTACTCCGAGTCCTAGGTATTGGCCATGCCTATCCTCACACTCACAAGACCATGGCCTAAGCCTTGAGTCCCCAGGCCACAGGTACTCGTGTACCTAAGCTCACGATACAAAGGTTGTGGAAAGTGGTATCAAGACTAAACATGGATGATACTGAAGCCCGAGGCTCCTTAGGTAATCGTTTACACAAGCTCACACCAAGGCTCTAAGATGTCACGTTTACCTTGGCTCTAATACCAATTTGTGGCGCCACACAAAGCTAGGGGTCAGTTGACAACCTTGATCAACCGCGGAATGCTCGTGGATGTCGGGTAACTTGACACCACTCATAATCGGCGAGTCTCCTTTTATGCGGGGAGCTCTACCCAAAGGTAAAAAATCTGTCGGCGATTTACAATGACCACTGCAGGGTCTACATCGCAGTGAATTTCAATGGCCACTTGGGCCTATGATAATACTCACAAAATGCATCAACTATATACAATAGTTCGAGAGTTAATAAATTACTCTTTACGAACCTTATATTAAAATGTACAATTTCTAATACATGTTATACAAAATGACAATGCAAAACCACTGATCAGACTTTCTTAGCGTGGCCTCTAATGAGCCCGTCATAGCATGCTTATTTCACGTACGAAATAGTGATCCCTCGACAGGGTGAGCAAAGCCCAATAGTGATAATTTCCTACATGGGTTACTCCCCAAAAGTGCATGTCATGAAATAATCACATCAAGCAATTACATGGGCCTACTCGAATGTCACACGCGGCCCGATCGATGTCAGGAGTCCTCCACCGACTCCCTCCATATGCCTAGAAAGCGAATGCGAGTAAAATATCTAGTTTTCAAAACAAAGAGCTTTTGTTCTCGAAAACTTGCCTAAGTTTAGGTAAAATATGATGGACTACTATAGGCGAATTTGGATCTTATTTCAGAAGCAGTCATGGTCCTCATCTGAAGTGATCTGTTGGATGACTCTCCAAGGCAATTCTTTGGAAAATCTTCGTCGAAATTCCTTTCACAAACATTTTCGTTTTTCTTTCAATTTCATGTCATGCACTCACTCCTAATATTCTAGGGTGCCCAGTGCATATGGAATGCATGATGCAGTCCAAACAAACTCATGTTTAATATAAAAACATGTATATCGACATATATAATTAATCCACATAAATCATATTATGCAAATTCACAATCAATAACACCAAAATTAGCTCATGGGCCTAATTAACAAACCTGAAGCAATTCATTTTGAATCGCTTGACATCATAAAATCACACCAAAAATCACGTCACTATTCCGTGAGCGGTGAAACCCTCGGGTTTGGCCTTTGTTCATGGCCACGACAATGAGGTTTTTCTGCTTCCGGTTCCAAATGTTTTGAGGCCAGAAAACCTGCGGCTAATCAAGCCTCGAACATCCCTGACCATTTACATGACTCTTAGCCAAGAATAACACAGAAGTGGAAAGATCGCGCCTCTTGGGGTTTTAGAAACTCACTTTGTGTGAATCGGTGCTCCGTAGCCGCTAGCGTAGAGCCGGCACACACACTTCTTGCTCGGGTCCCGAGCCAAACGGTCCGAGCGACCCGAGAAATCTAGAAGACACTCTCTGCAAATCACAAACCAGACTCAACGCCATTTCTCCTTCATTACGCATGTTTCTCCTTGCTTGTTTGGAAGACAACTATTGATTTGTCTTATTCTCATTAACATTTGCAATAATTCCCTTTATGTCCCTTTATCTTGATTTTTGACACTTGGCACAATCTAAGCCGTCCATTTCCATCATCTCTCTAATCTTGCAACATGTGTCACAAGAGTATATGTAGTAGGTAACTTTTGTCACATCACATGTCGCTTAAACCCGTTTTACGACACCCGGTGCTTCGAAAAACGTGAAATTCTGACTGTCTCGGAATTTGACAAAATTCGACGTTGTAACTAGATTTCGCGAGACGATTCCAACGGTGAAGTCCATTTCATCATCCGAGATCTAGAAAAATTTCGAATTTTTACCAAAATTACCGTTTTACCCTTTTTAGAAAATTGGAATTTTCTCGGGTCTTACAGATGTGTTGCAATTTGGAAAACATTTGATTGTAATATGCCACATATTGGGATATTTCAACGCATTTTCTAGTCATTCAAGCCATCTATTGAAGGGTTTTAACATTATCGTTCTGTATTGAGTATTGATGGTAACATTTGTATGGAAAGTGTAAAGACACGTTATTGATTGCTATGGGGTGTGACAAAAATAATCAATTGTTTCCATTGGCATTTGCTGTTACAGAAGGAGAGAATATTGATAGTTGGGGTTGGTTCTTTGCATGTATCGAAATAAGTGATAACTCAGCCGGACGAGAATTTGTGGTATATCTTGAGACATCCAAGTATTGTAAGCGTGATAGAGCGATTTTTATCTTGGTTGGGCTGCATCATCAGCCTATCACAGGATTTGCATGCGTCATCTTGCAAACAATTTTATGACCCGCTTTAAAGATAAACTCTTGAAGAATTTGGTATGTAGAGCAGCTTTAGCGACTACACAACATAAATTCAATAGACATATGACAACAATTGGGAGAATTAATTCTGAAGCACAACACTGGTTAGAGGCGATCCCTCTTGAGTTATGAGCACTTTCACATGATGGAGGTCGAAGATATGGGATAATAACAACTAACATGTCTGAGGTATTTAATAGTGTTCTTAAAGGAGCTCGTAACTTACCAATCACTGCATTAGTTCAGTTGACCTTTTTTCGCCTTAATAGTTACTTTGTTGCGAGGGAACAAGGTCTTTAAGAGATTGACATCGATGAAGCGTACCTCCTTATGTTGATGCTCAGATTAAGGCCTATGTGGTTAAGGCTGGATCAATGAAAATTGTTCTCTACGATCACATCCATGGATGATTTCATGTCAAGTCAAGGAGTGGTCGAACACAGCGCCTCAACTTACATGACCAGAAATGCACATGTGGTAAGACAACGATATAGTTTCCATGTAGCCATATCATAGCAGCATGTCAACATCTATGTGTTGATTTTCGATTATTTGTTCAAGGCTACTATACTACGTAGTCGTACTATGATACTTGGGCAAACTTGTTTCATCTCATATTCAATGAAGATGAGTAACCTCTTTACGATGGTCCTACAATTGTACTTCTTGAGTCAATGAAACACATACGTAGTGGACGTCCTAAATCAACCCGTTTGCATAATGAAATGGATGTTAGGGAGGGGAAAACTACTATCACATGTGGGTTGTGCAAACAACTAAGTCACAATAGGCGCTCTTGTAAGAATAGAAATCAAGTTCGGTGAAAGATGTGAATTAACTCAATTTTTTTTATTTTGTAAGGCAATTTGCCTGTCATGTTTGTAGTTGCTTTGTATAAGACTTATGTATGAATGTTTATTTCTTAGATTATAAAAGACTTGTGTACCTTATTTAAGTAAATGAGACATCATTCTTGTACGTGGTTTTTTTGTTCATTGCCTTAGTAATTAGTAATTGCATTCATGACTATTATACTAGTATCTCAATGTTTTTTGTTAATAATTATAGTGTCTTTGTGTTATCTGTTACATATATGGCTTTCAAAGGACTTCATGATTCAAATCCATCTATCTTGGTATTATAGGACAGACACAGGTCGCACTTAGTAGATACGAAGCAGGTATCTATTTTATTAAATATCAAATACTATTACATATTGTTGGTGTAATTTATATATAATCAATTATAAAATTGGTTTATTCATTACTTTAGTTCCAGGAGGTACTCCACCCTCGACAACAGATAAAAGCCTTCATTAGTATGTGGAGGATGGATATACGTATTCGTCCATACGTGATCCGCGTGAGATTCTATGGTATATACCGCTTGGGCCACATCGTGATCGATTGGCCGCTCATCACTTGTCTCGTCGAGAGATGGCGATTTGAGACACGCACGTTTCATATACCCATCGGAGAGATGGAGATCACGTTACAGGATGTTGCTATCATCCTTGGGCTTCGTATCCATGGACCAGCAATCACCGAGACATGTGTGTTCGATGTGGCTGAGTTATGTGGGGCTGCTTTCGGTGTCACCCACTTCTTTGATGCTCTCGGAGGATCACTTATCTCCGTCTGATGGCACTGACACGGATAGGGTGCACATGGTTTCATCTTAGCGTTGATAGGATCCTTCTTGTTTGCGGACAAGAAGGGAGTGCATGTCCATTTGTGCTTTCTCCCATTGTTACGAGATTTGATGCAGATTGCGACTTATAGTTAGGTGGTGCAGTACTAGCACAATTATATAGATAGCTATGTTGCTCCAGCTTGGATCGTAGACGCGGTATTAGCGGTTGTATTACATTGTTACAGGTATCCATAACTTTATTTTATTACACGCACATTCATATACAAAACACATCATTAGTTTGCTTACTTTTTATTTATTTTGTATTCAGTTGTGGTCTTAGGAGAAACTTCACGTTAGGCGACCAATAACACATCCAGTACCTCCAGTTGGGAATGCCTTACATGATGACTACGTTGATGTTGTCGATGGAGACGTAGCTGAGGTTGTCCCCGATGGATTACTGACTAAGCCTGCCGTTGAGCCAGAGCTAGAGCTAAGTCGTCCATTGGGGTGTAGGTGGAGAGTACCTTTGACACGGGTGCATAACCCATCCGGTGTACTCCTCCTATATCGAGATCAGCTAGATGTACAAACTCTTGATTAGGTAATGGTATATGTAAAAGTAGATGGTCCTATAGTAATTTAATTCATATTCACATCAACGTTATTGATGTCAAATGTAAATGTGTAAGCCTTATGGCAGCCATACGTCAGAGAGTTAGTTGACCAGCTACCAGATATCTGCTTATCTTATCAAGAGATCTAGCGAACCATGTCACCACTTATATGTTTTGGGACTATTGAGTGGTATCGTCCAGAGCAAGTCTTGCGCCGCTTGGGCTACATCAGGATATACCTCCATCGTGCTCTTATGCGCAACAACTACATAGAGTGGATGCATGTGGACGACTTTAGAGAGATTAGGCGACGTATCATGCTTCATACGTTGCCTTATAGGATACACGAGTGGGCAAGATCATCAGCGCACCCCCTTATGGTGGGTATTATGGACTTCCATGATCTATATATGCATTGGTATCATCGAATTACATGACGTTTTATGACACCACCACTCCATAGAGATGATATGAGGTACCATACTATATCCGGTACTACTTGGATTTTGGTAAGTTAGAGTCTTGTGATTCTAAAGTTTTTTTCAAATTTGGATCAATAGATTATGTATTTATAATTGTTTGGTACGTTCTTTTAGATCTCTACGCTGACTGACATAGCTAGTTAATCGCGTGGGGCTACCATAGGATTGGTGTACAACATACATCGTATTGCTAGATCAGTGTTACACCAGATTGGAGAGGAGCATCACATCGCTAGACACGATCAGGAGTCATCTACTTCACGTGGTGTCAACTGAACCCTCAGGTGTATACACTCCGGTTGTATGCAACCCATTCGAGGTAGAGGGAGATTTGATTAGTGAGGTCGTGATTGTGATGGTGGGCGAGGTAATGGTTGAGTTGGTGAGGGAGGTTGTGGTCTGCTTTTAGTCGACATTGCACCATTATACCACTCCATATTTGCACACGTCTTTTATACCCTCAGACCCCACTGTCGCTCCGCATTGTCAATTACTTCATCCATGGCTCTTAGGCACCGCAAGCTCCCTCGCTCCATCGGCTCCATTTAGGATTACGGGACCATATAGATCAACTAGTTGTGTATTCTAAATCTGGGAGAAATATAAAGACTTAAATCTTGTAGGACTCATTGATATATGTTGATATTTGTATATATTGATATTTGTATACAATTTTTTTATATATTTATATGATTTGGTTTATATATGAAATCAGAGTTTCTTGTTTACTGAATTTGTTATAATTTGGATGCATGTGGGTGATGATTTATATATATTCTTGTTCTCATTCACCAAACTTGTAAGGTAATCGAGGCTTCATACGAAAAATCATTAGACATTCCATGATTCTGTATTTTAAAATGATAATACATATTTTAAAAACTAATATCTAAAATATGATGTTTAAAAAAATATTTCCAATTCTACAACATGTTTTGTTGATTAGGAAAGAGATAATTGAAAATAGTGTTTTAAATTATAGTTATTATTATAAATATATTTTTATCTTTATCTTTATATTTTTAATATTTTAATGATACGTAGTTTTATTACTAATTAAAGAATATAATTTATTATATAAAATAATTTTATCAATTACTATTTGATATTAAAAATTTACTAATAGTAGTATTTAAAATTTTTTTACTATTTGATATTAAAAATAATATTATTTATCAAATGAGATATTAATATAAAAAAATATGAATATTTTGATCGTTATTTGTCATTATTTTTCCTACATAAGGACTAAAAAACAACTATTATCAATTTTATATCCATATTCATGTAAAACTTATATCATTTCCTCTAAACTTGGTTTTGTAGGATTCTTGATGGAAAGCAAGTGATTTGACAAGAAATGAGCAACATGTTTCCAAAAGGAGAGTTAATCGTGTAAAACCCGGGAAAAATTGAATTTTTTTTAAAAATGGCAAAACAGTGATTTGTTGATACAGAACAGGTTGAAAACCTAGAAATCTTCTAGATCTCAAATGACGAAACATACCTCATCACTGGATTCCTCACGTGAAATCTAGTTACCTAGACGAATTTCGTTGAATTTCGAGATAGTCGAAATTTCAGTTTTGCCCGAGTAGCAGTGTCGAATGACACATGGCATGATTCGAGGAATTCACATATGTAGGACACGCCAAGCCATGTGAGTGACACATGTAGTTGGATTTGTGTATAAAATGGGAGGTTACAACCAGTTCGTAGAGGAGAAACATAAATGAAAGGAGAAGGAAAAAGAAAAGGGAGAGAAAGGAAAGAAAGAAAGAGAGAGAGAAGGAGAAGAAAGGGAGAGAGAAAAAGGGGAGAAAGGGAGCCGGCGTTTCCAAGGTGGAACTCATCGAACCAGAGTAAAGTCAGGTATGTCGACGGGGCTACCCTCCCGAAGAGGTGAGGATTTTCTTACTTTGGTTTATTTTTCCCACCATAAAGAAATTTGTTTTTAAAATATGGGAATCTTACTGTTTGATCCTACGCCTTGGCGGATTTTAGCATCCATTTCGGTTGGGAAGCAAGCGATTTGGACTCGGGTCATGTTAAATTGTAGTTGCATCATGAACTTGATGTTAGGCACCAGATCGTGAGATTGGACCTTTACAGGTTGAGTTATGGTCCATTTCTCGGGGCTTGCCGCAGCAATTTGTTTGCGATTTGTGTCCAAATTTAATTTGGTTGTTAGTCGCGATTTACGTGCGGTCACGGGACTAAAATTCTGGATTGAGGTTTAGGAATGTCCCGTGGCTGTATGGGGCCGGATGTGTGGCTTGAGTATGGCATGTTTGTGGCCTTATTTTGACCTGGATTCGACCTAGATTTAGACAGTCTCGGGGCTGTTCTATGCCCGGGTGGTGGCATGTTTGTGTAGCCTGTGATGGCTGTATGTGTGGACTGCTTTGTGGGCATCTCTTATGCCACAATTGGTCGTGAGAACCAAGTTGTCTTTACTTGCTTTTGATTGACTTGCTTGGTGATAATTATTGATTGAATGTTGATATATGATATATTGACATTGAGATGAACTGTTTAGAAATTATATGCTTTTGATATAATTGTCCATGATACATGATAAATTATTCATATGACATGCATTACATATGTGACGGGAAATTGACTTGCAATGGCATAGTGAATTGCATATGCACTGAGGCATTGCATTCATGGGTGTAAGTGCATGGTGCCATCACACACCATCCTTGGTGGTTGATGAGTGGGCTTGATCACGTTGAGCAGAAGTTCGAGGCGGATTCATTGATGCCGTAGAGTATGAAATGGTGCCAGCAGACACCATCCTTGGTGGTTGATGGAGTGAATTTAGTGTCGTTGAATATGGATTCGTGAGTTCAGCTGTTCGTAGAGCATGAAAGCTTATGTCGGGTAGTATGACGGAGATATAGATACCTTAGGTGAAAGCCGGTATTTTTGGTTATACATACGTGTCTCTAACGGTGAAAATACGTGAGAAAGTATAGGAAGGCGTCTCTCTGGCACAACGGTGAGATCGAAAGTCGCTACCCAGACACATGTTTTGTTAATAAAATGATCCTTGGAAGTAAAACATCCAAAAGTTTTGAATTAAAAACTTGATTTTGTTTCAAAGTGATCATTCGATGAGGTATCGGCCGATGGATGTTATCACACATTGGCTACGCGTGTGTGATGAGGTATGTGATGACTTAGTTTTCATGCATTGAGTGAGTCGTCTCATTTCATAGCATGACATGTAGTATTCCATTAAATTGCATCATTATATTGAAATGTTGATATATATATATATATATATATATATATATATATATATATATATATGCATGTCTTAAGGTAATAGCCTCACCGCCAGGAATCTCTTGGGAGTGACTCACGCTTATGAGAAACCATTTCGGGTCGCGAGGGTATAGCAGTGGGCGACTCTCATTTAGGTAGAGAGGGTTAAAGAGCAACCTTTGGGCGGGTTATAGTTCTTTTTGTAAAACTTTGGAAAGAACTAGTTTTGGCAAATGTCTGTGTATGTAATGAAGTTTGTAATTAAACTCACAGTAATATGTTTTGAAAATAACATAAAAAGTTTATTGAATGTGGCTAAACGGGTCCTAGTAAATGAGATTGGACAGTGTGGTATCGAGACACATGATATCAACAGGAAATTTTGATCATCGTTTCACAGCTTTGTGTCAGGGCGCAGGTATGTAATTACCTATGACTCGATGAATGGATCGGTGTGGGATTAGGCGTGAGTCTTAGGATGCCTCACGATATCCACGGGTTGACGGTTGGTCAATAGACCCTTGAGTTTTAGGGTGTCACAAACCGGGTGTGTCACAGCGCGTCATTGGAAGATGAAATTTTTCTATACCATCTAGAAGATTAAATGGTTTGCGACACACCCAGATAGTGTCGCGACATTGCCAAGTGTGTGCCGCGACATTGCCAAAGGTGTGTCGCGACGTTGGGTTATGTTCAGTGTCTTGTTTTCTTCTCTGAGCCATAACTTCTTTTTAACTCGGATTTATGTGAGGTGTCATTGGAAAACTCTTTAAATGTAGAATGCAGCCATGGGTGGAGTTGAACCATTTGATCTTCCATATGATACAGAAAAATTAATATTCTCAATGAAGCGCTATGAGATACTCGATTGACTTTATTTTGGAAACATGTTGTTCATTTCTTGTCAAATCACTTGCTTTCCATCAAGAGTCCTAAAAACCAAGTTTAGATGAAATGTTATGAGTTTACATGAATATGAATATAAAAATGATAATAATTATTTATTAATCTTTAAATAGAAAAAATGATGCGATATAACGATCAAAATATTCACATTTCTCTAAAATTATCTTTCTTTACAAAAATTATTTTAAAATTTTATTACAATTGAAGTTAAAATTTGATAATAACATATTGAAGTTAAAATTTTTATAAATTATATTAATAATTTATTTTTAGTAAATCATATTAATTTATCAAATCTTTGTTCGAATCTATTAATTTATCAAATCTTATAACTTCATTATTTTTATTTCAATAATTTTTAAATAAGTTGATGTAAAAAATAATAATAATAATTTTTAAATAAGTTTGTATTTTATATATTTTAAAGATAATTATAAAATTAATAAAATTACAATGACAACAATTATTAAAAAAAATTAATAAGATAAATATGAAAGACAATTTAAAAAGAATAATATAAAATAAAATGACAATATAATTTAAATTAAATAATTTTTTAATAATTAATATCAAATATAAAAAAATTGTTTTAATCCAAGATAAACTCTTTTTTTTAAGAATATGAGTTATTTAAAGGGTGAGAAAATAGTACCAATAGGTGAATCAAGTGAGATATAATTAATTTTAATAATTTGTATTTGATTTTTAATATTCTCGCTTCAATAATTTTTAAAATAAGTTGATGTAAAAAATAATAATAATAGTTTTTAAATAAGTTTTTATTTTAGATATTTTAGATATCAAACACTATCTTTAAAATAAATATTTATAATTTCATATAGATTTGGCAATTGAATTTTTTTAAATGATGAAGAAGGTACATCGCCATTAGCGGCTTGGCTGAATTTTTAAAAAATTGATAGCAAGTCGTTGTTAGGGCAGCGGTAATAACTAAAAAATTATTAAGTCGTTTGTTCGAGGCCAGGTGACATCATCCTAGTTGTTGCCTACGTGATCCAAACGCATTAGATTGAACAATAATTTAAAATGCAAACTATTTTTGTAATTTTTTTTTCGAAAAACAATATTTTAATCCAAAACTCGTGAAAAGGTACCATCATAGCTAGTAGTGAGGGCCCCTAAAGAAAAAAAGAAAAAGAAAATTTCAATTTTGTGTCATGCATTAGATTAATTTATTAATTATGGATTAAACATAATCATATTACAATTGTAATTGTATAATTATGCATATTATTTATGAGATGATTTAATATTAATTAGTTATGGACTCATTATTCTATTTTCTTTTTTGCTTTGGTAAACCTAATTGTTCCCTTGTGTTTTATACATATGAAACAAAGCCCTATAATTCAACAAGGGTTTGATAGACTAAGCTTTGGGGATAAGAAAATAATCATCTTCAACCATAATTTTCTTTGATCTCATTCCTTATAAATTTAGGAGACTAATGACAACCAACAATTCCGGATCCATACAAAGTATATTTTCTATACACAACGAATTGATATGTTTAATTGTTTCAATAAAGTTATTATTTTATAATTTAATTATTGAGTTTTTTTTTTATTAATTAATTATTTTTAAGCTTAATAAATATCTTTAATTTTATAAAATAATTTAGTAATTAGTATATGAACCACTTTAATCGACATTAAAGCTATCAATTTTATTTTTCTATATTTTTAGGGTTTATGGGTCTGTTCGCGTTTATTGACGTGTTCCACGTTTTAGGGAAATTTTCTAAAAACTTTTCTGGATTGATTTTGATGTCCTTTTGGATTGATGGAAATCATGGAATCAAGATAATATAGTATTAATGACTCATGACTTTAATGAAAGCTTATCAGAGTCAAAAGTTTCCTGTGAGTGATTTTAATGAGTGTCTTTTGTAGATTTTTCAACAGAAAAACCATGCAACTACTTTCTTCATCCTATTGGATGATTATGATCCAATAGATAAACGAACTGGAATAAAATTAAGTAAATTTTGTTTCTTCAATTTTTTCAGTTAAGCCAAACACTAATGGTAAATACCATTATGGCTAATACACAGCCAAGAAAATTATTGGCTTCATCCCCTGTTTTCTTGAACTTGGGCGCCATCACCTACATTTATGTAAGTCCATTTTTCTATAGAGAATTGCCATTATCAGTTTTGGAAGGTCTTATAGTTATGACATGTGTGGAAGCATTGAACTATTTCATATGCCTTGAATCCTAGACACTGATTTAAAAAAATATATATTTTCTTGTATTTGGGTAAAATTGAAAAATATTAAATACTTATGAATTTGCTTCTCATGAGTCTAAGCATGTCGGATATTTTTTGGAATTGATGTTACAACTATAATTTCTCTCGTCTTGCGCATCAATTTTGCTAAAATTCATATTGATAGTGAAGTTATCTTATCGATTACTTAATTATTTGATAGGATGCTTAGTTTGGTGAAGATATTTCACTAAATGTTATGAACTGCATAAATTTACTACTCCTATCGGTGGGAAATTGACCAATTTGGTTGTGATAGTTGATGAATTGTTCTTACTTGTGTTTGAGCCTTTTTGCATTTTATAAACTCTAGTATTTGATGGCCACTTTTGTGGATCATTTGGTAAGCAGAAGAATGAAACAATTTACATGTCTTTGTTTTACATGTATTTTTGATATTGCTCTCTTGTTTATTCTTCAGCTTTGAGCTTTCCTCAGTTTTCTGCCATCACGTAACTTAATGAGACTAATTACAAGCAATGAATTAAATCTCTCATGATGAATTTGACGATTATGAAACTGAATTTGGTCTTGAAAGTTGAAGCTCCTCCAAAACCCACTGCAGAGCCGTCTGCAAATGAGAAAAATTTCTATGAGGACTGAGAGTATTTTAATAGTTGTTGTTTGATGATCATGGAGAATCATATGGAGGAATCTATTTATGCAAACATTCTCAAGATTGAGAATGCAAAAGAGTTCTTAGATGCTATTAACATGAAATATACAAAGTTTTCAAAGAATATGAAAAAAGAGTTGTATGATAATCATTGGGTGAATGTTTGTTTTGAATCCAATATCATTGATGTGCCCTCTGATACTTGGTGATTAGATGGTTGTACTACCATTCACGCTTGCAATTCTATGCAAGTTGTGAGCAGAAGAAGTCCAACTAGTTTGGAGCAGTACGTGTACATGAGAGACGATACAAGAGTCCAAGTTGATTTTCTTTCTAGAATTGCAAGATGTGGCGTACATACCCTCAATCAGGAGAAATTTGATATCAGTACCTATTTTGAATATACTTTGATATAGTTTTCTTTTTGGAACTAGAAAAGTTAAATTATACTGAGATTCACTATTGATTGGCACTGAAGTACTTTGTGGGAGTCTTTACTGATTAGAGTTGTATGCTTTGCCTTCTGCTTTTTCTATCCTCACTGTTAATACTATTAGTAGCATGAAATGTTTGAGATCAAATGAAAAGTCTTATATTCTTTGGCATAAGAGTCTAGGTCACATTTCCAAACAAAGAATGGTGAGATTAATTAAGGATGAGATTATTTCGGATCTTGGTTTCTTAGATTCTGATACTTGTGTAGATTGCATCGAGGGTAAATTGACCACCAAGATTAGGAATGCTGAGGCTGACATATGCATTGAGTTGCTTGGGGTTATTCATACAAATATTTGTGGGCCATTCACTCCTTCTGCTATGGGTGGTTATAAATATTTCATCACGTTCATTGATGATTATTCCCTTTAAGGTTTTGTCAAGCTCATTCATGAGAAATCTGACTCTTTGGAGGCTTTTAAAGCTTTCAAAGCAAAAGTTGAGCTCCAACAAGGGAAGAAAATCAAAGTGGTTCATTTTGATAGAGGTGGTGAGTATTATGGTAGATATGATGAGACGAGAAGCAACCCTGGACCATTTGTGAAGTACCTTCAGGAATGTAGCATCGATGCTTATACAATGCGTACTCCTCAATATAATGAGATTGCAGAGATGAGGAATCTCACACTTCTTGATATGGTGCGATGTATGCTTATTAATTCCTCCCTACTTGAGTTCTTGTGGGGAGAAGCTTTGAAACCTGCAACTTATATTTTGAACCAAGTGCCTAGTAAGTCTGTTCCTAAGACTTCGTATGAGCTATGATCACAGATGACGTCTAGTCTTCGTCACTTCAATGTTTGGGGCTGTGAGGTGAAAGTAAGATCGTACAACCTGCAATCAAAGAAACTTGATCCAAAGATCATCTGTGGGTACTTTATTGGTTATTGTGTGGGATAAAGAGGTTCCAGGTTTTATTGCCCGTCGCACACTACCAAAGTGATTGAATTAGATCGAGCTATTTATTTTAAGGATGGTACTGGTACAAGCCAAGAGCTAAGAGACAAGAGAAATTAGTGTTCAAAGAACACCCAGTTTTTATTCTTGTGCCTATTGCTTCCGCTCCGATCTCTAGCCCTATAGTTGACCAGCATCTAGTAGTCACTACAGATGATGAGCTAATTGAAGATGTAAATCCAGTAGCCCCAAATGTAAACATAGTAGCCCCATATGTAGTCATGGATATACCCATGAGGAGGTCAGAGAAGGTGCGTAGGCTCGCAATTTTAGATGAATACATTGTCTACTTGTAGGAGATGAGTATGATGTGGGTGATATATCAGATCCAACTACCTACAAAGAAGCCTTTGTTAGTCCTCCATCCAACTTTTGGATCGATGCAATGAAATATGAGATGACTTCCATGTCATAGAATAAAGCGTGGAGCTTGGTAGATTTGCCAGATGGCTGCAGACCTATTGGGTGCAAATAGATGTTTAAGACCAAGTGCGATACCAAGAGACAAGTAGAGAGATATAAAACAAGATTAGTGGCTAAGGGTTACAGTCAACGAGAAGGTATTGATTTTAAGGAAACCTTTTCTCTCGTGTCTACTAAAGACTCTCTACGCATTATTATGGCTATAATGACTCATTTTGATTTGAAGTTGCATTAGATGGATGTGAAGATAACTTTCTTGAATGAAGACTTAATTGAGGATATTTACATGTCTCAACCTATTGGATTTAAGGAAGCTGGTAAGGAACACATGGTTTGTAAACTCTAAAAATCCATTTATGTTTTAAAGCAGGCTTTTAGGCAGTGATATCTTAAGTTTGATGAAGTTGTCACCGCCAGTGATTTTAAGGAGAACATTGTCGATCAATGCATATATATGAAGGTCAATGGAAGCAAATACATATTCTTGGTTTTATATGTTAATGATATTTTGCTCGCAACCAATGATGCTAACCTGTGGGTTGAGACAAAGTAGTTATTGTTTAGCCATTTTGATATGAAGGATCTTAGGAAGCATCTTATGTCTTGGGCAAACAGATACTTCGCAATTGACCTAGTGACATTATGAGATTGTCTTAACAGATGTATATTGAACGCATTCTGAAAAGGTTAAATATGCAATCATGTTCTTTTGTTAAGGCACCAATTGTAAAGGGTGACAGATTTTCCAAAGGCCAATGTTCTCATAATGATATCGAGAGATATATTGAAAGTAGTATTTATTCTTCAATTGTGGGCAGCCTAATGTATGCTCAAGTATGCAAACGCCTTGATATTGCTTTTGTTGTTGGCGTGTTAGGTAGTAAGTACTGAAAGTGATCTCGTCAAAGCCACTGAAAGCCGCTTAAGAAGTTTTTATGTATCTTCGTGTGGTACCAAGGATCTCATGTTGACATATCTATGATACCGACACTCTTGAAGCGGCCGGTTTTAGTGATTTCGATTATGCAGCCGCTGTGGATGATAAAATCATCCTCCAGTTATAAATTCCTTTGAAGGGATGGCCGAAGGAGTTGTTTCAGGGAGTGTCAAGCGTATAATTTACAACTTCTACTATGAAGGCAGAGTATATGGCTTGCTATGAGGCTACCTGTCATGCAGTATGATTACAAAACTTCATTTCATCTTTGGAGGTTGTTCACTTCATTTCTAGACCGCTAGAATTGTTCTGTAATTCCGTAGTTGTATCTTTCTCTAGGAGCACTTCTTGCTCCAAGCATATTGATGTGAAGTTCTTTTTTATTAAAGAAAAAGTTGCACAGTCCCTTATTTCAGTTGAGTACATGCCTACGACTAGCATGTTGATAGACCCACTAATCAAAGGCTTACATATTTGTGTGTTTCAAGAACACGTCACCCTCATGGGATTGTTAGGAGCCTAAACTATATGTTTTAGTGGGTGTTTTTCCTTTTTCATGTATTTTGTAATTGATGAGTGTAAAACTCATCTATTTTTAATCAATTTTTCTGGTATGTTTTTAACAATTTTATATCTATTTGTATGCCCAATTATGGAATATTCACCAACTTTTTGTTTTGCAGGAGTTAATTGAAAACAAAGAGAATCCTGAGGAAAAGAAGCAAAGGTGGAAAAAGTACAGCCTCAGGCTCGCGACACAATTTTTATATGTCGCGACACAAAATTCAAGCAGACCAAAGGAAATATGTCGCAGCTAGCAACTAAATGTCACAGCAAAGCTCAGATAGATCTCAAAGCTGAAAAGAGCATTCTAGGTCGCGACCGTAAAGTTTTTTGTCGCAACAAAACTTGAAGAAGATTTTAAAGAAAGCCGTCGCGACAACCCCGAAATATGTCGCGACATACTTAAGGTAAATGGTGAAGGAATTGTGTCGCGACATTATGTCCTATGTCGTAACATAAAAGCTGAAGACTAATGGATGAACTCTGTCGCGATAAGAGACAATTCTATCGCGATAGAAAATATCAAGAAGGCAACACAAGTCAGCTAAGACAAGTGTTTTTATGTTGCAACAAAGAAATTATTGTTGTGACATAATCAAGAGTTGAAGGAAAAACTTATGTCACGACAAAGAAGTTTCCTGTCGCGACAATAAAAGTTAAGGAATGATAAAATTCTGTCGCGACCAAAGAGTTTCTTGTCGCGAAAGAAAATTGCTAAGGACTTAAAGAAATCCTGTTGCAATAAAGAAAACTCTTCGCGACAGAGTTGTCAGGCTGAAAAAAAATTGTTTGTCACGACAAGGAAAATTATGTCGCGACAAACTCCAACATAACAAGGACATGAGAAGCTGGGTGCAAACATGTTTGGTGTCGCGACAAGAATAAGATTGCTGAATACAAATTATGTCGCGACATTGTCAAAGTATGTCACGACAAAATACAAGAAGCTACGAAAGAGGCAGCGACAAAGACTGAAAGTTATATCGCGACATTTTTTTTTTTATGTCGCGACAAAGATACCAATTAGGTCAGAATTCTAGGAATCCACAACGCAATTAATGAAGTAAGGCCCAACATTGGAAAGCCTATAAATACAAGCTTCTTGGGCAATGTGCGCATCTTTCGGCAGCTCCAAGATTTTTGGGTGGGTTGAAGACTCTTGTACATTTTTTTTATTATTTTCCATTTTAGTAGATTTAGCTCAGAATAGTTTTATTTTGTTAGTTTTCCTTTAATTTTATGGATTTGGGTACTGTACTGAAGTGCAGCTTCGAGCTGGTATTTCTTTATAAAATCCTATTTTCATTTACTGTTTGATTTAAATGGATGCTGGAAGGTTTCTGGAGTTTATTTATTTCAGTTTGTTTATGATTTCAGTGAATTTTTCTGATCAATTAGTCACTGATATGAGTAAACCAGTTTTGAAAAGTTGAGCCTACTGTGAAATGGGTCATGGATGATAGCTGCTCAGTTCGCATAAGGTGGGAAGAAAGGTTTAATTAGAATTATCGAATTTATTTGATCGGGTATTGTTTATAAATTTACTGCTCTCGCACTTCAAGATCGTGTACCAATGCAAGGTACTGTTTCTCACTCTGATTTTTAGGAGGCCCTTTAAGTGACACAGAGATGGAGAATCCTGAGAGTGTAGAGCAGTTACTTATGGGTATGGTAGACTAATACTATGAAACTAATGAACTTTAAAGGATTACTCAGATAGATCACCAACTTTCTTATAAGTTGAGATAGGTTGAATGGGCATTCGTTTAATCACTGAGGTTCTCTTTCTTGAGTGATGAATTGATTCCGATCCCGTGTCGCCTGATATAATCAAGGAGGATAAATTACATCAAGTGTAATGATGAAGTGTCAATCAAACTAGAGAAGGCTTGCAATTTCTTGTCCATAAGGGCAAGAATTCTTTAGTCCTAAGATCTGAGTATGAAGTACTGAAAAGGAAAAATACTTAAAATCTTAGAAAGAGGGTTATATATTACAAGTAATTGATTAGAATCATGTCTTAGAAATGAATATGAACATTTTAATAGTAAAAAAGTATGGTTGGGAGAAATCAAATTATCTTTGCATCTTTGACAAATTCAGTTTTCCAATTGATGGTTGAGCTATGAATCAAAATGATAGAAATTGATTGTATTTAATCCATGTCAGTTATGCCTCACTCCAGTGAATCTCGACCCGATTTTATTAAACTTTACGCTTGTATATTTAAGATTTCAGTCTAAGACTACATTTTAGTTTTCTTATCATCGTATCAGTGGAGTTCAAATAGTAATGATCTTGAGTAGTTGAAGTAGTTAGTTTTTGATTTATCATATGTTCTCGTGGGAACGATATCTAGACTTTAAATATCCACTTTTATTACTTGTACGACATGTGCACTTGCAGTGATTTAGACCACAAACACAAATTCTAAATAAGTCATTTTCAAAAGAAAGAACAATTCCATCTTTTCATACACATGAGAAATAGTCTCAACAAGTTTTTGGCGCCGTTGCCGGGGATTAGGCAATAGTCCTTGGGTAATAGTGTGATAAATTTTTATATATCATTTGGTCTTAACAGTAATGCTTTTTCATTATTACGTGCACATCTTGACGTTTGTCATTATCTTATGATTTTATGTCATTATGACCAAATGAATGAAAAAATGATGTTTTTTTTTCTTTATATTGAATCAATACTTTTGTTATTGAAATGCTTCTAGATTAGTAGCGCCTGATTATGTATGATTTATGCATCCTCTCGGTGTATTAATTGTATATGATTGGTTATGGCTATGTAAGTCTCTTATTGAAGCATTTGAGTTATGATTTTAATTAGTAGCGCCTGATTATGTTCGATTTATGCATCCTCTCAGTGTGTTAATTGTATATGATTGGTTATAACTATGTAAATCTATTGAGAAATCATTTGAGTTATGATTATGCTGTCAAAGTGAAAGAATGTTAGATTAATTTATTAATTATGAACTAAGCATAATCATATTACAATTTTAATTGTATAATTGTGCACATGTTAATTATGGACCAATTTATGGGATTATTTATGTCTTATTATGGACTGTTCTCCTCTTTTCCCTTGGTTTGGTAAGCCCGTTAGGATCGAAACGGTGTTCCTTATTATCTATATATGTAAGTAAATAGAGCCCTACAATTTAACAAGGGTTTGGCAGGACACGCTTTGGGGGGAAGAAACGAATCATCTTCAATCCTACCTTTTCTTTGATCTCATCCATTGCAAATTTAGGAGACTAATGATAGCCAATAATTCCGGATCCATGTCAGGTATGTTTTTTACACACTACTAATTGATATGTTTCATCATTTCAATAAAGTTATTATTTTGTAATGTGTTTATTGGGTCTTTTGATTATTTATCAATTGTTTTTTAGATCAATAAATGCTCCTGATTTTACAAAATAATTTAGCAATGTGAGCATCAAAACATAGATTTGATCCAAAAGTTTAAGTTTTTTATTTTTATAATTGTGGGTGTTTGAGCCAATTTGTGTGCATCCCGACTAATCCCATAAGGCCTTGAAGTTAACAATCAGGTAACTTTTCAATGACCTTGAAGAAACTCGAACTAGTAACCATTAAGAAGCAAAGTCAACCAAATAAGCTACCCTTAAGTACTATGTTAATTGTTAGATGACCAATTTGAACCAACAATCTAAAATAGGAATGGGTTAATATTAATATAGTGAGTTTCCTCATTGGCTATAGGGAGTGACATGGAGGGCATGTCTTTCATAGCATAAGTTAGAGCGGTATATTGAATATCTAAATAAGAAGCAGAGCGAATTATATTAAATCACGGAAATAGTGATGTTACCTCCATCCCATGATTATTAATTCAAACGGAGAATCTGAGGATATGGCACTGAACACTCTTTTTCCTAATAGTGTTGGATGAATTTCTCAAATGTGGTAACCATGGACCCATAAGATAAGTCACCATATATATATAGGGAGTCATCACCCTATACAACCATTATTAGAGAGTGGATCTTACCACTTATTCCACTCCCTGATGTGGAATTAATGGGCCATAAAAATAGGCCACTAATAGGAGGACTTAATCCTCCGGCTATTGGAAGACTTAATCAGCATTCTACTTGGTCCATAAATTTAACATCAATTCAATAGAAGTAAATAAATATATGAATCATGGCGACAAATTAACTAAAATGATATTATCTACCATGTATCACAATATATTTGTCCCTTTAAATAACAACTTTTAATCTGTATGAATAAACCCTATGTTTATTCTGGGCCATAACTTAATGATATATCTATAATCACAATAAACTAAATGTGCAAAACTTTATGAGAAACATCAACTGAATAAGAGTTTCATAAGAAAATTGAATATGTACATATGAAAATGAGATTACAAAACAAACCCAAGTCTCATATTGGTTACATGATCCTTGAAAGTTTTTATTGGCATGCCTTTAGTTAGAGGATCTGCAACCATTAACGTTAGTGCTTATATGCTCAACAACCATTTTATGCTCTTTAACACGTTCCCTGATGGCAAAGTACTTTATGTCGATGTGTTTACTTCGACTCCCACTTTTGTCGTTCTTAGCCAAAAAAAAAAAAAAACAGCAACTGAATTGTCACAGTATAATCTTAGTGGCCTTTGGATGGAAATAACGATTCTCAGGCCAGCAATAAAACTCTTGAGCTAAACACCATGTGAAGTGGCCTCAAAACAAGAAATGAACTCGACCTCCATAGTGGAAGTGGCCGTCAAGGTTTGCTTCATGCTCATCTGAGAACAAACTCCATACCAGCATAAAGAAATATAACCTGATGTGGACTTTCTGGAGTCTACGTGTAGCAACCCAGAACTGGCCCGACCAGTTGGCGGGATCGGAACCCCGAAACACCAGGGGACTTAGCGAAGCCATTAACAAATTCGTTTATCCAAATACATTTCATTCTCAAATCTTTTCATGACGGTTTCAATTTAGGGCAAGCCCATAAACATTTACACATTCAATAGGCCCCATAACATTTAACAAATGCATTTACAATGAAGGCATTCTATGCCTTTTCAAATCATTTACAAAATAGATGATGAGTTCAAAATGTTTGTAAATTTCCAAAGTTCAGAAAACATGACATGAATGCACAATTAGAGCATGCTCCATAATTCCTTCTTTATGACTCGGCGGCTCTTGATCTTAGGTACGCTGCTCCGATCACTATCTATCCTCGGTACTGCGCATTTGGTAAAACAATACGCTAAGCATTTTCTTAGTGGTTCTATACAAATCCATTCTTCGAGTTTAGTTTAATTCAAATCATGTATTTAACAATTCAAAACTTTCAAATCTTTTGGATGATCAGTAATAATATAATACATATACTTGTTTTATATACAATCATTTATAGTTCATTGATCATCCCAAATATACACTTTCATATTCAATAAATCTTGCATTAATCAAATCATGCATTTCACAATGCTCTTTTCATTTAATTGGAAAACATGATTTTCAATTCCAATATTTCACAATCTCAAATCAATTCAATTATGCTCACAAATTCATTTCACTTCTACAATTCAATTCAGTTCTACCCTTAACGAATTTAATCTATGTTTTCGGTATACAGGGTATCAGAATCACCGTACGGTCCAGAAGTTTGTGGTCGGTACAAAAGCAGTTTTATAACCTTGATGCGGTCATTGGGCTCTTGGCCCGGTTATTAAAATCAATTAGTGAACACTACGATCTTGTCAGCTAGGCTATGGATCGAAGTGACACATCAATACAATCGTTCGCAATATTGCTATTTTGACCTGATGGTATACTAATCTATCCTTGTCTTGAAATAAGCGGTTAACGTTACATTAAGGGCGTTAATCCTTTATAGCGAAATATGATACAATCACGTACATTTGTATAAACCGTTCATTTTCAATAATCATGCAATTGTCATATGCAAACATTTCACAATCACTTTCTCCGTCAATTAAAATCAATTCAATATCTAACTGCTGCATTTAAGACAAATAGTACAAATCTTGAAAGCGAGAATAGGAGAAGATAGAACAAACCAAAATCATGCTTTGATTCCAAATCTTGAATCCTAGAAACTAATGCGGGCTTTCCTCTACGTCAGCCCCTATTCAAATGTAATGATAATCATATTAGTAGGTTATTCTAGGAGTTTTTGGTCAGGGTTTATGTCTACTCGATACCCCTTCACTTGAAAAATTTTCTGGGGACACATGAGCCATATTTTGCTCATGCTTTCTTGAAGAAAATTATATCTCTATGAGTCTATTTTTAGTAGGAATTAGAATCATCTCATTTGGATCACCCAAACTCAAGTTATGGCATTTTAATGCCAAAGTGAATCGATGCTCTTGACTCGCTCGGTTACTTCTTGTATTCCTAATTTCGAAGTCTTAACTCCATAATTTAGTAATAAGTTCCTTCATTTAAATTTATGGTTCCTAGGTTTCTTCTCCAACTAGAAGCGTCCAATTTGGATCACAAAACTCAAGTTATTGCATTTACATCAGGACACTTCAATTGCAAAGCGAGAATGTTGTTCTTACACATAGCTCCACTTTGATTTAGGCACTTAGGGGTAATTTGCATACACACTTACTTCAAGTAAATTATTCCCCTAGAATTATATTTGCAAAATTTTGAATCACTCAATTTGGATGATTGAAACTCAACTTATAGCCAAAACACTATAACAATACCCAAAAGCAGGCATGCGAGTCATTTACTTGAGCTCACCTTTAAGCCCATATTTGGGAGCCTTAGAGCTACAATTTTCTCCTAGTCCCTTCTATACATTTGTAGCCCCTATCTCTTATGGTTCTTTACCAATTAGAATCACTTCATTTGGATAATTATAACTTAATCTATTGCCAAAACAAGAATAGGGGTTTTTACAAAATTTTGACAGCATTTCGTTTGAAAACTCAACATTTTCCCTTTTTACAAACACTACACAAAACCAATCTAAACCAATCCCAACCAACAATACAAAACAACCTCAACATAATCCCCAAAACTCATTTTACAACCAAAAACAAAACTCTTTTTATCCACATTTAGGGTTTTCCCAACTCAAACACAAACAAGGGTTTAGGTTTATTTCTTACCTTAGCCTCTTCAAATCTTCATGCCCAGTTTGCTTGATCTCTTGGGAGCAAGAAATGAGGCTCAAACCCAACCAAACCTTGATCTCCCCACTTTGCCTAGCTCTTCTCCCTTTTTCTCTCTCTTTCTCCCCAGCGGGATTGCTTAAGTGAGCTCCCACTAGACCACCTTTTTGGTCTTTCGTCACTTTCATTTAAGTGTAAGGTCATGTTTGGCCTTCCACACTTAGTCTCTTTTCTCATTTTTCTACTTTTGGTTTTAAATATCTCATTTCCTCAAGGCCTTATTTGGCTACAAAATGCATTTTTGGGTTAAGTTCTCCCAAATGGCAATATAGCCCACACTTATTTCTATTTGCACTTCAATCCCCATATTTACACTTAGACATATAAGCTTATTTACAATTGACCCTTAGGTCCTCATTTTACAAATTTCAAATTTGCCCTTTACACTTGGGTAAATTTAAGGTCCAAATCAATTCTCATTTAGCATATAATATTTGCATTGGCTCTTATCCACATAATCATTTATTGATATTCATTTAACAATTCTAGGAAAATACCCGAGTTGGCTTCCGATTTATACGAATATATAATAAAATTATAAAAAAAATTATATGGTATTTTTAGGGCATTACACCCAGGGATGAAAATATCCGATATATCCATCGATATATCTCCGATATATCCGATATCGATGATGTTCGACACGATATCGGTGATGACCGATATATCGGCCGTGCTCGGTTTTGGACCAATATATTGGAAATATCAAGTACGCGTAGCACTGCCAGCGTTAGTTTAATTTTTCGATAAAATATCTGAGATATATCGGGATATATAAGGATTTATAGGGATATATCGGGATATATCGGAGATATATTTAAATGGACAGATTTGAAATCCTTACTTGATCAAACGGTTATGGATTGATCAAAACAGTTTAATTTCCGATATATTGATATTCATGTAAAAATATCCATCGATATATCTCCGATATATCCGTAAAATCCAAGTACCAATATATCCATCGAAACCGATATTTTCATCCTTGATTACCATGTAGTCAGTGAAATCAGCATCAGAGTAGCGAGTCACCTCCAAGTAACTAGTCCATCTGTACGTCAGCATGAAGTGCTTTATACCCTAAAGGTAACACATTACCTTCTTTGCAACTTTCTAGTGATCAACCCTTGGATTACTCTGATATCTGCCTAATACTCCAACAACATAGGCAATGTCAGGTATGGTACAAACTTATGCATACATGAGACTTCCAGTTCGAGAAGCATGATGTCTCTCATCTTTTCCCACTCGAGGCGTTCCTCGACCTTTGGTCTAAAGCGAACTATCACCCCTTCGCTGGGAGCTGGACTTGGTGAACAATTTTTCATATGAAATCTCTCTAAGACTTTGTTGATATAGGTTTCTCGAGACAAACCTAAAATGCCTCGAGATCTTTCCTTATGGATATTTATGCCAATGACATAAGATGCCTTACCCATATCCTTCATATCAAAGTTCTTTGAGAGGAATTGTTTCACCTCGTATAATGTTCCCACATCATTAGTTGTTATCAAAATATCATCCACATATAAAACAAGATAACATATCTTACTCCTACTAACCTTGTGGTGTATACAATTATCTATGACATTATCTTCAAAACCAAAAGAAGAGATGACCTCATGAAACTTTAGATATCACTGTCAGGACGTTTGTTTCAAACCGTATATGGATTTATTAAGCTTGCAAACTAAGTGTTCATTAGTGCTAGAGGAGAATCCTTCAAGTTGTTTCATGTAAACCTCTTCCTCTAGTCCCACCATTAAGAAAGACAATTTTCACATCTATCTAATGCAGCTCCAAGTCAAAACGAACTACTAAAGCCATGATTACTCGAAGAGTATCTTTCTTCGATACTGGAGAAAAGAACTCTGTATAGTCGATTCCTTCCTTTTGAGTGAATCCTTTGGCCATGAGTCTTGCCTTATGTCTCTCAATGTTGCCTTGTGAGTCTTTTTTTAGTCTTAAAGACTCATTTACATCCAATGGCTTTTACACCGTAAGGAAACTCAATGAGATCCCACACTCTGTTAGAGACCAGAGAATTCATCTCATCTTTCATAGCTTCATACCATAATTCGGATTCTTTAGAACCTATGGCTTGTGAAAACGTTTCTAGATCATTTTCAACTCCTATGTTGTAATCCGATTTTTGTAAGTACACGACATAATCACTAGGAATAGCTGAATTTCTGACCCTAGTAGATCTCCTTAATGTTGTTTCTTTATGTGGAACTTGTTGCTCAACCGTCTACTTAATCGGTTGTTGACGTTTTGTTCTCGACAATGTGTTCCTGGGACTGAAAGTATGGAACCTCGATGGTTAGTTGTCTTATACCCGTTTCTACCTCATGGGTACGTATGACAGTTAATCTATGACTAGGACCAAGGTCTTGAACTTGATAGTGATCTCTTTCAGATAAGATGTCATAAAATTGACCACTCCCACTGACTAAGTCATTCTCGAGAAACTTCGCATTTCTTGATTCCATAATTCTAATGGTGTGAGAAGGACAATAGAATCTATAACCTTTGGACTTCTCGGCATATCCAATGAAATACCCACTTATTGTCTTTGGGTCAAGTTTCTTTTCTTGTGGATAATAAATCCTCACTTCAAACAAGCATCACCATAGGCGTATATGTCGCAAACTTGGTTTCCAACCTTTAAATAACTTAAATGGTGTCTTTTGGACGACCTTGGTTAGAACCCGGTTTAATATATACACTATCGTCTTTAGTGCCTCAGTCCACAAGAAATAAGGAAGATAACTGTTACTCCTCATACTCCTTACCATGTCCATTAAAGTTCGGTTTCTTCTTTCTACCACACCATTCTGGTCCGAAGAACCATACATAGTGTATTGGACAACAATCCCATGCTCTTGAAGAAACCTAGCAAATGGACCTAGTGCTTGTCCATTATCAATGTACCTACCATAGTACTCTCCACCTCTATCTGACCTCACTATCTTTACTTGCTTCCTGCATTGTTTCTCTACTTCAACCTTGAATGCCTTAAAGGCTTCCAGTGTTTCGTCCTTAGAACGAAGCATGTAGAGATACATATAATGTGAGTTGTCATCAATGAAGGTGATGAAGTATTTTTTATCACTCCCGTCCATGTTAGGACAACAAATGTCTGTATGTATGATTTCTAACAAATGTTTACTCCTTGTTATACCATTTTGAGACTTGTTGGTTTGCTTTCCTTTAATGCAATCCAAACATGTCTCAAAGTCGGTAAAGTCTAGAACGCCTTTTCCCCTGACTGAAGCAGGTGAGGGGACGCCACATAGAGTTGAGACCTATTAATCATATTTTCTAGCATTAATTTGAGACTATTTCAAGCATAGGTTCATAACTGATACAAACTTGTTTCAAAAGCCATAATTATGAAAATTATAGACTACAAATCATAAGTTGTGGAACTACCACTACATTGGTGTTTAAAATGTCATGTACAAATATGCTTGAGTCTGACAACTTATCAACTTACAAATTTTGCTATAACAAAATATTACATTTACATTTACTATTACAAAGGAGACACCTAAGGTTGTGTAATGTCCTTGACGACTTCTTAAGAACCTACACGGATGAAACACCCGTACTAAGCATATAGCTTAGTGGGAAAAACAGGATAACATATATATATATATATATATATATATATATATATATATATATATATATATATATATGACATATGTAACATGTATATATTCTTACATTCATCCTCAATTTCAGTTTATACGCACTTATATTTATTTCCACATATCATTTTATTCATCTTTCCCTTAGGAGTGCTTATCAGAATCTCATAACATAAGGTACCCGTAGGTACATTACAGTACAGAACAGAGGTATGCCTTAGCATACGAGCCAATTACATTTATTATGTTAATATTGTTCATTATTCAGATACACATCATATAAGTATTGCTTGCATAGACCAATAACAATGAATGAGAGGGATATAACACAATAGGTACCCAAATGTATTATACAGTACTAGAACAGGAGTGTCGAAACACTAAACAGACATGCCTGCAACACGAAACATGAGTGTTATATCACTATGCAGGAGTGTCGTAACTCTGAACAAACGTGCCTGTCACACGTAACATAAGTGCTGGGTAGCACTAGACAAGAGTGCCTAAAATCACTATTCCTTATTATTCACTATCCAATCTTAAGCAAACATACAATTATATGTGTTTCAGAGCATTTTATTCCAGTCTTAATAACATTCATGTAGTTGCGTAACCCAAAATGCAAGAATTCATATTCATTTCCTAATGGGTACCCTAATCCCCCATTTGCTTAGGTTTTGTAGGAATAACAATCAAACAAGCAAAGTAGAGAACAAGAAACAAAGCATGTCCAGAAGAACTAGTTCGTCGAGGTGAAGAGGTTCGCCTAGGCAAAGCATCCCTTTGCCTAGGCGAAGCAGACATGGTTTAGGAGACAGTCTCGGGTTTGCCTAGGCGAATAGACCTTCGCCTAAGCGAAAATACTCCTTTCTGGCGGAGAGGCGTCGAATTTAGAACATAAATGAGACATTTTGCCCACATTTCCCTTGGGACACATCCAATCCAAAACAAAACAAATTCAAACCAAATCACAAAACCCCACTCATGTCACGCCTCGATTTAGGTCCGACTAGGTGGCGGATCCGAACGGTTTGAGTGCGAAACCATATATACGGGACTCTTTACCTTTTTTTTTATTTTTTTATTTTTTATAGCTGAACTTATACACCATTGGGTATACAAACAATTTTATTAATAACAAAAACCATTTACATATACAAAGGAACTACCATAGAGTGGTATCCATTAAAATCTATACATATGCTAAGTCCATTGTATACAAATACTTATACATGTACATATCTAATGCAAACATCGAGATCGCTTAATGTTAGCTGAGAGCACCATCTCTGAGATGGTCTCACGCCTGGGTGTGGAATGTCCTGGGTCTCTCTTTATCTCTTCTTCAAGAGACTCACACTGATTGAACACCCGTGCTGCTTTACGCTTAGTGGGAACATATGCACAAGAACGACCAACAATAATCGTCGTCACACCTTTTACATTTACTTTTCCTATGCATATAACGGCTTCATTCTTATGTGACTTAACTCATATCATATTATACATGTAAAGATTTTATCATTTTCAGATTCCATATCATTATCTTGTTCGTATTACTTCCATGTGTCATGTCTTTTACTAGTTTCAATTCATATCTTCTACATGTATGGCATGTTAGATCATATTCAAAACAACTTATACATATACAATGGCAAATCGAAACATATCAAAGCTCAGACAAATACATATAGTCAAATTAGGACTGAGACACTGCTTAATCAATAGTTATCATTTTATTAAATTTTCGTTTCAAAGTGTCCTATCGAATCCCCGACTTAATCTTACAGGAATCCAAGCTGGAGCCCGGTTTACTTCGACATTTTCAATTATCTTCTCAAAACATTTTGTTTGGTTTTATTAAATTTTCGTTAAAAAGTGTCACACCGACTCTCGACTAATCCTACATGATCCAAGCCTGAGCCCTATTACTTCGACATTTTCAATTATCTTCTCAAACATGTTGTTTGTGTTATCTCCATTTTAGACTTTTAATTACATTATAGCACTTCATTATGGGCAAGCCCATAAACATTTTACAATTAACAAATGCACTTACAAATAATGCCTTTATATCCACATACTCTCATACTATTCATTTTCGCATGCTTTCATTTTACAAATCATTTATCAAATCACAAACATGCATTTTCAATGCACAATTCAATCTACAACTAATTTATGAGAATTACGTATATACATAAAATCCCATTACACTGGCCAATGTTGGCTATTTGACCTTGACTATTCAATTCACAATTTCTGGCGGATTCCGTTTAATGAATCTCGCCCTTATTATCATTCGGTAACGTGCTTATACATTTAACAATTCGGTCTCCCATCATGACGAATGTTGTTTGGTGCACCCCGACATGTGGTATCAATTATCGGCCTTCATCATGACGGATGTCATGGCAACTCGCTGGCCACACGTATTACTCTATCTCGGGCCCCATCATGACGCGATGCCGCTTCGTGCACCTCGACATGTGGTATCAATTAAAATGCCATACGCCATCATGACCTGATGCCGATTTGCACCTCAAGTGGACATTGGACAATTTCGGGGTGCCTTTGTGACGGATGTCGCTTATGTATCCCGCCAGGCTTATTCGATATATCAAATCAATCTACATTTATGACGGATTCCGTTTGATGAATCCCGCCCCAGTCATCGCTCACATTCCATTCCTTGGCTAAATATCACATTTCAATTCCATTTTCACTTTCGTATTCACATTTATGACGGATTCCGTTTGATGAATCCCGTCCTTATCATCATTCACATTCATTCGGTTTTCAAATATCACATTTCAATTCCATATTCACTTTCGTATTATCTTTTCAAAGACATACTCAATCTATGTACTTATTTTATATACTCATTCATGTATACTCATTCATATACTCATTTACGTATACTCAATCATATACTCATTCATGTACTCATTCACATATACTCATTCATGTGCTCATTCATATACTATTCATATTTATTCATGAAAAACTATTCATATACTCATTCACGTATATTTCATTTATATATTTCCTATCATTTGTTATCTTTTTCCGGTTATATGTGATAATAATCATATATAACTTAACCATACTATGTGTTCATGACAAATTGCCTTCATGTTTCCAGTTCGTTCATTTTCCATATCACATTCATGTTTCATGAACACATCTATACATATTGCATTTCTTGTTTATATCTACATCATTTCTTACCATGTATTCCAATTAACTTTAGCCAACCGATTTGTACACTTGGTGCAACAATTCAATTTTCAGACAAGATGTGGGCACCAAATTCCATTAGATAGCATATGGTTAGATTCTAGACTCAATGAGCTTTCCATAGAGTCCAATAATACCCATAATGGAGTCCTAACTGAGAGCATGTAAGTTGCAAGCCGTAGACAAAAATCAGCAACTTGCAGCACTGGCAGTTAGCCAGCCAGTTGTTCTTCCACCGTCTTTTGTCATTTTCGAGGATCTTAAATTTACATTTGACACCGGTCTTTTGTACTAATTTGAAGCTAATGTGCTAAGGGTTCTTCTCCAACTGGAATCACCCAAATCGGAGCACCGAAACTCGAGTTATGTCCTAAACAACTCGGACTACTCTATGATTAAACTGATGCAGGAATTGGCTTGCACATAGCCTTACTTTGAGTGAATTTATGGGCCACTTAGAGTTAGAATTTGACAATGCCTATTTCTGGATGTTTGGTTTTTCTTGAAGTCTATTTTAATTAGCCACTTGAATCACTCAAATAGGATAATAAATGAAAAGTTATGGCTAAAATAATTTAACACCGGTCAAAATAGAAAGGTGTGTACCGCACTTGTTCCAAGACTGCTCCGCAGACCACGGCATGTGTTCTGGCTCGAGGGTCAGACCGGCACAGTTCAAAGGTGTACCGCAAAGGTCAATTAAAAATGCCTGCACGTGTACTTCCATATTTCCATACGCTGGACACCCAAATCAACCTAATACTCCATAAACACGCCAAACCACTCCAAATTCATCTTGTATCTCTTTCTACTCAAATACACTCTTATGAACTCATTTAACTCAAACATGCTTTCTATTCATCTCTTATACTGCTGGGCCTAGGTTTTACCTTTTTCAACCCATCTTCAAGAAATCTAAGGTTCTTATCAAAAACCTGTAACAAGAACAAACATGTCCATGCGCTTTTATATAACACTTAGAACCCCAAACACATGTAATGGGACCTCTGGGGATCTTCTCATAACAAAACCCTAGGAAACAAAGGGATTTATGATGATTTTCTGCAAGAACTCATTTTAGGTTAGGCTTCACAACCCACAACCCACAAACATGTATCCATATAAATCTATACAAAGTTCCATACCAAAATCATAGAATCCATACCTTTGCTTCTTCCTTTCTCCTTCTCTTCTTCTTTCTTCTCTTCCTCTTCCTCTTCTTCTCCCCTTCTCCCCTTTCTTTTACGCTATGTTCCTCTCAAAATGAGACCAAATTTTGGTCTTAAATCCACTCTTGAGTTAAGGCCATGTTTGGCCTTTTGCCCTTTTAATCCTTTTCCCATTTTTACTTAGGTCCTTAGGTTCTTCTTTTCGCAAATCAATCTGTTTTCATATTCTAATTTAGCCCCCAATCTTCCTCAAATCTATAATTACAGAGAATCTATTGATTTATGCCTTCTATATCCTCAAGTGGTAAATGATTAATTTACCTTGTCTCTAATATTCATTTCTGCCCTGCTTTATTTTAAAAATTCCATTTAGCTTTTAATATACCCTAAACAAGTCTGAAAACTGTTAGGGTATATTTCGGGGTGTTACAACTCAAGCCAACCAAAAACACATTTATGGAAGAGTTAGGGTTTTCCTAACACACACATAAACAAAGGAGTTAGGATAGTTTTCTAACCTTGCTTTTCTTGAAGACTTCAACCAAGCTTCCCTTTTTCCTCCCTTTCTTCTTCTTTTTTTTACATGAACAAGTAAAGACCCAAACAAAAGGAGAAAAGCAAACCAAGAATTTGGTTCTTCTCCCAACCGTATGCCCTAACCCCAAGCCAAAAATGAAGACTTTCTTTCCCTAGAAGACAATTTGTTATCTTGAGGGATTTGGCTCAAACTTTTAGCCCTTGCTATTTAGTCCTTCCACTTTATTCAATTTGAAAATTAACTTATCAACATTCTACCTTAGCATATAACCTTTTAAATTAATGTCCATTATGTCCCTAATTTGACAATTTAACATTATCCTCTTTACTTCTTTAATAATTCCGGTTATATCTTTTTTCACGCTTAACTATTAAATTTCCGAAAAACACAAATTTGATTTCCATTATACCTTAAACATGTCATAAAACTACTAGGTTATAATTTGGTGTTACAATCTCCCCCTAAAAATAATTTCATCAATGAAATTCATACCTGAATTAAAGAGTTGCGGGTACTGTACCCTCATTGTCAAACCTGGTTCCCAAGTCTCTTCCTCTATACCGTGGTGTTGTCAAAGTATTTTTACAAGAGGGACTTGTTTGTTTCGAAATGGTTTCACTTCACGAGCTAGAATGGCTTTTGGATCTTCATTAAAAAAGAAGTCTGATTACACTTGTATATCTTGTACTGGCAAGATGTGAGATTCATCGTAAAGGTATCTTCGAAGCATTGAGACATGGAACACATTATGTAATTTGGCTAACTCTGGAGGGAGTGTCAAACGATAAGCGACTGGTCCAATTCTTTCTAAGATTTCATAAGGTTCAATAAATCTTGGACTCGGTTTTCCTTTCTTTCCAAACCAGAGTATCTTCCTCCATGACGATACTTTCAAAAAGACCTTATCCCCGACTTCATATACGACTTTTGTCTATCACTAGCAGCTTTTAACGTTTGCTGAATGACTCGAATTTTTTCTTTTCTCTCCTTTACTATGTCAAGGCTAATTACTTTATGCTCATTCATGTCGGTCCAGCATACAAGGGTTCTACATTTCCTACCATACAAAGCTTCATAGGGGGCCATTCCACTACTTGACTGATAATTGTTGTTATAGGTTAATTCCATAAGAGAAATATACCTATCCCAACTTCCAGGAAAATCTAGCATACAACCCTGAAGCATGTCCTCTAATACTTGAATCACTATTTCAAATTATCCATATGTTTATGGATGGAAGGCTGTACTAAAATTTAGTCAAGTACCCAAGGTTGATTGTAATTCTTTCCAAAACATTGATGTAAACCGTGGATCTCGATCGCATTAATTATCGACAAAGTGGAACTCTCGCAACCCGACAATTTTTCCTACATACGCCTACTTAACGATCCACGTAATAGTCCAAATGGGATCGTAAGAAAGGAGCGTACTTTGTGTTTGTCGACAATTACCCATACTTGCTCATTTCAACTGATCGAATAGATCTTCTATTCTTGGCAACAAATATTTATTTTTCACGGTTACCTTAATCAATGAACATCCGTAGAGTGCCATCTTTATTTTTGACAAATAAAACCTATGCACCCTAGGCTTAAACACCTGGCCTGGTTTAACTCTGGTCTAATAGCTCCTATAGTTGAGTCTTCAAGTCTTTTAGTTCAATTGGAGCCATACGGTAAGGTGCCCTAGAAATAGGAGTCGTTCTAGGTAAAACTTCAATAGTCAGATCTACTTCTCTCTCGGGTGGTAAACCCGGTAATTCCTTGGGAAACACATCAGGGAATTCCTTTATCATTAGAATATCTTCCAGATTTACCTATCCCCTCTTAGAGTCAAGAACCAAGGACAAAAAGGCTTCACAACCTTTTCTAAGAAATCACCGGGCTTGCATAGCGGAAATTACATTTGACAATGGTCCAGATCGGATACCATGTACCTTTCGATGTGTCAACATTTGTATACTCATTATTTTTCTTATCACACCAACTATAACCTAATGTTTTGATATCTATTATATCGAAAAGGCAATGCACTAGATCAACAGAACTCTCTCTGGTCATGGATCATTATGACGCCTTATACACTTGGCCGAATTCGACACTATGCCTGTGTGACCAGTAACATGCATGTCATATGCCAGTTGTTCTATTGATGGCATTTTTTCAAACAAGTGCTCGATGCAGACATAAGAATGTGCAGAACCAGGATCTATCAAAGCATGCATTTCAATGTCATGGAGAGAGAAAATACTAGCTATAACCCCTAGTGCATCCTGATCTTCATGAGTCCTCATAGCATAGGTTTGGCCGGGATCAGTGTTAGGGTGATTTAATTGCTTTCTCGATGTAATACTTGCTGCTATTGATGAATCCTAAACTCATCTATTTTTAGTCCATTTTATGGCATATTTTTTTAAGTTTATGACTCATTTTAATGCTAAATTATGAAATATTCACAAACTTTGTGTTTTGTAGGTTTTGAATGCAGAAAAAGTAAATCCAACAAGAAAAGAAGAGGAAAATTGGCTAAGGCAGAAATGTCGCAACATAAATTTGAAAATGTCGCGACATAATTTTAAGGGAACCAGCAGATACTATGTCGCAACAAAGATGAAGCTGAACTCAAGCTATAAGTGAAGAATGTTGCGACATTTCACAACTTTGTGGCGACACAAAATGAGAGGGATTGAATGATAAATGTTGTGACAAAGAAATGAATGTTGCGACATAATGGTAATTAGAAGACAGAACTTTGTCGAGACAATGGATTTTTGTGTCGCGACATTAATTGAGAAGTGCTTGAAGAAGGAAGTCACAATACTATTTTGCTCTGTCACGACAATGATCAAGCAAATGGCAGTAGAGTTTGTCTCAACAATCAAATTTATATAGCGACATAAAGAGCTGCAGAGTGAAAAATATCTATCGCGACAAAAGAAAATTATGTCGTGACAAAAAATGGAAGAGCAATGAGACAAGTCAAGACAAGTTGGTTGCGACAAAGATTTCAATGTTGCAACAAACAGGTCAGCTAGCGACAAAGATCAAGGAAGGAAATATGTCGAAACATTTTCCAAGTCTGTCGCGACATAAAGTTCATATTCAGCATTGCAAGACAACAAGACTATGTCGTGACATAGAAGTTTTATGTCACGACAACAATAACATGCAGTTTTGAGGAACTCTGTCGCGACAAAAGAAAATATTGTCACAAAAAATATTGAGAAGAACCACAGAAAGAATGTCGCAACATAGTAATTTATGTCGTGAGAAAGATGAAGAGCTGAAGGCAAAAATATCTGTCGCGACAACGGAAAGCTATGTTGCGACATAAGTTAAAGAGAAGCACCTAGAAAATAACAGAAGACTGTCACGACACAGTGTGAGCAAAAGAGTATTTTATGTCGCGACATTTCAAAATTATGCCACGAAATAAAACAAACCTGAAGAGTAAGAAGCTTTATCGCGACAAAGAAATTTTATGTCGCGACATTTTTCAAGAGCAACAAATAATGAAATGTTGTTGCAACCAAGTTTTTATGTCGCGACACAAGACACTTATGTCACGACAATTACAAGACAACTTCAGTAGAACTCTGTCACGACATTTTCAAAGTCTGTCGCGACAAAATTCAAGAAGAAAAGATCTCAACCAGTCGCTACATAATTTTCAATGTCGACAGCAACCTATCAGGGCCGATTACGATCCAAAAAAAAACCTATCGATTTTCGGGGATCCACAATTTCGGGCCAAGTACTGTGATGCCCAAAACCCAGGGTTCCTGTTGACAACCCGTCAATCCACGGAATTCCTATGGATTTCGAGTAACCCGATACCACACTATTGTGTCCCATTTATCGGGATCCATATTTTCACAAAAATCGGGCAGAGTCTCTTTTGTTTGAGGAGTTCTACCCAATATACAACCTGTATAACAGTATATCCATGACCCATCCAAGGTCTCAACAGAAGTAGTAATGACCACACAAGGTCCATATGTCCATATCCCCAATATACAACTATATCACAATAGGCCATAAGAGTTTATTACAATACTCTTGTACAGAACATATAGATACATGTCAAAACAACTACTAAAGCCACAATCCGGCTTTCTTCACAATTGAGGTCTCTATTAGCGCCGTCCTCCAATACCTATCTTGTACCTGAAATGTGGTCCCATGACGGGGTAAGCAATGCCTAGTAGAGAATAATTCCTACAAGGGCATATTCAAGTAAAAACATTCACATTCCTATTCAAATGTCTACATGTCATGAATGAGAATGTGACTCACCCTATCCCATGTTCCGAGTCCTCACCGACTCCCTTACACATGCATATGTCAAGTGTGAAACCGTCATTTATGTTCCATCAATGACCATTTTTCCAAAACAAAAGCTTTTGTTTTAAAAATCAAATCCATTGGAAAACTCGATATTCACTCTGTTTTTACCAAGTCACGCGGTGTTTGCGGGGTAGCGAATTTTCTGGGTCTCACAGTGTGCTTCGCACGCCTTCCGGCACTTTCGCAACTTTCACATCGATACATATGTTCAACCAAGAATACCCGGGCCTTCACCGAGGTATCACTCATCCCTCTGACATACCCAACAATAACGGCCTTTTACTCCCTTTCTCTACGCAACCGCGCACCTACTCTATCGCGTCCCATTTCCACGGAGCCCCATCATCGAACACTCAAACATGTGTCGATCTACTATGTACTTCATGACATACCATCATCGAACACCAAACACAATGTCGATTCCCTACTATGCACTCACACCGATGAGCTTGGGTGCCATCTATTTTTAATCCATTTTTCGTTTGATTTTCATCTGAAAAGGAATACTAATATGCAATACGAAGAAACTCACCAATTTGTTATTAGCAGGAGTGTGAAAGAAAGAAGAAAAGCAGTAGAAAATGCAAAGAATCGGTGGAGAAAATGCGTAAAATGGCAGGCGTAAATGAAAGTAGCTGGTAACTAATGTTGCGCTAGTTTGCATACCCATTTATGCAAGTCGCGACATCGTGAAAATTTTTAAAGGAAATTCGATGCAGTCATGATGTGCATCACAAGTTAGGAAACCGAGGACTAACTTGCAGATCTTAAGGAATGATGTCACACAACATCGTGATGGCTTATCGAAGGCCTCTATGTCACATATGATGGAGGTCAGGATGTTATAGCGCCTTGACGCTTATGACACAGTTTGAAAAGATGAAATCATAGATTTTCTAAGTTGTTTGCATGACAGAGACTGACAAGCCAAGATACTTAAAAGTAATCATTTGAAGCTCCTCTAGAGATAATTCACAAGCCAAGTGATAAGAGATTTAGGTTGCGATATAAGATTCTGCTACTTGTTGTACCTTGCTGATGTCATGGGATGAAGATATCATGCCGCGATATCAGAATATCTGCATTGTTTCCAAAGACTTGTTGATAGTCATGATAAGAGGTTGATATTACGACATCGGGAACTTACCATTTAAAATCAGAAGATGGAAGGATGTCGCGACAAGAGGTCGAGGTCACGGCATCAGAACACCACTTGTGCTTCCAGAGACTAAAGCCGATGTCACGACAAGAGACGAGGTCGCGACATGAGACTCGTCAAATAAGGTCACAGAACCCAATGACGTCGCGACAGTCGATCGATGTCGGACACTGTGAACTAATCACCAAAGCCGCAGAGCTTACAGCGATGCGACGATATTGATGTCGCGACACCAGAACGGCCCGGGCCTCAAAGCTGCAAAGATACGAAATGATGTCGCAACAAGGGATCGATAAGTCGCGACATAAGGAATCCACAGCTTGAAACCCGTGGAGCCATAGAGGATGTCGCGAATAAAGATTGATGTCGCGATGATCGTGACGACTAGCCTGAAGATCATAGTTTGCCGATGTCGACAAGAGATTGTCGTCAGCAGACCATAAACCACATCGCTCAAAGTTGCAAGAGGGGCTAAAATCGATGTCGCGACATAAGATGCTTTTAAGAAAACAAAGGAATGTCATGACTTATTGATAAATGCCGCATCAAGTGTCAACTAACCGATGTCGCGACAGGGATTTGAGGTCGCGACTCCGAGCAGTAATACGGGCTGTACCCACTTGGAAATCCACAAAAGATCGCATTGGAATTAGGCCCAACTTCAGAACCTTATAAATACGGTCGCTACCACCGAAAAGCAACACTAATTTGAAAGAGAGATCCGGTTGGCCGGCCCCGTATTTTTTTATTTTTCTTTCTTTTCTTTCGGGTTTTCGTTTTTTCTTTCCATTTTAGTTTAGATTAGAGTAGTTTGTATTTCGCTCTAATTTGATTTGAACGTTAGCTCTCGCGACTTTGAAAGAGAGAGATCTGGCACAAGGCCTCGTATTTTTATTTTTCTTTCGTTCGTTTTCTTTCCATTTTAGTTTAGATTAGAGTAGTTTGTATTTCGCTCTAATTTGACTAACGTTAAATAAAGGATTTAGCTGAATGCAGATTGATATTTGTAATTAATGGCTCGTTGTTTGGAATTCGCATAAAATTTGGATTTCACACTAGCCCGACATTTACAATGGTTTTCTTGATCAAGAAGCCAAATGTATGGTATAATAAGTAAATTTAGAAACCCGCCTATTGAATTGACGTGCATTCGTTGAAGACTTGGTAGATGGAGCCGATATACTAATTCGATGTTAAATCGACTTGCCGGTTTTTGCTTCGTTTTCGATTTGATCCCACTTCGCTCAGATCTGATAACGAGGTTGTTTCACTTCGATTTCCGTGGAGGCCCTCCGGGAGTGACACAGAAGGCACTTTCGAGTAAGAAACAATTTCTGGGAAGGTAGATTGAACCTGATATTGCTAATTCCACGCGCCCGTATATTTAAATCAATACATCCCTCTTCACTTGTAACCTAGATCGAGCCGAGTGAGTTTACACTCAAGCATACAGAGAGTTCACCTCAATTCGACAGTGAATCTGATCCCGTTAGCAAGGATCTAATCAAGGAAAGATTGTCATTCTAATTTTGAGGATTTAGGAACCAAGATAAGGCAAACCTCGCGATGACTAAATCAAGGAACTCGTGTCTCAGATCCATGTCAGGTATGAAGTATCGAGAGTTAAAAATACCTTAACAAGGCTACTAGATTTAAAAGTAGCTATTTCACCCTCTGGGTGGTTCGAGAGAAACAAAGAAGGTGAGATGATGAATCGTGGTTTGGAGAGATCCAACACACTATGTTAACTCGACTAGTTTTAAAGATCCGTAGTTCGTAAAACAAAAGCTACAAAAGATCGTAGGGAATTCTGATTCTTCAATAGCTGATTATTCAATGTTTCCTTTAGAGATAACTGTTAAATCTAATTTTGTTATTTTGATATTTCAATATTCAATTCATTTGTTATTCATTCATTTTTCTTTACATCATTCTTTTCAAGCTTTCAAAGCAAAATCTCATTATCGTATTATCGTCCAAATAGTATGGAGCTTAATTAGTTGGAGTAGTTGATTGAAAAATTCTTGAGATCTCTGTGGGATCGATATCTGGACTTAAATCCATTTTATTACTTGTCGACCTGTGCACTTGCAGGATATTAGGCCAAAACCAAAATTAAAAAAAAAATGATTTACTATAGGAGATTTTTGGTTTATATAAAATACGATCAACAAGTTTTATGGCGCCGTTGCCGGGGATTAGACAATAGTCCTTTGGTAATAGTGTTATAAATTTGTATATGTCTTTTCGTTCAATGAAAGTTTATAAGGCCAAGGTTTCGGGGATTAGAGTTAATAGTCCTTGGTAATAGTGTTATAAATTTGTATATGTCTTTTGGTCTTAATAAGTTTATGGCTCGTCTAGGATTAGACAATAGTCCTCGGTAATAGTAAGTGGCAATTTGTATATGTATTTTGGTCTTAACAAGTTTTATGGCGCCTGTCGGATTAGACAATAGTCCTTTGGTACAGTGTTATAAATCGTATATGTCTTTTCGTCTTAACAAGTTTTATTGCCGTTGTCGGGATTGTATAATAGTCCTTTTGGTAATAGTGTTATAAATTTGTATATGTCTTTTGGTCTTAACAAATATATGCTGCCGATCGTAAAGAATTTAGTAACCAATATTGGTGGATTTAAAAGAAGGAAATGCTAATTTGGACATTTTGAAGAAAAAGAACAAAATAGCTTTTCAAGCAAAGGGTTATTTAATCACTAACCTTTTAAATAAACCATAATAAAATATTTGTCGACTCGCACTAATCCTATTAATGGGGCAGTGTTTTGATTTCAGGATTAAAATCTAATGCATAGGAAATGTAACACCGACTGAATATCTCCAAACAGATACGTAATTAGAGAGAACACTTTAAGCTTGAGAAAGATAAGAAGGCGTAAAACTCAACCATGGCGTATGAAAGACTGACCCAAATCGGCCAACACGTGTTGAAACAGGAAGGCCCCAATCACCGATACTATGGAGGACTCTCGAGCCTATTATTCAAGATGAGTACTCCTGCAATCAGCAACACTATTAATGCAAATAATTTTGAACTTTAAACCAAGATTTCACTATAATGGTCCAAAGAAAGATCGCCTTGATCGGTCATCCCAATGAGGACCTAAACGAGCACCCCGAAGCTCTCTCAGATGGCACACAAAGGAAGTTGGAATGGGTGAGACCGTGTCATCAAACCGTATCTATTCCTATCTCCTCTCTTAGAGATACAAAGCAGCTTACATGGTGAATCTTTACTATATGGCTCTCTGATATTGGGAGGAGCAGAGGCTCATTTAGGTAGATTCTTCCCCAGCCTCACCCTCGTAAAGAAGGAGGGAAATCATTGTGTTTCACAGGTAAGATGAAAGCCTATATGGCTTGGGAAAGGTTCAAACCTATTACGAAGATTGTCCACTGCATGGGATGATCCTCAAGACTCGATTTGTGATATCGTATATCATGCCTTGAATGATATATCAAAGGGATCATTGATGCTTCATGTCAGGAGCATTCAAACTTAGTATGTCAAGGCAGAGCCAGACAAGACTCAAGCAGGTAATATGAAATTCCTTTTGAGTTTTCAAGAGGGGAAAACTCCTTTCGAAGCTTTCAAGAGGAAGCAAAGCAGAAAGGGGATCATGGAGCTAGCAAGATGGCAGCCATGGAGGCCAAGTTGGATGCCATTATGCACAGGATGGACAAGCAAGAAATGAAGACACACCGCGCTTCATGATAGGAGCAACAAAGAGAGTTACTGGCTGGTGCTAGTCGTGAGAGAGTCACAAGAACAATTCTATGATGTCAAGAGGTTAAGACCGGTGAGCCAAGAAACTACCATTTCAAACCCAATACTAACCTCGCGAAGACATTATCACCCAAAGACTCCGAGAAACCATGAGAATTTCTCTCAAGGGCGGAGGGTTTGCCAAGGCCCTCTGTGACGATTAACCTCAATGTGGTTAATAACAAACAATTAAGGTTCCAGTTAGAAGAAAGAAGGAAATGAACACGAATGAATATCGTGGTAGTCGAGGAGGGCCCAATTCAAGAACGTATGTCGTGATTTCATGGGGATAATAAGAAGTCGTTTGAACCTCCATGAACAAAGTTTGCAGACTAGCAATCGCTACCACTCTCAAATTTTTCAAACACCACCAATGCATCCTCAAGAACCCGAGACACAGTAGGGCAGTCAGGCCCTAACCCCGTAAAGCCGGGGAGGAAAGATACTTTCCTAAGTGACACAAAGAAGAATCCAATAGGGACCGATGGCTGTGCAACCTAGATGTGGGAAGGAGTTAGCAAGATGAAAGAAAAATGACAAAGAAAGAAAGAAGAAGAAAGCCTAGAAAAGGAAGAAGCACTGGAGAAAAAGAAAGAAGGAGTGGACAGGAAGGACATCCAAGGCTCTAGACCTGCAGTCCCATTTCCACAGAGACTGCAGAAATCAAAGATAGAGGAGCAGTTTGCAAGGTTTTTGAAAACCTTTCAGAGCTGTAGATCGCATGCCCTTACGTGCCGTGACTCGATGCAACTTTATGCAAAATTCCCCAAGGACATGCCGAGCAAGAAAAGAAAGATAGCAGGTTAAGGGGATTTCAATCTCACCGCTACTTCGCAGCGGCCGTGGATAAAGAAAGAATTGCCATAAAGATTAAGGATCCAGGAGTTTTACAATTCCTCGTGATCACCGGGAGGAGTTGAATTCCTGCAGTTCTCTCGTGACTCAGAGCTAAGATAAACCGATGCCTCTTTCGTTGCCAAACAATTAAGTTTGGGGGAGTTTATTCCCACCACTATTACTCTTCAAATGGCAGAAAGATCGATGGTAAACCTCAAGGAGCTCCTGAAGATGTGCCGGGTGGACTGGCTGGGAAATTTGTTTTCCCAAAGACTTCATCATTCCGACATGGAAGAAGATTCACAAGTACCCTCGCTACCAGGAGACCATTCCTAGCTACCGGAGCTACCCTCGACGACATGCAAAAGGAGCTCTACCCTTGAGGGTTGGAGAGAGGAAGCCTGCTGTTTTCAACTTGATCCAGCATGCACGTGATAGACAGAGAAATTGCAATGTAGCTCGATGATGTCTATACTCTACAACCCCGATGTTCACAATGATTGTAATGCCTCAAATTTTTATCAATGAAAAAGAGATAAATTCAAGATATTGAAGATGACTACTCCGATTGTCCATACCACAATTTTCATTCTATAGAAACCGTGTCGAGCCCGGCTAAAACAGAAATGACAAAGGGGAAAATAATGAAAAAGGGGAAATTCTTCAAGAAACCAGTGAAGAGGGGCTAGTATTGAAAGAGTTGCCAAGTCATTTGAAGTATGCTTACTTAGAATCACCAAAGAGAAGACCAGTGATTATCTCTGCTAGACTCAAGATGTTTGAGGAACAAAGGTTGTTTAAAATCTTAAAGAAGCATAAAGAGTCTATAGCTCGGGTCCATCAAGAATCAAGGGTATTATTCCATCAATTTGCATGCAATAAAATTCTCGCTGAAGAAACTTCAAAGCCATATATGTAGAACATCAAAGGAGACTCAACTGATGAAGGAAGTGGTCGAAGGAGGTACTAAATCATCGAATGCCGGTTTTATCTATGCACTTTATAGTCCTAAAGAGCCTACCCATGTGGTTCCAAAGAAGGGTGGGTTTATCGTGATCCGCAATGAGAAAATGAATTTGATTCCAACAAGAATAGTGGATGTGATGGAGGGTATGCATCGACATGAAGTCAACATACCAAATTACCAGAAAGATCATTTCTTCAGCCTTTCCACACCGATGTTGACGATTAGCTATGACACCCCATTTTTGTTTCTCGACGGGTATTCGGACTACAATCAGGATTGCTATTGCACCCGAGGACCAAGAGAAGACCATATCTACGCCCCTATGGTACCTTGCCTTCGTAAGGATGCCATCTGGGGCCGTAATGCCCCCGCTTACATTCCAAAGGCGGCTATGTCACATTTTCAGACTCGCTGGAAGAGGGTTAGAAATTTTTATGGATGGCTTCACTGTATGGATCCAGCTTTTGATCGTTGGTTTGAAGAACCCGGAAACAAGGCTTCAAAGATGCCGGACAAACAAATTAAAGTAATCGAATTTGGGAAAAATGCCATTTTATGGTACGTATGTATTGTTCTCTCGGGCATAAAATTTCTGCTATTGAATCGAAGTGCACTAATCCAAGGTATCCATTATCAAAACCTGCACCACCTACCACAAGAAAAGGAGTAAGAAGCTTCTGGGGCATACTGATTTTATAGGAGATTCATCAAAGACTTCTCAAAATAGCCGTAATTCACTATGACATCGAGAAGGATACAAGGTTTAATTTCACTACTCCCAAGGCCGCTATTAGAAATCAAGATCAAACTGTTCAAGACCTATAATGGCCGCACTGTAATGGACTGTGGATTTGAAATAATGTGTGATGCCGTTGATTTCAGAATGAGCCGTCCTAGTGGCAAAGAAAGAGAAAATATTCGTGACCATATACTATGCTGCTATAACCTTCAATGGCTAAGAAAATTACTCAACAACTGGAAAAGGAGATGCTAGCCATGTGATTTGCTCAGAAAATTCGTGCAATACATTTTGGGATCCTATGTTATTCATAATGATCATGCAGCACCGGCACTGCATGTCAAAGAAGGAAGCTAAGCTAAGACGACAAGGTGGGTGTCATATCGCAAGAGCTCGACTCTGAAATCAAGGATAAAAGGGTGACAATGTGATACGATCACTTGTCAAGAGTAGAAAGAAGCAATCAAGAAGAAAGTAACATCGACAGAGAACTTCCCAGATGAACAACTCGTTAAAGTTTCTTCCAACTTCCATGGTATGCCGATATTGTGAACTATTTAGCTTGGCAGGCCTTTCCGCACTACTACCAATGTAAGAGGAAACTCGAATCGACAAAGATATTATATTCGGGATGATCCACTATTATTTAAAAGTGAGGTGTCGATATGATAATAAGAAGATGTGTTAAAATGAACAAGGCAAAATTCAATGAATGCCATGCTGCATCGCCCATGTGAGGTCATTTTTCGGGAGAAAACGACTCATAGATACTCAATCTGGGTTTTATTGGCCCACTATCTTCAGAGATTGTGCTGAGTGGGTTAAATTGTGTGATAGATGCCAAAATATTGGAAATATCAGCAGCAGAAATGAAAAGCCCCTAAGAGGTATAATGGTGGTGCAAATCTTTGATGTATGGGGAATAGATTTTATGGGACCATTCCACCATCACTTTTTGGGAACTGTGCCTCCTCCCTGCTTGATTGATTATGTTTTCCAAATGGGTGGAAACGTGGCTTGTCAAGGAATGATGCTAATACAGATTGTGAGCTTCTTCGAAAAAAATGTTTCAAGCGGGTTTACAGACACACCCCGGAACTATCATTAGTGATGAGGAAGCCATTGCAAACAAAATATTTGCAAAACTCTTGGCGGTATGGGATCGAAGCATGTAATGAGTCTAGCTTATCCTCGAGACCAATGGACAAGCAGAAATTTCAGAGTTAAAATCTTGAAGAAAAATTATGAACAGCAGGGAGGATTGATCTTTAAATAAATAGTACTTTGAAACTACGGGGCCACATACAAAACTCCCGATGGAATGTCCCATCTGGAAATTGTTTTTGGCAAACCATGTCACCTACCTCTAGAATTGGAATACAGTGATCATGGCGATAAGAAGTTGAACTTAGATTTTAAAGCTGCGAGGAAGAGATTGCTCCAAATGTAAGGCTGGAAAGAATTGAGAAATGGCTTTATGATATCTTTAGAATCTACAAGGATAAGACACAAAGAAATGGCATGATCGAGGTCTTGAAGAGTTGACGAGGAGCAGGTTCTGTTTTATTCTCATTGAAATTGTTGCGGGAGAGGTTCAAATCCAAATGGAGTGGGCCATACACAGTGGTGTCCAGCAATGCATTTGGGCTTGAGTGTGGGCGATGCGGAGAAGGAATTCAAGTCATGGATGGCAGAAACATTATCTAAGCGGGGAGGGAAGGGAATGGAAGAGCTCCGGCGGGTTATCTAGAAGGAAGAAGAACCAAAGCGACCAAGTCGACTAAGGACTCAAAATGGCAGTCGATGGGAGGCTTGACCCGCTAGAAAATTTAGTTTTAAATTTGATTTTAAATTTTTTACGATCATTTGGTTTGGTGTTCTATTATAAAGTGAGATTTAATTTGAAGTTAATTGTAGTTGATTAATTTAGCAGATCATGCGGTATGCGTCTGCAAAGGGTGAAAGACATGGTGAGGCTTGACTCGGGACACCTCCGGTAGCGCGAAGTACGCGACACATGAACAAAGGGGTGGCACCTCCCTGACAGGCACACGTAGTATGGTGAATTGTTGGATTTAGTTGAATGCTGAATAAATGTCTAAAGGGTATAGGATTAATAGGAATTTAAGGTTTTGGATCCAGTTAAGCTAGACACAAGGTGTGACATGACAAACTTGAAAGTAAAGTCAGACATGGGGCAAGGCAATTTTCAAAAAACCCTAGTTATGTCGCGACAAACTGGTATGTCGCGACATGAAGAATCGAGTGCCAAATACTCATATGTAAGTGCTACTAAAACCCCAATGTCTTAAATAAAAGTGAAATGAAATTGATGTACAAGCGAATTTAATGAAATAATAATTCTTTGTACAGCTTGAGTTGATTGCAGCTGTTGGAGAACTTTTTCCCTCAGCTCCACTTTCGAAGCTTGGGTTCATCCTCCCGTCCTTCTGATTCTAAATTCCTGAAAACCCTAGCTCAAAATATTCAGAAAACTTTCTTAGTTTCAGTAGTGAAACCTAGAACCATAATCCTAACACCAAGGAAGAAATCATGGAAGAATATGTGCAACGGAAGAAAATGTGAGGCACGTGAAGTCTTTGCAAGCACCATCGGTTCTACGAAGAAAGAACGGACAAGAGAAAGGAAAACAAGAGAAGAAGAGTGGAAGATTTTGTTGTCGGAGGAAGCATTCAAGCTGGGCTTTATGCCAACAAAGGGGTTCATATCAGAAGAGGTCGAGAAACCCTATTGCACTTTAAAGGAGATGATTGAACAAAGAGAGGTTGGGAAGCTTTGCACATCAAAAGTCGGGCTACGGCGAGTGGTGAAAGAATTTTACTCGAGCACGGTAGGCGGGAAAGACCATGTTATTATTGATTGGGAGTGTGGGTACCATATGGAGCCAAGGCCGTGCCAGAAGCCTATGAATGGCGGGGACACAACGGTCCGAGTTCAGCTCTTGGAAAACCCAAATTTTAAGAAGATTGCCAAAAAGCTCAACGACGGAAAAGCCTGGATCGAGACAAGGTGAAGGAGAACCAAAACCCCGAATGCGGAAGCCTCACCGAGAGGCTAAGGCATGGTTCTATTCTTTCGCCTCTGTTTTGGTCCCAACCAAGCACATGTGTGTACAAAGGAGGGAGCAGCAGCCAACAGGTTATATGCTATCCCTAAGGGTACAAGCCTGTGTAGGAATAGTAATTGAAAATTTATAATGAGGTACCATGAAGGAAATAAGAGAGGGTCGATCCTCACCCAAAGAACAATAATCAAGCTTTATGTTTAAAGGCTTGGTGGAAGGAGTCTCGGGAAGAAAGACAAGAAGAAGTCCCTATGATATCACTCACTCCCATCGATGGTGAGTGAGCAAGTAATCTAAACCAAAAGAAAAAGGGGGTGTTGATTGAAACAAGAGAAGAAGCTCCAGCTGCAAGACAAGAAGAGGAGACTTTGAGAGTTGCTGGCCAAGAAGAAGAGAACCCAGAAATTCCTCCTGAAAATTATACTTTCACATTTGCAGACAATGAAAGGCAGGGTGAAAGAAGCCCCTTAGATTTCTCCATCCCCTTAGCTAGTTCTCCCCCTATGCAAAACAGAACATTCAGAGAACAGTGGAGAAAGCTCAAGGGGCAATAAGAGAACAATGCAATAATGGAGACCTCAATGCCACATGTAAGAAGATGGAAGAAAGGGAAAAAAGTGGAATGTGCAACAAGAATTCAGTGGAAGGAGTTTATGAAAAGAGTTAAAAAGAAGAGAGATCGCGAATGGGAAGAAGAACTCGAAAAGAAGAGAAGAACAGATGAAAGAGGTTCTTTCAAAGAACAAAGAGAGGACTCAAGAAAGAATGAAGAAAGATCAAGCATCTTCTACGTAAACCTGGCCGAATATGAATCTTTTATAACAATCGGCCAGCGTGATTCTCACCCTAACCATCATGAAGAAAAGGAGATAGAGCAGAAGCCAAATTGGGAGAACAAATCATGGGATTCAAATTTTTATACAAGTCTCTACAAAAGATTTTGAGAATAAGCCGATTATAGAGACAAGAAGCAAAGGATGCCGGAATCCTACAAAGTGAGAAAATGGCTAGAAAATTTGGATTTGATTAACAACAATCTTTCCAAATTTCGAAATAATGACCAAATGGAAAACACAATGAATGGCTTGGGGAAGAGACAAGATGAGCAAACAAGAAGAAGGTTGATCTTCCAATGAGATCTTCATTGAAGATCAAGTTGAAAAGGAAACTGAGAAGAGAGGAAAAGAAGGGAAATGAAATTCTCCATTCCCATCATTTGAATACCCTAGACCTGACCCCTATAATATCTTATCGCTCTTCCCAAAGAAAAGATAGACTTCTTCCCAAGCTGACCTTCCTTATTCTCCAAAGCCCATACTCGTAGTATCTTCAACATTTGCAAATTGAACTCGTAAATAAATGATAAATTTGAAATGAATTGTTGTGTTATTTTAGTTTACAATTTTGTGTTGCTTGCGGGTTACAGTTGGGAAAATAAAAGTAGGAATTAGTTCAAGAATAAAAACTATTGAGATGTAATGAGCCGAATAGAATGAAGCAGTTAGATTAGGAATAAGCTGAAATGTAGAATAAGGGCCAAATGAATACAGTTTAATTGAAACACAAAGTGTAAAAGGACTGGTCTAACTCGATAAGTCCATAATAGAGGAAGGTAATACAATAGAAGGAACAAACATATTTTTGAGTTTGTGGCATGAAATAAAGAAGTCAAGGAACCTGCTGAATATCAATTAATTTAACTACTCATCCAACAAAATGTCATGAAATCCTTATGGTTAGTCACTAACTATTTAATCCAAATTCTAGAATTTGTTAGATTATCGATTGATACAAACTCTAGGTGATACAACCTGACAAGAGATATATAGGTTATTCTTGATAGTTTGAGCCATATTCTTAGCCATATCCTTATTCATATGCTGATGCATATACCTTAGTTCTAGAAATTCACCTAAACAAACCTATTTTTCAAAAATAAGCCAATGGAAACCCTAACCCATCCTAAAAATCAATCCTTCAAGAAAGAACATATGATTACCCGTGTGAAACGCGTGAGGAAGAAATAAATGAAGTTTGGGGGAGTATATGTTTTTGAGGAACTCAAAGAGAAAAATATAGAAAAAAAAAGGGAATGAAAAGAAAAAGGCAAAGAGCAGAAAATGCAATAGAAAAGAAGCTTATGTGGATATCAGATCTCGTGCCACCCCTCAACAATTAAGTTCTGTGGGTGTTTCAACACCTAGTACCCTAATGCCATATGGTATGGGGAGCTACTAACCCAAAGTTCGCTAAGAGTGTTAGAAAGCCTAAAAGGCAAACATTGCACTATCCCTGAATGTGAGTATTAAACAAAAGGAAATTTCCCCAGTTGAATTGCAAGTGAGAAATAGGGGGCATACAGTTCTGAATTGAAGCAATCAAAGAGATGTCCCAAACATGAAGTTTAGGGGAGTTTATTAAAGAAACTACAAGAAAGAAAGGGCAGTAGTAAAAAGAGGAGAGAAAAGGTTCAGGGTAATCTTAACCTAAAAGTTCCTTCCATCCTACCTATTACCCAAGCCTAACAATACAAGCCCAAAAGACCTGATTGATCTTGGAAGGCCTTAATTACATACATTAGTGGAGATCAAATATGAACAAATAAACCTATGGAATTTGGAAATATGGAAACAATCAAAACTCGTGAAGGACTTAGAGTTAAGGGACTAAAGATGAGTTATGAGAAAGGAAAATAATTTATTATTCAACAGATCTAATGATTATGTTGTTTGTAAACAATTTCAAATGGGGCTTAGTTTTGTATACTATAAAGATTAAAACTAACCTAAACTGATCAGCTAGATGATGTACTGTGTAAAAACAATGCATTCCTCAGATTAATCAAATTGATCACATCGTGCAAGACGTAATTAAAAATGTCCTTTTTTGTTTGGAGGACAAACAATTCTTTCTTTCCTTTGCTTCGAGCACAAGCAAAACTTTAAGTTTGGGGAGCTCGATGAGCTGAAAGTCATCTATTTTAATCCATTTTTCCTGTTTGATTTTCATCGTAAAAGGAATAATTAATATGAAATATGAAGAAACTACCAATTTGTTATTAGTGTGGAGTGTGAAAGAAAGAAGAAAATAGTAGAAAAATGCAAAGAATGCAGGAGAGTAAAAATGCAGAAAATGGCGTATGCAATGAAGTACTGGTAACTACTGTCAGTAGCTTTCGGGCTTGCACACCCATTTATGTGTCATACATCGCGTGAAAATTTGATGAAATTTGATGCAGTCGCGGTTACGCATCACAAGCTGTGAGAATCGAGACTAACTGTGAGATTCTATGAATGATGTCGCATTAACATCGTGATGTGGCGACGATACCATGTTCATGATGCGATGGAGGTCGACAAGAGAAGCCGCCTCGACGCTTATGACAGTTTGAAAAGATGAAACTATTAGACTTAAGCCGAGTCGCGACAGAGGATCAGACACGCCACAACACCAAAGCAACCAGCCAGCTCAAAGACAAAAACTGATGTCGCGACAAGAGATCGAGGTCGCACATAAGACTTGCTCGCTTAAGGTTGCGCCTCGTTGATGTCGCGACAAGATATTGATGTCGCCGGCATCGTGAACACCAGCTTCCAGACCTGCTGAGTCGCGATAGAAAGCTGATGTCACGGCACATCGTAGAACGCACCGTACCAAAACCAGAAGATATAGCGAGCTCAACGGCGTAGTTAGTCGGTACCGAACACGCGAAACGACAACAAAGTCGACAACATCGGCGAACAGTGTGCGCTTAACGCCGCTAAAGGCCATGGTTCGTGCGAGGCCGCGGCGCGCGTTCATAGTCGCGTTTGGGAACACGCTTCGGGAAGCCTGGAGCAAAGTGATGTTGCCACAAGATATTGATACCGCGACACCGTGAACGACTAGCTTCAAAGCCGCAAAGACATAGCCGATGTCGCGACAAGTGGACGATCGCGACATCGAACGAATAAGAAATCGACATAGAGTGATGCGTGTCGCTGATAAGAGATTGATGTCGCTACATCAGACTTACCAGCTTGAAGATTGCGTTTCCAAGCTGATGTCACACAAGATTGTCACGACCTCGTAAACCATCAGCTCAAAGTCAGTAGAAGTTAAGAAAATCACATGTCACGACATAAGATGCTTTCAAGAAAACAAAGGGAATGTCAGCGATTCTATTGATAAATGCCGCAACAAGTGCCAAACTAACTCATGTCGACAAGGATTTGAGGTCTAAACTGAGCACAACATGGGCCACCACTTGAAATCCACAAAAGACTGCATTTTGAATTAGGGCCCAACTTTAACTCCTATGAAATATGAAGCCTACCAACAAAAAGCTTCGCTACTCTGAAAGTAGGACCGGAGCGAAGCCAAGGTCTGTGATTTCTTTTATTTTTCTTTTCTATTCTTTTCTTGGTTTTCGTTTTTCTTTCCATTTTAGTTTAGATTAGAGTAGTTTGTATTTCGTTCTAATTTGGATTTGAACGTTAGCTCTCGCGACTAAAGAGAGATTCTGCTGTCATATTCCTGTATTTTTATTTTTCTTTCTTTTCTTTCTTGGGTTTTCGTTTTCCATTTTAGTTTAGATTAGAGTAGGTTTGTATTTGCTCTAATTTGGATTCAATCGTTAGTCGTAAAGGATTTAACACGTGCATTGACATTTCTTAAAAATTAATGTCTCGGTTGTTTGAATTCTAGACAAATTTTGATTTCTCGAACACACAGCCTCCGACGATGCTGGGTTTTCATCAAGAGTCAATGGCTGGTATACTCAGTAATTTAGAAACCCACTCTACTGGAATTGATGCTATTGTCGAAATAATCTTCCCAGTATTTTATTCATTATAGCCGAACTCGATGCTAATCTACCTTGTCGGGTTTTGTTTGTTTCTTGATTTGATCCCAATTTCGCTTTCTTGTACGTTCCATAACGAGAGGTTGTTTCACTCGATTTCCGTGAGGTGCCCTCCGAAGTGACACAGAGAAGGTATCACCTCGAGTAAGAAACAATTTTGGAAGGTATTTGAACCTCGATATTGTTGATCTAATGCGCTCCCGCATATTTAAATCAATACATCCCTCTCACTTGTAACCGAGATTGAGTTGAGTGAGTTATTAATTTAAGTATATTGCAGAGTTCACTCAATTAAAATAGTGAATCTGATCCCGTGTTAGCAAGTGATCTAATCAAGGAAAGACAAGCCATTCTAATTTTGAGGTTTGAGAATCAAAGATAGTGCAAACCTCTGTTGATGACTAAATCTGACGGAGCTCAAGTCTCAATCCATGTTGTGGGTATGAAGTATTGAGAAAGAAAAAAATACCCAAAATGCTACTAGATTTTAAAAGTAGTTATTTCAATCTCTCGTGTTCGAGAAACAAGAAGGTGAGATGATGAACTCGTGTGGTTTGGAGAGATCCGGCCACAATTATGTTAATCTCGACTAATGAAGATTCAGAGTTCAAACAAAAGCTGGCAAGACTGACCGTAGGAATCGATTCTTCACAATAGCTGATTATTCAATGTTTACTTTAGAGATAACTGTTAAATCTAAATTGGTTATTTTGATATTTCAATATTCAATTCATTTGTTATTCATTCATTTTTTCTTTACATCATTCTTTTCAAGCTGTCAAAGCAAAATCTCATTATCAGACATCAGTCCAAAATGGTATGAGCTTAAGTAGTTGGGGTAGTTGATTGAAAAATTCTTGAGATCTCTGTGGGATCGATATCTGGACTTAAATCCATTTTATTACTGGTCAATTGCACTCTTGGCAGTGATATTAGGCCAAACCAAAATTAAAAAAATGATTTACTATAGGAGATTTTATTTATATAAAATACGATCAACAAGTTTTATGATACGCTGATTAGACAATAGTCCTCGGGTAATAGTGTTATAAATTTGTATATGTCTTTTGGTCTTAACAAGTTTTATGGCGCCTACGTGATTAGACAATAGTCCTTGGTGTGCTTGTTATAAATTTGTATATGTCTTTTGGTCTTAACACACACCCATGTCATGCGATGTCCTGTACATAAATTCAATGCAATGCCATTGCATGTATCTCATGCTCCATGCACAATAAATGCCATAAAATAATTCAAATCATATTTCATGCTACAAGCATCATGGATAATCATATTTAATACATATAATTATTCCCATTTAATTTCCATTTGTCTAACACATATATCTCAACTTCTGTTTCACAATACACAACATGTTATCTAATTTCATGCATCTCAAGCATATATCAACACCAAGTATCAATCATACAAGCAAGGATAACTTGGTACCCTTTATCAATTATGGCATAAGCAATGCCCACAAAACAATCTACACATCAATTTTTGACAAGAGCAGGAAAACACCCAAAACTATGGAGCACCAAATGCCATTTATTGGCATATGGTTAAATTCTAGACTCAAAGAGCTTTTCGTAGAGTCCAAGACGTGCAAATCGGTTCGACGAAAGTTATGGTCGTCCTGGGTCGGCCGCCTCGATCGCATAGGTGCGAAAACTGTCTCGTAATTCCCAAACCAAGACTACACGCACCTACCAACACTAGGCCAACCCAAACTACAAACAGTCCGAGTTCAGTCCTGAGACTGATCATCCATAGCTACAGGCAGGTTGGATGCCCAACCACGCCCAGTTGTAACCAAGGCTACACACGGGTAGCCAAGAGGTCTAGAATTTCTACCGAATACCGGATCTCGTCCGACCATCAATACTAAACACATAACCCTAAGATTATAAGGAACTAAATGGTTTTACATGGCCACTTAGGCAAGAAATAATCCAGTGGAGGAGAAACCCCCTACCTTTGGAACTTCGACAAAATTCGATTTTCAAGATCTAATGACCTTATCACGCAGACCAACTTTGCCTCTTGTCTGACGAGTTTCGACCGCCGCTAGTTGCAGATCGCAAGGAAGTGTCGCTTTTTTTCTTTTTTCTTTCCTCCTCCACGCACTGTTTTTTCCTTCTCTTTCCTTTCTTCCTTTTATTTTCCTTTTTTCTTCTTTCCTTTCTTTATTTTCTTTTCCTTTTTTTTTCTTATTTCCTTTCTTTCTCCCCTTACCCACCGATTTTTTTTATTTGGCTTGACTTGAGGAAGTTTCCTCCCTCTTTCTCTTCTCATGCTCATGGCCATGTGTCTTCACATGGTCCATCCATCATGTGCCATGTGTCATTATGTATCATGTGTCATCATGTGAGTCATGTGTCATGTGCCATGTGTCACATGGACACATGCTTTAGGTGGCACCTTTCACACCACTTGGCTCTCATGCAATGTGTCTTTCTCCCATGGTGCCATGTGACAGCCCCTGGTCATGCCATGTAGCACCACCCTATGTGTCACCTGACACCCGGTACCTCGAAAAACATGAAATTCTGACCATCTTGGAATTCAACGAAATTCGACTGGGTAACTAGATTTCGCGAGACGAATTCAATGGTAAAGTCCATTTCATCATCTGAGATCTAGAAAATTTCTAGATTTTCCACCTATACTATAGCGACAAATTACCGTTTTGCCATTTTTCAGAAAAATTGAATTTTTCCCAAGTTTTACAAGTGTAAATTAACACCTCCCTGGAATATAGCCCTAGTCGTTTCTAACATGTTTAGGGTATTTGTAGGACATAAATTGAATTTTAAAATTAAATGTGAAAAATGGAAATCTATGTTCCAGAAATTGTACAAAACTTAAGGACAAATTGTAAATTGTCAAAAAGGGGGTATAAAAGTCATAAGTTATGTTAAGTGATTAGAGGTCAAAGTGGAAATATACAATCCCAGGCTGAAATAATAGAATGAGTGAGGATTAAAAGGCAAATAAAAGAAAGTTTAATCCATAAAAGTGAGTGGAGACAAAATAACTCATTTTTCTCCAAACAAGAGAGCTCATACTGCTGGGATAAAGGAGGAGTAAGAGAGGAAGAGGAAGAATAAGAGTCAAGAAAAGGTACGGAATTCTAAAGTTTTATATGATTCTATGAATTTTACAAAAACTACTGGGTATGAATTGTTAGTGGTTTTCTTTTGGATATTAGTTTTGTTCACTTTCTAGGTTTTGTTATGAGAATACATCCTAACTCTAGATTTATGAAGAAAGTTCGGGTTGAAAACTTAGTCGATATCAATTAAATATGGAATCCTTCATATTGTATGGTTTTTGAAAGTTCTGTGAACTTTCGTATGAACTTGGATTCTTTGGCTAATTAAAAGTGGTTGTGGAGTTGTTTGGAGGGATTCCATGTTAGTTCTTGATGAAGGATGGAATAAAAGAGAATTATGGAAGAATAGTGGATGAAAAAGTATGAATTCTCACGATTTCTCAAGGTATCATACTCGGGTATCGATATTGTCAGGTGGTAACACCGTACCACTTATGCAGGCAAAATGGCAATGCAAGATTATCCAAAGTGGTACTCACTTCACCTCATAACCGGGCTTGGCACCGTACTAAACATAGTGGTACCGTACCACTATTCCGCAACCCTAGCTTGGTATTTTTGCATAGTTGCTTATAACTGCATACCGGAGTATTAAACTCTAATAAATGATTAACAGGGGTTGTTTAAGAAAGAAATTAAGTGAAAATGTACCTTATTCTCACCGGCCGCGAGCGAGTTCGATGTGGGCAAACTCATGCCCTGCACAAGATAGTAAGTTTCCCGAATTATATAATTGTAGGAATGCCAAAGACCAGGTATTAAATGACACGGCACTCGTGCCACGGGCGCACGCTCGACGCTGCTTCCCAAGACTTCGCTAATGCTAAGACACTCTGTTACGTGGGCATGCATTATTCCGACGCTACTTCTAAGATCTCGCTAGTGCTACGCAAGACTTCGCTTACGCAAGGTGCATCGCTCCGACATCGCGAGCCGCACTTTGCCAGGCGCACTTCAAGATTGTACGCATCTTCGAGTACTTATTGTGTCAGGTCTTACTCATTTATTATTATCGTCTAGGTATTCCCATATAGTTACATAATAACAACCTAAATGACGAATAAGAGTAAACAAATGTATATTGCCTGATCCGTAATTCACTGTATTTCGAATAAGAATAAGCTCAGAATTCCTACTCTGAGATCCGAATAAGCATAAGTCTGTTAGAAGCATAAGTAATTGTATAAGTTCTTTATATGAATGCATGAAAATTCCGATATATGTTATTGTTATATGCTTACTATAAATGTGTATATGCATATTACCTATGTTTCTAATTGCCAGTTGAACTATGCACTGTGGTGGTTTATATTATTAATACATATGTTTCACTTTTATTACTTACGACCTATGCACTTATAAGGAACTAGACCAAAACACATTTTCAAATGAAGCCTTCACAAAGCAAACAATATTATTTATTATCTGGTCTCAATAAGTTTTTGGTGTCGTTGTCGAGACTGATTTAATTTAAAGAGGCAAGCATTTACTCGTAATTTGATCTTCAACAATTAATTAGTTTTGGTCTATGTTAAGATAATAAGACCTAACAAATTTTTAGCGTCGTTGCCGGGGATTAGACATTGGCCTCTATTAGCTGTGTTGAAGATTTTGTTGGTATATTTTGGTCTCAACAAGTTTTTATGGTGTTAGAGGTGCCTTTGAACTAATTTTCGCCTCTACCCTATCACGAGCCAGTCGCTTATACATTTGATCTCCCTCCGCATTCCTTGAGGATTTCTAGAAATTCCATATCCTCACGAACAGTTCACTATAACATGGTTTGTGCTTCCACATCGAAAACAACCCCCGCCATCGCCTCCCGCAAGTACTGCACGATATCTGTGGGCAATGCTTTCCCTCTGTTCGTCATGCCTCTAATGAACCGGTATCATTATAGGATCCTCACTCTTCTACTTAGTAGCAAAACTATATATTGATTCAACTTGAGACTCTCTAGTGCTTTTACCTGAGGAGGAAATACCCTGGAGAACTTTCTCTCTATTTTTCTTTCCTGACTCATCATTTCAGATTTCTCAATTTTCATAGCCGCTTACACCAGCTAATAGAAATTCACCACTTGCAATGATGTAACAACTGTGAGGTACCTTTTCATAGACTCCTTTAGGTCATCCTCAAACTATCTACATCAGAAGGTTTCAGTAAGAATGGGTTCTGATGCACACTTACTGAGGCGGTTAAACTCTTTCTCATACTTCGCCACCACAAATAATTCATACTATACTGTGAATTTCTTCCATTTGCACTTCTCAGAATCATCTGGGACATATTTCCCTTTGTCCTAAACTTGGACAAAGAAGTCCCATGTAATTGGGTCTAGAAATAGTGGATTTCTTAGAACTAACTTCCACCAATCATAAGTTGCACCTTGCAAAAGTAAGACCGTACATTTGGCCATCTGTTAAGGGGGACATTTCACTTCGTCCAGAGCCATTTGCAGTTTCTCAAGCCAAAACTTAACTTTATCATACTTTTTCAAACTTGTACCATAGAATTATTCTACTCCATGCTTTCTTACCGAATCAATCAGAGCTATAGGGGATGTGAGTCGATCTAAGACCCTTGCCATATCCTGAGAAATTTTTAACAAAGCTTCGATTGACACGACAGGAACGTCATGTTCACCTCTAGCCAACTCAGAAGGACCAAGGGCCGGAGTGACCCCGATCTTTAGGTTAACACTTTCACACTTCTTCTCAACAAAGGTCTTGAGTTGTTCCATCTTATTCACTATATAAAAAAAAGCAAGAACAAGGACATCTGCATTAGGCTAACACAATACTATGTAGGTATCTTTTTAACATAATAATTTTCCATAAATGCCTAAACCTGGGCTCTGATACTACTAAAACTATAACGCCCCTTCCTCTGACTGAGGCAGGTGAGGGGACGCCACACAGAGCTGAGACTTGTTAACCATATTTTCTGACATTAATTTGAGACTATTTCAAGCATAGGTTCATAACTGATACAAACTTGTTTCAAAATCCAGAATTATGAAAATTCTAACTACAAATCATAATTTCAGGGAACTACCAATTACAAAGGGTGTTTAAAATGTCCCTGCATAAATATGCTTGAGTCTCCGATTAAATTATCTACTTACAAGTCTTTCTATAACAAAATATCATTACATTTACATTTACTATTACAAAAGATATGGAGTGTGCTGGACCCACATAAAGGAGACACCTGTTATTGTGTTAACCTTGCTTAAAGTGTGGATGTCCCCAATCTAATTTCTTCGTAACTCACAGATGAAACAATCTATGCTAAGCATATAGCTTAGTGAAAAAGGATAACACACACATATATGAGCAGAGGGAGAGATATATATATATATATATATATATATATATATATATATATATATATATATATATATATATATATATATATATATATATAACATATGTGACATAACATGTATATCCGCTACATTAACTTTCACTTTCGCTTTATATGCACTTTCTTATATTTGGTTTCCACATCATTTTATTCATCTCTCCCTTAGGAGTGCTTATCAGAATCTCATAACAGAGGCATGCCTTAGCATCCAAGCTGATTACATTTATGTTTATATTGTTCATTATTCAGATATGCATTATATAAGTATTTCAAGATAAACGTAATAATGAATTGAGAGGGGCACAAATATAATAGGTACTGGTTGTACCGCATACAAGATCAACAGAATGCCGAACAGAAGTGCCCAGAACATTTAACAGAGTGCCAGAGCACTTATGTGAGTGTCGTAGCATTGAACAAATCATTACTTGAAAACAAAGAAGCAGTAGAGCACTAGACAAGAGGCCGAAAAGAATATTCCTATTATTCACTATCCAAATTTTAAGGTGCATAAAATTATATTTGTTTCAGTTATTTTATTCCAGCCTTAATAATATTCATGTAGTTGTAGTAACCCAAAATGAAAGAATCTATATTCATTTCTAACGGTTAGCCCTTAATCATTTGCTTAGATTTTGTAAGAATAGCAATCAAAATGCTGTAAGTGCAGTAGAGCAAAGGAACAAAGCATGTCCAAGAACTGGTTTGCCGAGGTGAAGAGGTTTGCCTAGGCGAAGCATCCCCTTGCCTAGGCGAAGCATCCCTTTGCCTAGGCGAAGCAAACATGGTTTAGGAGACAGTCTCGGGTTTGCCTAGGCGAATAGACCTTCGCCTAAGCAAGCACTCCTTTGCCTAGGCGAAGAGGCGTCGGGCTAGAACATAAATGAGACATTTTTGCCTTATTTCACGGGACACATCCAATCCAAAACAAAACAAATTCAAACCAAATCACAAACCCCCACTCAAGCCAACCAAAAACACATTTATGGAAGAGTTAGGGTTTTCCTAACACACACATAAACAAAGAAGGTGTTAGGATAGTTTCCTAACCTTGATTTTCTTGAAGACTTCAACCAAGCTTCCATTTGTCCTCACTTTCTTCTTCTTTTTTTAACACAAACAAGTAAAGACCTAAACAAAAGGAGAAAAAGCAGACCAAGAATTTGGTTCTTCTCCCAACCGTATGCCCTAACCCCGAAGCCAAAAATGAAGACTTTCTTTCCCTAAAAGACAATTTGTTGTCTTAAGGATTCGCTCAAACTTTAAATTTCAAGCAGAAGGTCCTTCCCTTCTTCAATTTGAAAATTAACTTATCATAATTCTACCTTAGCATATAACCTTTTAACTTAATGTCCATTAAATCCCTAATTTGATAATTTACCATTCTCCTCTTTACTTCTTTAATAAGTCCGGCTATATCCTTGTTCACACTTAACTATTAAATTTCTGAAAAACACAAATTTGATTTCCATTATACCCTAAACATGTTATAAAACTACTAGGATAAAATTTGGGGTGTTACATAGTACCCCTTCATTTACTAACCTTTTAATCCTTTGAATGGAGATGTGTCCCAATCTCTGGTGTCATAATAAGGAGGACTCTTCATTCATAACACTTCGTTTAACACCATCAATTAGACTTAATGAGTTATAAGCATTATTATCTCGCAACTGTACATAATAAAGACCATCACACAAAATACCATATCCAATAACCTCTGATTTTATTAATAATGTAAAACCATTAACCTTAAAGTTACAAGAAATCCCTAAGGGTACGAATGCTGAAATTGAAAACAAATTCCTAGAAAAACTAGGTACATAGAAGGTCTTTTCCAACTATGAAACAAAATTGCTTGACAACTTTAAACTATATAAGTCCCTCGATGAGTTTCCACGGAGTCAATTCTCCTCTCGATTGGATGTATAGCTCAATGCCCGTTTCTCGAGGTTTCATACCCCGCAAGGTACTTGAAACATAGATTGTAGAACCAAAGTCAATCCACTGGGCGTTAGCGATTACACCAGAAATTTGATTCATAACATACGAATGAAAGTACCTTTCTTTTCGTCATGCTTGTGCTTTGCAATAGCCCTTCATTGTGGTTCCTCTTACAAAGAAACATGTGGATTCCTGATGTCTTCTTGGGTTGAGTCTTGCCATTTCCTAGTTCTTAGCATTATTCTTCCTTTGTTATTGAGAAAGATAGTGACTCTGTTCCACTGCAAATACTAGAAAGGCCACATGGTCAAAGTTCAATCGACCAACTCCTTATGTGTGTTATAGGAGATCTTGAATGGGCTAAACCGAGGAGAAAGAGTACATAAAATATATTGAACGAGGAAGGACGCCGATATGGTTACTTCTAGGTTCTTTAACTGAGCCGCTATGTCCATCGTGTGCATTATGTCATCACGCACACTGTAACACCCCGAAATATACCCTAGTCGTTTTCGACATGTTTAGGGTATTTTGTAAGCATAATTTGACTGTTTCGTGAGTTAAATGCGTAAACACTGAAATCGGTGACCGAAATTTACAAGATTTAAGGACAAATTGTAATTTGTCCAAAAGGGGCCTAAAAGACATGAATTGATGAGTTTGAGGCCAAAATGAAATAAAGGAAACTTGGAATACAAATGGCCAAGAGTTGGAGGGCTTAAAAGCAAATAATGAAACTTAACCCAAAAATGGGTTTTTAGAGGGCCAAACAAGGCCTTAACAAAATCTGATTTTAAAAGACCAAATTGGTCTCATTTGGGGAGAACCGGATGGGAGAAGAGAGAAGAAGAGGAAGAGGAAGAGCAGTTAAGAAAGGAAAAAAGAGAAGAAGAGAAGAGAAGCCAAGCAAGCCAAGGTATGGAAACCGGATTTAGTGTATGGAACTTTGGATTTCAGACATGGTCACATGGACTTAAGGCTTTGTATGGTGAATATCTTATCTCCAAAGGTGGTTTTGATAAAATTCGTATCCAAACCTTGGATTTTGAAAGCTTAGGGGTTGATAAAAACCCCATATGGTACATGATAATCATAGAATCCTCTCTATTAGATGGATTCATGGTTAATTGAGAGTTTTGAGTTAGTTTAGAATAAACCCTAACTAAACATCATGTTTGGTTTGTGTATGGGTCATAACTCATATTAGAATGCTCTTGAAGTGATCCATGAAATAATTTGGAAGAAAGATATCCATTGAAAGAGGAATTGAATAGAAAAGAGATTCCAAGGTGAATTGGAAATGGTTTAGATGTGTGCTTGATGGCTAGAATTGATTTGAGTATCAAAATTATGAAAAATGAGAAAACACACATTTTAGGCATTTCAGGTGATCGTAATGTGGGGTGGTACACTTTGCATTCGTCATTTTTGGCCAATGTGTACGATGACATTAGGGGTGTACGGCATAATCTCTCGCTCGTTTTCTCTTATTCTGACCAAGCCGATTTTGGCCATAACTTACCATTTAACCGATTTGAGTGATTCAAGTGGCTACGTGAAAATAGAGACACTTCATGAGAACAAAACTTAAAGAATAGGCATTGCCAAATTCCTGATCCTAAGTGGCCTAAAAATTTACTCAAAGTGGCCATGTGCAAAGCCAAATTCTGGTTCCAGCTTTGAACATAGAGTAGTCCGGGGCTGTTTCGGACATAACTTGAGTTTCAAAAGGTTCGAATTGGGTGATTCCAGTTGAATAGAACCTCTTAGCACCTTAGGATTTCTTAAAAAAGAGTTCAAAGAGATAGTGCCAAATATGAAGTTAAGACCCCGAAAAAGGGAGTATCTCAAACTGGTCCCTGTAATGACTAGTTAAGTATGAAATTGCCATAACTTCAGTTTGTATGATCCGGAATGAGTGATTCCAACTTGGGTAAAGTAGGACTAGAAGATTTATAAATAAGTTGTGATTACATACGATCATACCTTACCAAGATATGAAGGACGACCGTCATGAACACCTAAGGGGCTGGCAGAATGCCCTATTATAAGATAGTAAGACCTCATATAATTGTAAAACCACCCAAGACCGCTATTATTAAATGACACAGCACTTGTCCTGATTAGTACTTCTGGTACTTGATTAGTGCCATGCACTCCGATTAGTACTTCTAGATTTGATTGGTGCTCCCAAGACTCGATTAGTAATTTCCTACATTCTCGATTAGTGCCCCAGACTCCGATTAGTACTTCGTACTCCGACTAGTGCTACTAAGACTTAACTAGTACTTCGCACTTGATTAGTGCCACGGCACCTCGTCTGCTATGCTAAGGCACTTATCCCGTTAAGTGATAAGGCACTCGTCTCCGACTAATGCGCTACGCACTCATATCAGAGTAGTATCTTTCTCGGTACTTATTGTGTTGTGTCCTACCTATTCGTGACATCGGTCTTATAGAAGTCAAAACAAGAAATTATATGATAAGACTTAACAAAAGAATAAGAATAAAAGATTTGAATGTACCTTCAGAACTGTCTCAGAGTACCTACTCTGCACTGCCTCGAATAAGTTCCAGAGGTACCCACGGCAATTCGTCTCCGATTGCTCGAGTAACTACGGCAATTCCTCAGATCTGAAATGTCTCCCAGAGTACCTACTTCGGTACCCCAGATTTAATTAAGTTCATTCGTCTTCGATGAAGTTCTGTAGTACCTATGGTACCTGCCTCCGATTAACTCCTGCCTCTCGATATCCCCGTAGCATCACTGCACTCGATCCGATAAGTTCCGTAGTACCTACGTACCCCAGATCCGAGCAAGTCTGCCTCTTTCTTGTATCTGATGTCTCGCAGTACCAAGGGTACCCTGCATTCGAGTAAGCTCCCGTCTTGTATCCGATTGTCTCGTAGTGATCACGTGGGTACTTGTATTTGATTTAGTTCCGTAGTACCTACTTGCATTGGCTCAATAAGTCCCGTAGCACCTACAGTACCCTTCAGATCCGATAAGTCCTCAGATCCGAGCAAGTCCTGCCTCTGATTTAGTTCTCGTAGTACCACGGGTACTCGTGATCAATAAGTCCCGCTCTGACAGTTCTCGTAGTACCTACCGGTACTCCCGTATTCGATGGCTCGTCACTGACAGCTTCGTAGCACTCATCAGATCAGACATTTGGATTAAGTTCCCTGTCGTATCTTATTGAGTCTCCAGTATCTACTATGATATTCTTGCAGATCTAATCAAGTCCAGCAGTACCTACTTCGCATCCCGCACGGGTAAAATAAGTATAAGTCCAAAGAGTACCTAAGGGTACTCTCGCATCCCCAGAAATAAGTATATGTATCCGTTTCGATCAGACCGGCTACGGACTAATGTCCATACCTGATATGTATCTGTATACGTCTGATCTGACCTTGTATGTGATACGATTATGATTAGTCTCGACCATCGTACCTTACTGCACCTTCGCGCACAAGGATAAGATCCAGAAGATAAGCATATGCCCATAAGACCAAAGATAAGTTCCAGAAGACAATTATAAGTTCCAGAATACATGTATGAGATTCGAATACATGTGTAACACTCAGAATACACGTATAAGATCCTCAAAACCAAGATAAAATTCAACACAAGATAAGTTCCAGAAGACCAGGATATACTGAAAGGCAAGTATAAAATACGGCACAAGATAAGTTTTGTAGTACTTACAAGTACTCCGTATGAGAATAAAACCCACAAGACACGCTCAGAATCTCGCAATACCTACGCCGGGTACCTCCTGAACTCAAGGTAAACTCGTGAGTATAAGTATAAGTTCTGTGAATTCTACGGAGTCCCTAATAAACATGTCCGTAAAGTATAAGTTCAGAATCTCCACGGAGTCCCGAATAAACATAAGTCCGTAAAGCTTAAGTTCTCAGAATCCCGGGCGGAGTCCCGACAAACATGTTTCGTTATAAGAAGAAGTACTTGTATAAGTTCATAATATAAATGGCTGAAATTTATATTATCTGTTATTGTTTTATGCAACGTGTAAGTGGGCGTATGTAAGACATATGTTTCTACTGTTGTGAAGCTTAGCACGGGTTTTAATCCGTGTAGGTACGTGAGAAGACATTCAAGACTCCTCGTGATACAATAACACACTGTGAAGGGTTCACTACATATAGGTTCTGTGTTCGATTTGTAATGTAAAGTCCAGCTTTATATGTAAATGGGACTCGCTTATATGTGTCTAGATTTTGATGGACACCACCTCTATATCTGTTTCTTTGATTTATATATAATATTTGATTTTGTTATAGGATGTGGGCCATACCCACAAAGCCGCTTGGCTTTTAAAAAAAAAAAAAATCGTAAAAGAGCTCCCAAGATTTTTGGTCCGTCCCTAAACGGCCTGATCCTCACTAACGGGCCTGACCAAATTCGGCGTGACAAGTTGGCAGGTATCGTGTTTGTGTCAGGGCGTTTCGATAAGTCTCGACAAGGATACCTACATAGTAATATGTTGGCCTAATGCGGATGTCCTGTATAAGTCCCAATCCCGCTTTAAAAGATTAGGACTGGAAAGTTAGTTCTGATGGAGCTTTTGTCAAGCTCAAGAGAGAGAGTCACGCCCAGCCTTCAAAGACATGAAAAGAAAGATCCTGATACATGCACATGCACTCGTTAGAGTATGAATTTCGAGGACGAAATTTTTATAAGGAGGGGAGAATTGTAACACTCCATAAATATACCCTAGTCGTTCGACATGTTTAGTATTTTGTAAGAGATAATTTGACCTGCTTCGTGAGTTAAAATGCTAAACACCTTAACCAGACCCTAAATTCATAGAGATTTAAGGACAAAATGTAATTTGTCCAAAAGGCCTAAAGACATGAATTGATGAGTTTGAGGCCAAAATGAAATAAAGGAAACTGGAATACAAATGGCCAAGAGTTGGAGGGCTTAAAAGCAATAATGAAAACTTAACCCAAAATAATGGGTTTTTAGAGGGCCAAACAAGGCCTTAACAAAATCTGATTTTAGTGCCACCAAATTGGTCTCATTTGGGAGAACCGGGATGGGAGAAGGAGAGAAGAAGAGGAAGAGGAAGAGAAGAAGAAAGCCAAGAGAAGAAGAGAAGAGAGCAAGCAAGCTAAGGTATGAAACTGGATTTATGTGTATGGAACTTTGGATTTGTATGGGTCACATGCTGCTGGAATTTAAGGTTTGTATGGTGAATATCTGATCTCCAAAAGCTAGGTTTTGATAAACTGTATCCAAACTGGATTCTTTGAAAATAGTTGATAAAACCCCATATGGTACATGATAATCATAGAATCCTCTATTAGATGGATTCATGGTTAATCGAGAGTCTTGAGTTAGGCTTGAATAAACCTAACTAAACATCATATGTTTGGTTTGTGTATGGGTCATAACTCATATTAGAATGGTTTTTGAAGTGATCCATGAAATAATTTGGAAAGAAAGATATCCATTGAAAGAGGAATTGAATAGAAAAGTAGATTTCAAGGTGAATCGTGAAATGGTTTAGATGTGTGTTCATGTATAGAATTGATTTGAGTATCAAAATTATGAAAATGTGAGAAACACACATTTTAGGGGCATTTCAGACTTGTACCGGGTACACTTGCATTCTGGTTGGTTTTTTGGCCAATGTGTACCAGACACATTAGGGGTGTACTCCATGACACCTCGCTCGCTTTCCTATTCTGACCGCTTGTATTTTTGCCATAACTACTCATTTCCTCTCTTATCCGATTTGAGTGATTCAAATGGCTACTTTGAAATAGGACTTCAAGGAGAAAAATCCAAAGAAATAGCATCACAACCCTGATCCTAAGTGGCTCAAAAATTCACCTCCAAAGTGGGGGCCATGCAAGCCAAATTTGGTTCCAGCTTTGAACATAGAGTAGTCCGGGTTATTTCGACATAACTTGAGTTTCCTGTTCGAATTGGGTGTGATTCCAGTTGAATAGAACCCCTTAGCACCTAGCTTTAAAAAGTTCAAAGAGATAGTGCCAAATATGAAGTTAAGACCGAAAAGGGAGTATCTCAAACTGGTCCCTGTAAATGACTCAGTTGGCATGAAAATGCCATAACTTCAGTTTCCATGATCCGATTCAAGATTCCAACTCTTGGGTAAAGTAGGATCCATAGAAGAATAAGATTCCATAAATAAGGTGTGATTACATACGCATCATACCTTACCAGTATATGAAGGACGATCTGTCATGAACACCTAAGGGGCTAAGAATGCCCTATTATAAGATAGTAAGTTACTGACCTCATATAATTGTAAAACCACCTAAGACCAGTTATTAAATGACACAGCACTCTTGTCCTGATTAGTACTTCGGTACTCCTGATTAGTGCTACGGCACTCCTGATTAGTACTTCATCTCACATTAGTGCTCCTAAGACTCTCGATTAGTAATTTCCAGATTCGACAAGGCACTACATTCTCTCGACTAGCACTTCTGCAGACTTTGATTAGTGCTACGACACTTGTCCTGCTATGCTAAGGCACTCCGTCCCGTTAAGTGCTGGCACTCCCGTCTCGACTAATGCTACGGCATTCTCCAGATCAGATAGTATCTTCGGTACTTATTGTGTTGTGTCCTACTCATTCGCATTACCTGATCTAGGTGTCAAACAATTATATGATAAGATTCTAAATAGAGAATAAGAATAAAGATTTGAATGTACCTCTCAGTCTGCTCGTAGTACCCACGGTACCGCCTCCGAATAAGTTCTATAGTACCTAATGGTACTCTGTCTCCTGATTAAGCTCTATAGTACTAATGGTACCTTCAGACTGAAAATGTTCGTAGGTACCTACGTGTACCCCCAGATTTAATTAAGTTCGCTCGGTCTCTCGATGGTTCTCAGAGTACCTATGGGCAATTCTGTCTCTCGATTAACTCCTATCTCTCGATTAAGTCCCTTCAGAGTACCTAATACGGGTACTCTCGACCGGAAGTTCAGAGGACTCCACTGCACTCGTATCCGAGTAAAGTTCCACTCAGACTGATAAGTTCGCAGCACTACTGATACCTCAGATCCACGAGTAAGTCTGCCTTGTATCCGATTGTTGTTCCGTAGTGTACCTACCGGGTACCTTGCATTTGATTTAGTCTGCAGTACCCACGGTACCGCCGTCTTGAATAAGTCCTCGTAGCATCTACGGTACTCCTCTTCAGACCGATAAGTCCCGATCCGATAAGTCCTGCCTCTTATTTAGTTCTCGTAGTACCTACGGGTACTCCCGATCTCAATAAGTTCGCCTCCAGACAGTTCTCAGAGTACCCACTGCACTGCATTTGACGGCTTTGTTCCGCCTCTGATTAAGTTCCTCTCGTGAGTACCGACCGGTACCCCGTATTTGATTGCTCGGCCCAGATCTTATTGAGTTCGTAGTATCTACTTTATTATTCTTGTATCTAATCAAGTCCGCAGGAGGCCCACGGGTACCCCAGACGGGTAAAATAAGATAGTCCAAGAGTACCTAAGGGTACCTTGTATCCAGAAATAAGTATATGTATCCGCTCAATTTCAGACCGCTACGGACTAATGTCCATACCCGATATGGTATCCGTATGTCCGATCCGACCTTGTATGTGATAATGATTTATGATTAGGTTCGACTCTACCGTATCTACGGGTACCTTCACAAGGATAAGATCCTAAGATAAGCATATGCTCCATAAGACCAAAGATAAGTTTCTGGTAAGACAATTATAAGTCTCCAGATTCATGTATGAGATTTGAATACATGTGTACTTTAATACACGATAAGATCCAAAACTCAAGATAGTGTCTCGAAATACCAAGATAAGTTCCGTAAGACTGTGATATACTTCGTGAGTACAAGTATAAGATATCAAGTCAAAGATAAGTTTGTAGTAATTTACAAGTACTTCCGTATGAGAATAAGTTCAAGAACACAAGACACACTCGTAACTTCGCAATACCCACGGTACGTCCGAACTGTAAACCTCAAGAGTATAAGATGTTCTGAATCTACTGAGTCCCGAATAAACATAAGTCCGTAAAGTATAAGTGCCTCAGAATTCCTAATGAGTCCCGACAAACATAAGTCCGTAAAAGTTTAGTTCACTCCCGCGGAGTCCCGAATAAACATAAGTCTCTGTTATATAAGAAGAAGTATTTGTATGGTTCATAATATAAATGCATGAAATTTATATTATCTATTATTGTTTTATGCGTTAAATGTGTATATGCATAAGATATATGTTCTACTCAAGCGCAAAGCTTTTCTAAGATTTGCCTAATCCGTAGGTACATGAGAAGACATCTCAAGATCTTCCGTGATACCGGCCAATAACACACCAGAAGGGTTCACTACACGAGGTTCCGTGGCTCGATTTGTAATGTAAAAGTCCAAGCCAGATACGTGAACTGGATCATATATGTGTCTAGATTTGATGCAATCAATTCCTGGTGTCGTTCTCGATTTATATATTATTTGATTTTACAAAGATGTGGGCCATACCCACAGTGAAGCGCCGGGCTTTAAAAAAAAAAAATCGGTGCACCGCATCTGGGTCTCGCGTCCCGAACCGATTCGATCCGGCCACCGGGTCGGACCGAAATTCGGGGCGTGACACACACCTTTCACTCCAGTGAGCCTAAGGGTGGAGAACTGAATAATAAGAGTATTGGCAAGAGACTTCACGGACTTGGCGAATTGATCATCAATTTCCTTTAACAAGTCCTGAATCTTATCATGCTTCTCAATAGAACCACGTATACCAGCAAAAATGTGAGTTTTAATGAACATAACGGATAGGCGATTAGACATTTCCTAGTTTTCATACAACTCAATAGCAGATTTAGTGCTGGTAACCAAGATGGTCGAGGGCTCATCTTTCCTAATGGCATAGTCTATATCAATGCAACCTAATTGGAGCAAGACCGACTCTCTCTCTCCAGACCTTATAGTTATCTCCCTTAAGTTCGGGAATTTCAAGTCTAATTTCAAAATAAGTCTAGGTTTGAGTAACTACAATTAAAGAAATAAGGTTTTATCAATAATTGTTTTGAGGTCATAGCCTTGATGTATGTCTTATCAATGTAAAAACACACTATGACACTATGAACATAGAATCCTCACTGTACAAAAGTTCCACTCTATTAGATTTACCTTTGACTTAAATAGAGACTTACCTAGAGACATAGAACTTGTCATTAGGTTAAAGTTCTACTTAATTAGATTCAATCCCTATTACTCCTTATGATAAAACTATTAGAATATGTTCATATTCTCAATTCCTATGGGTAAATAGAGAATTACAAACCAATATTTTATCCTAATTAATAAAAAATACATACTTACATACATACATACATATATATATATATATATATAGAGAGAGAGAGAGAGAGAGAGAGAATTAATTACAATTTATTACACAATGATATTTTCTAAAATGTACAATTTTATTAATCAAGGTGTTGTGGCTAATCTTAATTAATAAAATTATGCAAATCACCCAACAAGATAAAATTTTAAAATAAAATAAAAAAATTTCTTTCTTTCTTAGCTCCATGGGCCCTGGGTCAGGAAACTTAGGCTCACTGTATTGCATGCTTCTGGGCTTGCTACATGACAAACCCTTGGCTTTTCTTTTTTTGAATTATTATTACATGTTTAGGAATCAACATATAGAAAATGTTTGATTAACTTATTCAAATATTAATCCATAAAATTATAGAGATAATGAAATAATATCTCCAAAAAATGAGTAAAACCGAAAAAAAAAAGTATTTTATGAGATTACCCGGAAACATTAATATGTTTGAAAAACCTTAATTCAAACATATTAATCCTTATCTTTATCTACATAAATTAAAATTATAGAGATAATGAAATAATATGTCCAAAAATTAGTGTGAGAAAAAATTATTTTTTGAGATTATCCCGAAACATTAATATGTTTGAAAAACCTTAATTCAAACATATTAATCCTTATCTTTATCTCCAAATAAAACACATGCAAAGTCGGATAACTAAATCCTAAACAATAGCATGTAATATGGAATAACCGAATTGGAAGAAAATCCCTCAAAATAGCCAAAGAATACAAAGTCATTGGCTCTGATACCAAATGCTATAGTTAGAATATCTAAATTAGAACAAACAAATTATATTAAATGCGAAACTTAATTTATCATATCTTCAGACATGATTGTTAAATTCAAACAGAGAATCTGAGGAATCGTCTGGTACCTAGACACTCTTTCTCCTAATGGTGCTGGATGAATTTATTGAATATGGTAACCAAGGACCCATCAGATAAGTCACCATACATATAAGGAGTCATCACCCTATACAACCATTATTAGAGAGTAAAATATGGAATTAATGGCCACAAAAATAGGCCAATAATAGAAGGATTTAATCCTCTTTGCTGTTAGAATACTTAATCAAGAGGGCTGGGTCCTTAATCAAGTTGTAACATATTTGCCTACCCACCATAAATTGATTCTGCGCCGCTTGATACTATCCGTGGGGTGTTTTCAAACCATTTCAATCATTATGATATTAAAAAAACTGAAAAAAGGAATAGACCAATATGAATATCCAACAAAATATAATAAGATTAAATGTTACTTAAATAAGGAGTGTGGACCCAAAAGTAATGTGTTAATCATTAATACTTGTAATATAATAATTCATCCTACCACAATCGTGTAGTTGGGTGAGGTTCTTTGTTTTTTTAACATTTATTTTGTCGTTTCATGCATAAAAATATGGAAATAAATGAGTATGATATCATCCCTATTCATCTAATTTCTCACGGGGTTAAAATATAGTTTGAATTAGAAAAATACCCTCTCAAATGACTATCATTGCTTGACTTAAATAAATAATATTCAATGAATTAAGTTAGAAAAATGTGTCACAAATGGGTAGTTTGTTTGAAGTGATTTTAGATTTTACTTAAAAGTATTTTTTGTCAAAGTGGGGTTTTTTTTTTTTATAAAAATGTTTTTAGGAGAATTATTTACAAAATACTTTTCAAAAAACACTTTTAAGTGATTTTCTGACACTAACTTTTTTCTTCAGATTTTTAGAAGTGTGTCATAAATTTTGTCGGACAACTAGAAAGGTTAAAAAGTAAAACACTTCCTGAAATTAATGTGAAATTAATTCAAAATAAGGTTGACAAAATTGAATTAGAATTTTATTTATATTGTATACAATCTATGAATGATACAAAATAATATTATTTCTGATATTATATTATAGTAATAATCTTATTATTTTTATTTAATTTTTTGAAAATAAAAATATTTTTATTGATTTAAACAAGCAATACATTGATGGAAACATATAACTGTAAATAGTTAAAATCACAAGGATTAAACAAATTCGCGCACAAGATAATACTCTAATTTCAAAGATATCGACAGATAATTTATTTTGATTTATTTTTATCGATCAGATACTTTGTCTATACGTATTTGTCTCCGACACAAATAAACGATTGGGAACTACTATAACGACACACAACCACACACATTGTACAAAAGACGATAAACTACATGTCACACCACATCGACGACATTACATCACGAAAAACATATTAAACCTAGATAATGCACTGGGAATAAATCCACTTTATCAATTTAAAAATAAATTGGGAAAACGAGGAGCGATTTCCAAAGTTTAATAATGATAAAAATCATACTTGCTTAAGGAAAGAAAATAATAGGATTTAAAAAAAGTCAATAGAAAAAGGAGGTTAGGGTTTTAAGGGAAAAGCAAATTTATTTTTATTTATTTTTTAAAGTTCTAATTTATAACTTTTATTTTAGGGGTTATAATTTATTTTAAATTAATAAATAATGATATATTGTATGGTTTTCAGATATCTTTAATATTGTATTTCATGATAGCTTCATAGCACTCGTATTTTTTAACGTAATTCTTTAATTTATTTAATAGAAGATTTTTCCCCTCAAATTATCCTTCTAATTAACAATTTAACAAGTCTTGAGAGTTTTCAATTTTATTTTAGGTTGAAATTTGATGAGAGTTTATTAAACAACTTCGATAGGCATATTGTTGAGTTATTAAATCGGTTTATCAAACATTCTCTTGATGTAGACTAATTTTTTAATTAATTAGATATCAAATTGAATAAACGTAATTTTAATATATTAATTTTTGTCCATCATGTTTAACTCATGTGATAGAGCACTCAACGTTTAAAAAATACAGGACATAGGGAAGGAAAGGGTCTCGAGTTCGAGTCCTAATAAGGACAATTTACTACGTTATAATTAAAATATTTAGGTTTTTTTTTTTAAAAGACTTAAGCTTAACTATTTTCCTCTTATTGACTATGTAGTTGGAAGTTAATTTAAGGAAGAACTGATAAGTCTTAAGTCATGGTACAAATAATTTTTATTATGGGTCATTTGATTAAAAGACATTTTGAAACTTGAATTTAAAAAATCCAACTATCCATCAATTTTTTACCTATTTTGACCAAAATATTCTCATTGTTTTCTTGTAAAAATAACCATTTTATTTCAAAGATACATGTACATAAAATGGTAAAGAGAATTTTTATTTATAATGAATTATTTTTCAAGAAAAAATATGGAGAGTTTTTTTATGAACAAAAAAATATTTTTATTGATTCAAATTAGCAATACATGCACATCGATAGAAACATAGAATCAAAATCATTAAAAATCATAGAGGATGAAATGAAATAGTATTCAGGTTAATGACATAATGAATAGACTTAAAGCCTATATAATTGATAGTTGAACCTATATATTTGATATAACTATTATGATTATAATACATATAATTATAGTTTTACAGAATATTGATGACCATTAATTTGACATATTGTTACTGATCGGATATACTTTGCTCGTCTGAATCACTCTCATATAAATAAACATCCCATCACGACAACAACAAAAAAACGCCACACCAAGACAACAACAATCGTATGTCACACCAAGATGACAACAACTACTCGTCACATTAAGATAAAATACGAAAAAACAAATTAAAACCTAAATCTTATGGAATAACCAATTTATTGAGAAAGAAAACGATCAAAAGATGTACATAGAAGTGGTTTTAGGCCAAAAATTACCAAAATATCACTCTTCCTTACTTCAATGAAAAGAGGTTAACAGAGAAAAAGATGACTATGTTTTTCAGCGTGAATAAAATATGGAGAGACTTAGATTTAAAAAATTTGAGTTATTTCATGTTAATAACATGTGATTTGAATTTTATGTCACATTGGCATACACCTTCACCATGCATGAAAAAATTGAAAGGAAAAAACTTCTCGGTTTTTTTTAATCTCCTTTGCCAGCTATTAAATGTTAAATATTATAGGTTATTAAAATTTATAGTTAAAAGTCACAACAATTTAAAAAAAATAAAAAGAACAAAAGAAAACCCTAATTCCAAAACTAGAAAGCACATGATAACTTCCAAACAGCATCTAGGGTTACACAAAGAACAAACCAATGCACCTACAAGTATAGCAGGTCACACCATGGATTCAGATTGGTTGATTCAATCACACCCAACGCTGAGCTTTGACAGTTTGACTCTGAAGATCACCTACCATTTTTGACCTCAACACACCCAAAAAACACTCCTATGCTCCCCATTTCCCCTTTTGACCCAATCTTCATCCCACATTATTTATCTCTGAAAACCCTAACTTTTCATTTTCGATTTGATGGTTAAGATCTGATTAATATACCATTCTTAGTTCCATTTCCATCATACTGAAAAACCCTAGACAAGACTCTCACAGACTTCTAGGGTTTAAAGATTGACACGTGTCAAGTAACACATGCAACAAGGCCCCCATGTTACGTATCAAAGCCGCCCAAGTAGGAAGTCTTGTCTTGTTACTTAATTGAAACCCTAACCCTAACCCTAACCCCAAAATCACATCATTTAATATCAGTTTGTATGATGTTTTTAGAGAGAAAATGAAAGAAACCCATTGGGTAAGAAAGTGAAACGGATTAACAAAGGCAGCCAATTGGAGCAGATGATAGCAGTTGGCCTGGCAATGTCAAGTTGTCAACAACCCATAAACAAGCCGTCCATTCTGTGGTACTGGGAAAGTTTATTATCCCCCAGCTTATAATGGAATGCTCCTCCATTACTTTCCTTTCTCTTTCTTTTTCTCTGCTTTTGGTCCTTTTTTTCAACCATCTCTCAAGGAAGAAGAAGAGAGAGAGAGAGAGGGAAGAGGATTTGATTTTCTGATCAGAGATGGGGAGAGGGAAGATTGAGATCAAGAGGATTGAGAACTCAAGCAACAGACAGGTGACTTATTCAAAGAGGAGAAATGGGATTATGAAGAAGGCTAAGGAAATCACTGTTCTCTGTGATGCTCATGTCTCTCTTGTTGTCTTTGCTAGCTCTGGAAAGATGCATGAATATTGCAGCCCTTCTACAACGTACGGAATTCCCTTCTTTTATTTTTCCTTCCTTGATATGTGTTTCTTTGATTAATTCCTTCTGGGTTTCTTTTTCTTTCTTTTTTCTAACTCCCTCTCCGCTTGTTTTTTTTCTATGTGGGTGTTTTCTACTTGGTGAAGGTTGATTGATATCTTGGATAGGTATCACAAGCAGTCTGGGAAGCGGCTATGGGATGCCAAACATGAAGTGGGTTTTTTTTTTTTTTTTGTGATATATTTCCCCTCTCTTCCTGTCATTTATCTGGAGTTTCTTGCTTGCCCCAATGGAAAACAACTTACTTCTTTTGCTAAAAATATGCTAAGAAGCACAAAATATGAATTCTATGAACAGATCTATAAATGGGATGCCTTCCTTTCTCTCTCTTTCTTTTATTCTATTATATTTTAATAGAAAACCCTACACCATATGAAATGTAACATCCATGAACAGATCTGGTAGTAGAACATACTTTCTCCCTTTATTTGTTTGTAAAAATCAATGAAACTACATGGGATTTTCGTTCTTAGCATGAAAAAGAAATAAATGATTTCCATGAATAGATCTACTGATGAAATCTCTTTCTCTCTTTCTCTCTTTCTTTTATTCTATTATGATGTTCTAAGAACTGATGTTACAGATCTGCTCAACTCTTTTTGATCTCTTCAAGAACATGTCTCTTCTACTTACTTGTTAAGGTTTGCTAACTGTTAAGAGAAAAACTCATGTCAGAATCTCAGCAATGAACTGGATAGGATCAGAAAGGAGAATGATAGCATGCAGATTGAACTCAGGTGATAGATCTCTCCTTCTCTTTAGATCATCTCTCTCTCTCTCTCTCTCTCTTTCTCTCTCTTATTTACATGTATGTTACAGGCATCTGAAGGGGGAGGATATCTCATCTCTTGGCCACAAAGAGCTCATGGCCATTGAGAATGCCCTTGATGTTGGCCTTGCTAGTATTCGCAATAAACAGGCAATTATTTCTCTTCCTTTCTTATATTTTACAGACAAATTGGTCGAGGTTCTGAAAAGAGGCAAAATATCCAAAAATAACTTCTCCCTTTGTGCCTTTTATTCCATGGCAGGTGGAACTCTACAAGATGGTCAAGAAAAATGTAAGTATAGAGTCTATAAAGAGACAAGCAATTAAAGATTGTTTGTCTATATATATTCGTCTCTATGGGTCTTTCTTATTTGATCTGCAAATACCAAACAGAGGGAAAGATACACTACTAGAAAAATTGATTTTAGCTACAACAAAAAAGTAGTAGCTAAACTATTTATTTTAGTAGCTAAATATCTTTAGCTACTAAATAGCTACTATAGGACGAGGTAGCAAATTCTTGTAGTTATGCCAGAAGGCTACTAGTAGTAGCTATTAGCCATTGCGTTACACATAAAATGTCATATAATTTAGCTTACTCATATATAATAGTAGCTAAATGAAAATATAGTAGCTAATTGTGTATGAGGCTTATTATATATAGCTACTACTTAGCTACTATATTACGTAGTAGCTAAATAGCTACTAACAACAAGAGTAGTTAATGTAGAATTTAATAGCTAACATAGTAAATATGGCTTATTTATTTGATAGTTACGAATTAGCTTACTCAATAATGAAGTAGCTATAATTGAGAATGCATAATATAATTTCATTAAAAACAATATATAAGTTACTTAGCTACTACATGACATAGTAGCTATTTTTAGTGACTGAATTAGGTAGTAGCTATTTAACGAATAATTTTGTGTAGTAGTTATGTAATGTAGCTGTTTAACTACTGAATTAGTATCTAAATAGTAATAGCTAGTTATGACTAAACTAAGGTAGTAATTCAATTTATAATTAAATTAATTATTAAATTATTAGAACCTAAAACAACACAAAAAATTAAAATGAAATAAAAATTATAAAATTATCAAGTAAAATTAACGTCCAACCGAATAGCATAAACCAAAAATAACGTGTGCTAAATCCCATGTTCTAGATAGCCATACACAGACCAAAAAAGTTCAACAGGAATGTTCACATATCACGTATAGGGGATCATTCGTGGTGGGGCCATTTGTGGTAGTGTCATCCATTACTTGACTGCATCGATGCTTATATTCAGGCCGATTGAGAGCTAAAGCCCTTAGTAAAGCCTTAACCTCATCAGTGTCGATCTATATTCTTGAACCTTAGTATCCACTTCCTCTGTCTTCAAACAATTTGCTCCCTGAAATCGCCACGTGACGCTCAAGATCATTCCTCGGATGAGCATGTAGTGGAATGGTAAGATGGGTCACTCGTATACCGAAGATTGGTCACCTAACTGTGATATGAGTCGCTTCATGCGATCAGCTACCACAACTGTAGGCATGCCGCAGATCTCGGCCGATAGGATGCCGTGTTCTCTCCTCGAACCTTCATCTTTTACCATCCTCGTTGCATTTCGATGTACGCCTTCTAAAAAATTTGAATAGAGATTCAGATTAATATATGAATGTATAAAAAACTTGAATTAATATAATATACTTTTAATTTATTTACCTGATTGGCGAGCCTCATCAACTCCATAAACGAGTGGTCTTTAGAAGCGCAGGCTGTTGATGGATTTGGATAAGGGATGGCTTCTTCCCGGTCTCTTTCTCCTATATAGAAATATTAGTAAAATTAGAAGATATATTTGTTATGATCTTACAAATCAAAATAGAATAAAAGTAAGGCATGGCACTTGCCAATCCTCCTAACATGCTCGAGAATGAAATGGAACCCCAAGCAGGTTCAAGGTCCTGCACCGGTCCCGCCTTGCCGACGATTCGTAGACATTCGCTCGATCGAGTCCAAACTCGTTAGCATCTCCATGCGCTTCATTCCACCTTGCCCGACGGGACTCGTGAACATGCACCGGTCTCCCATGTTTCCTCCACTTATTCAAATTATCTCAGATATCTAGAATTGCTAATCCTCCCAAGTTGCTTTGATGATACTCCTCCATCTCGATATCCCATGAGAAATATTTCTATAAAAGTTAATAGTTACTCATATAAGTACAAAATAAATGTTAAAATAATTAATAATGATATTTAAGGGAAATTTCATGTAGTTTCCTCCTAATTAGAAATAATCCAACCTAATAAAACAAACATTTTAAGTACTTGTAATATAATAAGACACTTATATAATACTCCCAACTAATCCAACAACATCTCAACCAACAAACACACATCACTTCAGTGTATTCAATTTGTCATATACACATATTTTACATATAAAGGCCACAAGTTAATGAGTTATACCTGAACTCTTCCCAATAAAAGGATTTTATCTCTTTTGTGATGGTGCTCCATTTGCATCTTTCAATGTCAACCCGCTCCTTGAAATGCAGGTGATGCGAGACGCAGACGAGAAGAGACTCGACAAACCTGCATGCAAATATCAATTTTCACACAAAAAATTTTTAAGAACAATAATCTAAAATATTTCAATATATTATGTTCATTTACCTCCCATTCTCCACAATCAACCGAGTCCTACCAGATGCTGAGGTCACAAGTGTAGACATGGCTGGATGGTGTGTAGACCTTAACTCGGGGTAGTGACTCCGTGGTCACAACTTGTGTTGATGGGGGTCTAATGTGCAACTCGTGATGATCCCTAGATGGCCGTATGGAGGTATGCAATTAGTGGAGTGGTACTAGCTAGACCTTCTGCATGGGATAGTGTACCCCAGCGACGTCCGCCCCCCTCATTTGATCCTCGACCTCGCATGTCTGCAGTAGAATATATAAACATGTTAGTACAAGTTTATGAAATAAATAAATAAATAAACATATGTGAAAAATTATGAACATGATGTAAAATCACCGACTAATCATTATCATTATCATCCGTTCTTCCCGAATCGTGATCCCAACTCGTATTCAAATTCGCTTTCATTCTCCATTTCGCCTCGACCAATCAATTTGTATTACTGCTCCATCAGGATCGACCAAAGACATTGGTTCATCAGAGACACCCTCTATTGCATGAAATTGCATAACATCCTCTTGGAATGGTTGGGATTCAGGTGGTGGATGAATTATTCCAGATGATTGAGGAATTTCCACAACAGCCCGTGCTTTTATTTTATTAACAACCCACCCCACCCGCTATCGCATCTCAAGCTAGGATATGGACAATAATACACCCGAGTCGCTTGTTGAGCCAAAACAAAAGGTTCATACTTGTTAAATCTAATGGTGGTTTACCTCTACATAATGTTATATTTAGGATGAACCCTTTGTCCCGATATATTCAAGCAGTTGGATCAAACCATTCACACTTGAACAATACCGTTCGCTTGATCGGGCCAAACTGTGATATTCCAACCCCCAATCTCCCGGTCGACCATAGTAGTCATTCTCATGATGATCACTATAGTTAGACCCCTATGCATGCCACTATTCATCAGGCTCTTCCTCGTTCCATGTCCCATTGAGTGGAACTTATATCCATTTACAAAATACCCCTCGGATATGTTCTTACAAATTCTCAAAGGTCGCTTAGCAAGATCCTTGAGTCAGGTGTTCATGATATTATTCAAGGATTGTTCACCTATATAAAATATAGTGAATATGGTTAATATAAGTATGGGTATATATATATATATATATATATATATATATATATATGAAGAGTAATTTTTATGCAGCATACTACCATTACTTACATATGTATCAACCAAGAGGCGACCCTTTCTAGTAGTGCATCTATTTCTAGACGCTTATGTCCACTGACTTCTTGCACAGCTTCATCAAGATAAATCCTTATAAGCCAAATAATTTACATAGTCATATTATGGATAACTACATGTGAATGCAAAAGTTGATTAGTTACACACATCATCTAATCAACAAGGAATACTTACTTATTATATGGATCCACTTCTGAGCAATTCAACATTATATAGGCGTGTGCAGCATGAAACTCTTCAAATGATAGTTGCCTCGATGTGGCTCCTCGCCGTCCAAATGCTCGCCCGTGATATTTGAAAATAGACAATAAGTGTCCTCGTTTTCCCCTCCCAATTCTTCCACAAACATCATTATTTTGGCACCCTTCAAGGCCTCAGGTGTACATGCTCCTCAAAATAGTATGAACAAAATAATGAAGCTTCTTCAACTAAATAGGTATCGCGATATTGAACCTTCAACACGTGCCTTATTTTTCACATTATTTTTTAGCTTACGAAGGTACCTACATTATAGGTCTTGATTGGTCATTTGCATAAGTGAAAGTAAGTAATCATAGTAACAAAGAATTACCTTTCAAAAGGATACATCCACCGGAGACAGACCGCCCAAAGAAGTCGCGGCCTCATGAGGCAAGTGTACAGGCAAATGCTCCATCGAGTCAAAGAAGCTAGGAGGGAATATGCGCTCAATCTTACACAGAATAACTGGGATCTCTTCCTCTAGTCGAGCCATGTCATCATTTTGATAATCGTAGGTTAGATCCTTGAAAAACATGCTCAACTGCTAGTGCCTTCCACACATCTCCGCGGGCAACAATTCACTAAGGCAATTGGCAACAACCAGATGAAAACATGACAATCATGGCTCTTCATCCCAAACAATTTCGCCGCATGTCCACACATCGAGCCAAATTTGATGCATATCCATCCGGGTATCTTAGATTTTTAACCCATTCACATAACACTGCTTCGATCTTATCAAGCGCGGTGAGTGCTTTAGGGTACTTGGTCATTCCTCTCGCTTCCAACTCCGGCGCCGACAAGATCATTCAACTCTTGTCTAGACTTCTGTAGGTGTCTTTAGTTTTACTCCTAAGACATTCATAAATCGTGTTAAACACGTTATCAAAGACATTTTTCTCAATGTGCATGACATCTAAGTTATGTCGACGAGTAGCGTGCTCCAATATGGCAAATCCCAAAAAGATTCTCTCTTCCATCCGTGAGCTTTACATATTGGATCATTAATATCAGAGGCTCCAACTTCAATTACCTTTTTCAATCCAAGGTTAGTAATCAGGTGTAAAATTTCGTTTCCACTCAATATAGGAGGTGTCATGGCTGTTACCATCATATTTTTACGAAAAGCATATCTATTCCTTCGAAATATGTGGTCTGTAGGTAAAAACTTACGATGGGTGTCAAACCAAGATTGCTTTCCACTCTTTGAAAGTGTGAATGCCTGAAAGTGACCCATGCAATAATTTAACATGCTAATCGACCACCGTACTCCACCGATAACATTGCATAACCGTGGAAGCCACCGATGGTCCAAATTAATGCCGCTTCTTAATCGAAATTTTGTTTCGTTGGAAATGTCATATGCTAAAATTACAACATCCCATAACTCTCCTTTAACTCAACTATAAGTGGTTGCAAAACATCCTAGCTTCGCTTTGATTCCTAGGACCCGTGACTAGTACGCTTAGAAACATGGATGTCTCTTCATACACAACCATGATAAGTAAATTATAAACCGTTAAAATCACCTACCATGATGAATATTGTTGCCCTGACTGCCTAAATGGTTGGAACCCATCGCGCCACAAATTCTAGTCTCACATTTCTATTCTCAACTGCAAAATCAGGGTGTACTGTATTGAAATGCTTCCAAGCAATAGAATCAGAGCAATGCCGCATTTCTCCTTCTATTAACCTTCGGTAAGGTTCGGCATGCCACCTCATATCATTAGCTTAGCCTTCAAGCATACAACCTTAGTAGTCGAGAGACAAAGGAAAGTAATACATTTTCTCGTAGGGTACATTTGTTTTTCTTTCTTGTATTTGTTTCGCCGAGTCGGTCTCTTGTATCGTTGATGGCCACAAATCTTACAAATTGTGAGATCATTGTCTTCTCCCCAAAACAACATACAACCATTGTTACAACAATGGATCTTCTCAACTGGTAAGCCTAAACCTCTGACCAACCTTTTAGCGTTGTAAAAGTTCTCAGTCACGCGATTCTCATCTGGTACAACCTCCTTTATCAATTGAGCAATATCATCAAACTCCCTTTGAGACATGTGGTGTTCTGCCTTCATATTCAACATTCTAGCAACCAATGATAGTCACAATGTCTGCAACACCATAATTCTTTATTCACAAAGACTTAGCATGTCAAAAAACTGGCAGGCTTCCGATCGGGAGGTTCATTTGATATTTCATTAGGATTGAAATCAGCCCGGCCAAGTATCCATAACCATACCATGGTATGCATTTTCAACCGACTCGTATGTCAAGCCAAGCATCACCGTAATTTTGAATCTGAATCGGGTTCCATCGCTCGCCCAAACATAATACCCCGGTATAAAGCCATTCTTCATTTAGTGATACTTCTTACAAGATCAATTTGATGATAACTACTGCTTCTAAGACTAGCGTACATGGACACTTTATCTTGTTACCATCCATCCATCTGGATTTACTACATGCGTAATTTAGTAAATTCCCTCCAAAACCAACCAAAAACTCGGGTTTAAGAGACCATTTATGAGCCTAATACATCCAATTCGATTTGAGTCATTTTAAATGTTGAGCTTGACAATTGTAGACAACATGAGGAATAAGAACAAAATTATGTCGTTGAACTTCTTAAATGCTTGGCCTACAAACAAAACAAAAACCCAAACACAAAGAACTTTAAAAACAAAAACCTGTGGTTTTTTTTTTTTTTTTTTGATCGCACAAAACCCGGTTATGATTATGTGGAATGAAAAATATACAAGAAAATAAAAGGAAAAGAAAAACAAATCACTGCGAATATAAAATACTTGTTCTACATTTAAGGGCTTACCAGCATTCTCCCTAAAGTCACTTCATTATAAATAGCACTCAATTATTTTCCAAAAAAAAAAAAAATCATAACTTGAATTTTAGAGAAACCTTTTTGGCAATGGAGAGATGAAGTCAGAAGGGAAAACAAATATGTGTTTCTCTGTCTAGCATAAAGGAAAATGAATCATGTATTTGGACCAGAAAAATGGATAGACATCAAAAATAGAAAAACATGTTAAATTATGTTTGTTTCAAACGGAAAAGAAAACCAAAATGAAGGCCAGGCTGGTGTAAATAAGAAACAAGGGGTTGGTCCACTGCCCTAAAATTGTAAGCAAAAAAATAAATAATAATAATAATAAATAAATAAATGCCCATAAGAATATTAGGACACGTAGAAGGAGATGTATGGAGTAGAAGGAGATGTATGGAGTAGAAGAAACATAACTGTCAGCCAGAAGAAACGGATAAAGGGTAACCCAGCCGGAAAAAGAAAACAAAAAAGTTAATAAAATAGAAAGAGAATGATTATAGAGAAAAACGTGTGGGAGTAATGATGTTAAGCTCCCTAGTCTTCAGGATTTCAGGAGCCTCTCTCATTTCTCCACGCTAATCCGTAAGATTCTCTCTCCCTTCCCTTTCAGTCTCCAGATTCTCCTCTCTCCCTTCATTACATTATCACACTTTCTTCTTCTTCTATAGTGTTTTTTTCTCCTATTTTTTCTTTCTTTTCCAATTATAATAATAAAAACGATAAGTATGTTAGATGATTGGGATACTTTCTAATTTAATAGGAATTTTGAATTTGAGTTTTGAAAATATAGATATATTCTGATAATAAAAATGATTTATAGTTGTATATTCATAATTTCTTATTTCTTTTATTTTTAAATCTTTAAATTACAAAATTGAAGCTAAATATTTTTTAAATATAAGGTAGGGATGGCCATGAGTCAAACCGAGTCGGAAGATACTACAATAAGACGGGCCCAAGCCTCTGCCTCGAGCTTTACTTATTATCCAATCTGCCTAGTGAGGCCATTTTGGCGATCATAAATCGATAACATTTAAAAATAAAAAATATAGAGAGGGTAGGGGATTTGGCAGACCCTACTCGTTTATTAAAAATAACGACTAAAGTTAACACAACTTAAAAGAAAATAAGAAACATACAAACAAAATGCTATATATGCTATATATTAATATTAAAATATTATTATTTATCACTTATTTGAGTCAGTTCGAATAAGGTTCGACAAGCTCAAGTCGAATGTGTTAAAACCCGAGTTCGGCTCATTTAACAATTCAAACTCGATATCAGGTTTGAATTCATCTCGTTTAATTTTTCGAACCGAATCAATTGTTTCTTTCCACCGAATACGAACAATGTGACGAACCCGTTTACCGCGGCCACCCCTAACAAAAAGAGTGCATTCCATGGGTAGAAAAGCTAATGCTCCTTAATTTAAACAATATTTTGACCAAGTCACTATTTATTGAGGGAACTAAAAGGATGTTTTGGAATCTAAGTGGAGCATAAAATGAAAAGTTATACTTTAAGACAATATTTAAACCAAAGTTATACTAAATTCACAGAACCTAAAAATATTCTTTTTGTTCCAGTGGGACGGGGGCAGGAATGGATATTGTCGTCTCCAGTGTTCGGGCCTACATTATATCTATTAAAGTAGATATAATAGAATCTACTTTAATGAATCGTGTTTGCACCACTACAATCATTATAAAAATAGTTTAGTTATTTTCTTGTAAGAATGAGTCATTCTTTTAATGAAAAAAAATGATGAAGGATAAATTTACAAATTTAATATTATTTAAGGTTTTTTTAAACAAATATTTCTTAAATTTTAATCCACTACAAGAGAAATATAGAATTTGAATTCTAAGGGGTTGTTCAATTTGTCAAAGACTTTGAGGTTTACCTAACGATTACCAGGTTAGGATTATAATAGGTTTTTACCAGATAGAATTTGAATTTTAAAGGATAGCTCAATTTATCAAAGACTTTGAGGTTTACCTATCGGTTACCAGCTCAAGGTTGTAGTAAGTTTTTACCTGATCGTGAATTTCAGGCTTCTCCTACCACCCTTAGCAAAAAAATTAGTATTTTGATATATTATATATATATATATATATATATATATATATATATATATATATATATATATATATATATATATATATATTATTATTATTTTTTTTTTTTTTTTTTACAGTCACCATCTCAATAGAGAGCTTGTATTTGGACCTCATATTATGATCCTTTGAATACCTTTTTCCATGATTATGGTAGGTCATGAAAAAAGTCTTAATAATTTTAGGGCATGCTCTATACAAAAGGGCCATGACTCATAGTTGAATGGACCCCCCAAGCTTATGGAAGATTTCAATGCTAGTAATCCATATGGGTCTTTTCTTCTTCTCTTTTCTTTAATTTGATGTTATTAATTATTATATGAACAAAATCTACCAAATCCCTTAACAGCAAAATGCTAGTAATTTAATGTTATTAATTAATTATTATACACGACTATCTATATACTACAAACCCTCAAACCAAAGATACAGTAAGTTGCCAATAAGAACAAAATTCCACAAATCCTAGCAAAAAAAACCCATCAAACCCCTAAAAAAAATTCATAGCAAAACCCTAACAGCAAATTCAAAACCCAAAAGCACAACTCAATAAATTAAGATCTGATCCTACGGATAGCACCAACAATACAAAACTAGATCAGATATTAACGGTGAAAACATCAAAAGGTAGATCCTACAAATCAGCGTTGGAAGACAGAAAGATACCCGATCTACAGCACAAAGTGAGGTCGAAAGATGCAAAAACAAGAGTTATGATTTACCTCAAATCGGTGTTGAAAAACAACTTCCTCGCTCTCGTGTTAAAAGGCAAAGAGCACTTTCTTTTTGCAGGACATAATCGTACAAGGCAAAGCAAAAAGCTCTGGAAGGCAAAGGCACAAGAAAACAGACGCTTGTTCGGTGCAGTTATTTAAAGCACAAGTAAAATATGTGATGAAATTATGAAAAAAGAAAAAACCTACCACAGAAATCATTATTATTATCCTTTTAGAAATCATTATTATCCTTTTAGAAATCATTATTATTATCCTTTACAAGAGAACAATATTATAATTTTCATATATATAATGGAATCTACGTAAAGTTGAATATTATTATTATCCTTTTAGAAATCATTGAGTACTTTTGAATATATATATATATATATATATATATATATATATATATATATATATATATAAACATTAAATAATATTTTGTTTTGTATAATATTTACCATACAACAGAAATTGTTATTTGTACATGCCTGTTTTGTTGTTTTTTTGCTGTTAAAAGTAGAGACTGATTCATGAAATGATGGAAAAGGGTAAAAAGGGGTTTGAAGATGGAGGAAGGAAGCACATTGTGAAATTGAAAGGAGAGGGACCCTTTTTTCCAGCATTCATTGTAGACAATAATTCTCAATGCCCTCAATTTTACAGCCTATTTTAAAAAACATTTTTCAATATATATATTTATCAATGTTTTAAAAACGGGGACCAGTTGGAATTGATTGCTAATACTTTATAGGCCGAAGAGCAAAAAGAGGAATCTATTCAAAAAGAGACTCACATTTGATTAGCTAGTTTGTGAGGTAATAACTTAATCGTTGTATTATAATGCTCTTAAAAATATTTTTGATCTTAACAATATTTTTTGGGTCTTGTTACATACTTTTTATATTTATTGTAATTATTTTTTCTCTTACATAAATATTAAATAATTTAAATTATATTTTTAATATAATTAAAGTATGATGTTTAATTTTTTATAGTTCGCTTAATCCAACCAATAAATATAAACTATTTTTTTCAGAAGATTAATAAATGTTTAAAATTAAAATTAAAATTAATTGTACTATACTATTGGACTAATCACAAAAATGTAAATAATAAAAGAGAGATTTTTTTTTGAAAAATATATTTTCCTATTATAGCCTATTTTCTTAAAAAAAACATATTAAAAATATATTTTCACTTTTCAGTCAGACATGAAAGGTCAGTAAGGGGTTATGTGGGAGCTCGACGTAGGGACAGCGTCTACGAGGCAGACGGGGTTCAGCCGGCGCAGTCGCGATTTATCAAGTCACAGAGGTGAGACCAAAAGGCCCGCTGTATAAACGGCGATACAATCAGTTTGGGTGTGTGTGGGGTGGTCCACTGGTTGACATTGGCCCAACTGGAGCGGGCCTCATTTTAAATGGGCTGAAAGGGCTTCAACATATTGTGAGCAAAAGATTCTAAAAACATGATGGCACACATATGTAGAAAATCATTAGTCACATGTGGGGGTGTCCAACACAAAGATATCCCCAACTAACTTTTTTACCACATAAGCAACCGACCCTCCTCCAATGTCACTGTTTTTTAATTTAATTTTTTTTCTTTTTCCTTTTATTTTATTATTAATATATGGTCTGCCCCCCATGTGGATACTACAAAAACCCAAAAAGAAAAGGACAGCCATTAAAAAAAAAAACTGAATAATAATTAAGGTAAAGTTTTCTAGGCCACATGGAGGGGTCATGGGGTTGTGCATTAGACGCCAAAAAATTGAAAAAAAATAAAGTGAAGGTGGAAAAGAAAAGTTAGGGTTTAGGTCATGCAATATGGGTCACCACTAAGTACTAGTACTTGTAATGGAGGGGTCTCAATTTTCTCTCCCCTTTCCTTTCCTTTCCTTTCCTTTCCTTCTTATTACTATTGCCTTTTAATTCTGTCATCCATGTGTTGCTACTATTCAATCAAGCAATTAGTAATTTACCATTGAAATGCAAAATTCAATGGCTCATTCATATATTTCTTTCATGTTTTAGGGCATGGACACCTAGAAATGGGTCACTATCTTTACACACGTTTCTTTCCCTCCTTTAATAAAGAATATATTCGATTTTGATTTGCTTTTTATTGATCATCAATTCAGAGTCTTTAAGATTATTGAAGCATTTATCCCTACATAATAAAAATATATTTTCACTTTTTCTATTCGTAACTTTTTAAAAAATTTCAAAGAAAAGTCATGAATATTTCAAAACAAGTCAACTTACGCCGAAAAGCCTATTCAAATTTTCTCAAAGATTAAAAGTCAAAAAACAAACACCACCTTAACTGACGATTTTGAATCCTCGAGCCTAGGTTCAATTTGTTCTAACTTATCCAACTTAAATGTTTGGCCCACGTCGAGCCACGTGTCCGTAATTTGCTCGAGTCTGTTTTCACCCCGAAACAATTTATTGGGTCCCGGTTGAAGCTCAAATTATTTTTAAATTAAATTTACTTAAATTATTTTCCAAAAACAAGATTTTTCTCAAAAATCATGTTTTTGATGTCCACTCCGCACCGTTGCCCTGCAAATCGTGAAAATCACTGGCTCGAATTTAATTAAATTTTTTTGGGTAACTAGATTTCGTAAGACGAATCCAACGATGAGGTCCGTTTCGTCATCCGAGATCTAGAAAAATTTCAGGTTTGCAATATGTATTATTACGACAATTTACCGTTTTGCCCTTTTTAGTAAATTTCAAATTTTCCCGGGATTTACAACTTAAATATTTTTAGTTTATAAAATTTATTATAAAATGTAAAATTAAATAATCGTACTAATTCTAATTACTTTATTAAGCATTGATTTGTTATTAAAATAATTTAATATTTATATTTGCCAAACACTTAAATATTATATTTTTATAGTTGAATTTATCATTTAATTAAATATTAATTTTAAAATTATAATTCAATATATGAAAATTGACTTATTTTTTAATTTTTCCATAATTGATTTTTTTTTTTAGAAAGTTATAAATCTTTTAAAAAGTTGAATCCAAACTTGTCATAATTCGAGAGAAGTTACAATTTTGAATTACATTTAAAAGTTATAAATCTTTTTTAGAAAATGAATCCAAACTTATTTTTTAAAATTTTTATGACTGAATTTTGAAAAATTTACAAATTTAACTACTGCCAACAATGTAGTAGCTATTTAGCTACTACAGAGATACTACTTAGGAGCCAAGTTAATATGTTAGCTACTACATAGTAGTTAAATCGTAGCTATTTAGCTACTACCAACAATGTAGTGGCTATTTAGCTACTACATAACTACTACTTAGTAGCTACGATTTTGGCTTAGTAGTATTGCAACTGTTAAATAGAAGCTGTGTAGTAGCTATTTAGCTACTAACATCAGTGTAGTAGTTCTATAGTAGCTATTTAGCGATTTAAACAAATGTAGTAGCTATATAGTAGCTCTTCATCTACTACATAGCTACTACATAGTAGCTAAATTAGTATGTTAGCTATTGAGTAGTAGCTATATAGTGGCTATTTAGCTACTATCAACGAAAGTTGTACTTATTCAAATTACTACAGCGCTTATCGCTTACTGTTTATAGTTTTCACTTTGTTAGTGTTTTAGCTTCTAAATAGTAGCTATGTAGTAATCTATTTGGCTTAATTAACAACAATTCAATAGCTATATAGTAGCTATTTAGTAACTAAAAGTAGTAGCGATGTAGTAGCTAAATAGCTACCACATAGCTACTACTTAGTAGCCAAATTGGTATGTTAGCTACTAAATAGTAGCTAAAAAGTAGCTATTTAGCTACTACCAATAATGTAGTAGCTACCCGACACTACATAGTTACTACCTAGTAGCCAAGGTTTTGGCTTGGTAGTATTTTAGCTTGTAAATAGTAGTTGTGTCGTAGCTATTTAGCAACTAACATCAATTATTAGCTATGTAGTAGCTATTTAGCTACTATTTAGCTACTACTATTAGTAGCTAACATCGGTGAAGCCACTTTTTGCTACTACATAGTAGCTACTTAGTAGCTAAACCTAACACCTACATATACTAGTAGCTATTTAGTAGCTATGTAGTAGTTAAATAGCTACGAAGTGACAATAGTAGCTGTTTTTAGTAGCTATTTCAGGAATTTCTAGTAGTGATAATATATTTTTTTTCAAATTTGTTCATGTTCCTCTCTAAGTAGGTTGAAGATTTGCTATTTGCCTAACTTCTTTAATTATTTTTGGGTGAACACTCTCAGCAACGAATCCTGGAGGAGGAGAATAAGCACCTCAACTACATCATGGTACACTCATCATACATTATTTTCCATATCCTTTTATTAATTGGAGTCCGGGTCAGCTTCATTACACCTCGACTAATCCTATGAAACCTTAAAGTTATTAAGTTAACGACCTAGATTTAGAACACTGTCCACTACTTTCGAACTTCATATTATTCATCAAGAAGCTGGCTAGTGCTGAATGAAATATTTTGGTTTATTTTCAGCAGCATCAACAGGGTATGGCCATGGCTGCCGGGAATGCGAGAGAGGTGGAAGGTGGATACCACCAGAGAGCTGTGAGGGACTACAACCCCCAGGCCTTTCGGCTGCAGCCATTTCACCCAAACTTACAGGAGAGGATATAACAACTCCCTTTAAGCTATCTAGTGTGTTTTAGCCAGCATATATTGCAGACTTCCAGTAGGGTTCGTTTTAGAGATGATCTTATTCTCCATAAGCAATCATCCTCAAAACTTATAATAATAACTAAGGTGTGTGATCTTTGTTTCTGAAACTTTCTACATATGTATGTTTGAATGATTGCGGATCATTGGTCTGCAAACTTGTGTGTTAATCTTAATATCAGTACCTCTAATTTATATCTAGAATATTTTATCCATGTGTTGAATCTAGATTTTTTTTTCTTTTGCAAGTACTCTATATGCTTATGAGACACACCTGTGATTTAATGAAGCATGAAACAATATTTTTGAATGAGTAAAAGTAGATTTTTTTTTTAATTTATATATTTAATTATTTCTTAACCATATATTAATGTAACTTCTCTTCAAATGAGTCGTATACATATAGAAAACCTTACTGAGGTTAAAAAAAAAGGTTAATTGCTTCTACAATATGCATGCCTTGTACTTCTAGTTGCATATTAGTTAAATTATACTCGAATTCAAAAGTTGAATTTTGTGTTGTAATGTGATGATAAATGGTTTCTTGCTTGAATATAGCTTGTCTTAAAATAGATATTATTTTCGGGTTTAATTTCATATTAATCATCGAGGAATTAGAATTATTTTCAAGGAAAATAACATTTTAAAACAAGTGTAATTGTTACATGATCGTAATTTTATTGAACGAATAATAACGATTTAGTTATGTGATCTTAATTACTACAAATTAAGGTCATGTTTACAAAGTGTGTTTGAAAATTGTTCTAAAGAAACAATTTCTAATAACAAATTTGGTGTTTTTCAAAACAGATTTGTATTTGATAGCTAAATTTGAAATATATCTTTACCCTCAAAAACGAAATAAACATGTTTGAATGAGTTAATAAAAACAGTCTTTTTTTATTAGGTAAAACAAAAACTTGTTCGGAACTTCTTTTAAAATATAAAAATAAAAATAAAAATTTATTATTCTCTTGCATTGTGAAAGTATAAGTAATCTTTAGATACATGTTTTGTTAAATTTAAATTTTGAAAATATTATCTGCATCAAAATATATCAGTTTATTTTACTTTAAACACTTCTTATATATCTTTGTTTGTATTTGCAACTTCATCATTTTCCTCAACTTTGTCATTATGTATCAGAAAATCCCAAATCCTAATTAGATTAAGTCCTCGGCTCTCTGTAAAAATTCTTCTTATATTCCTATTTGTGACCTAAAATCATCATAAGTTCACAACTTGATAAACCTTAATTCAAACCCTAAAAAAACAAAATTTTGTCAAGGTTTTCTCTTAAATTTTCTCCCATACGTAACATTTTGTTTGGAATCATTTTCCTATTTGGACCTTGAAAACCCTTTTTTGTCATTGAAATTTTGAGAGAAAATTTATATCTAACAACACCTTCAATGTTAGTGAACAAGGATGACTATATATAAATACGAAAATATCATATTATCTCAACAAGTAAAATCATCAACTAATATAACAAATAAAATTAGTCACAAAGTAAAGAAGGGCTGATAACCTCAGGGCCATTGAAGAGATTTTCTGAGTTATTAACATTATAGCCCCATGCAATTAGTGAAGATACAAGCAAACTATCCCGAATAACCATGATTATCAAAAAAAAAAACAAAAAAAAAAAAATATTGTGGGGGAGGTGGAATGTAGGTTTGACACGTGACACTTTTGGTGGGTGGTGGATCCTACATTTAATGCATTAAGGGTTTTTTGGGAATCTAACACAGACCATTATTTTGGATCATACATTTGAGAGAGTTTTTCCAAAGTACAAATCAACTTATTGCTATACTTTTGGATAAGCATTCTATTAATTTATTTTCCCATAAAGTAGGTTAACATAATTCTCTAATATTAATGTAGTGAGTTCCCTCATTGGCTATGGGAAGTGACATGGGGGGGGCCATGTCTTTCATGACATCAGTTGGGTTGGTCGTCTTCAACGGGTCGAGCTATACATTTTCTTAAGGTCCATAAGCCTTTTAATAAGTGGGTTTGGCATCAATAATATGTTAGCTGACCAATTCGAACCAACGGTCTAAAATGGGATTGGATTAATATTAATAATAGTGAGTTCCTCATTGGCTATGGGGAGTGACAATGACATGAGGGGCATGTCTTTAATGACATCAGTTAGGCCGAGTCCTTAATCAAGTTGTAACATTTGCCTACCCAGCTGGAAAGGGCAGAACAGGAAAAATTAAATGAGCATTTTGTAAAGCTTAAATTGACAAATGGAAAATACTAAGATAGTCATTAGTCATGGATGGATATCGATTTGATTATACGTGGGTTGTTTTCAAACCATTTCAATCATTATGATATTAAAAGAAAATGAAAAAAAGGAATAGACCAATCGGAATATCCCACAATCGTGATTAAATGTGATTAAATGTTACTTAAATAATGAGTGTGGACCCAGAAGTAATGTGTTAATCATTAATACTTGCAATAGAATAATTCATCCTACCACAATCGTGAAGTTCTTTTGGTTTTATATATATATATATATATATATATATATATATATATATATATATATATATATATATTTCTTTTGTGTTGTTTTAAGTGTATAAAAAATATGGAATGGAAATTAAAATGAGTATGATATCATATCCCTTTGTTCAACCACTTTCAATGGGTCAAAATATAGTTTGAATTAGAAAAATACCCTCTCAAATGACCATCATTGCCTGACTAAAATAAATAATATTCAATGAATTAAGTTAGAAAAATGTGTCTCTGATAAATGAATAGTTTGTTTGCAGTGATTTTAGATTTTACTTAAAAGTGGTTTTTTTATAAAAGAGTTTTTAGGATAATTATTTAAAAAAACACTTTAAGTGATTTTCTGATACTAATTTGTTTTTTTCAAAATTTTCATAAATTTTGTCAAACAACTAGTATTTTTAAAGAAACACTTAAAAGGTTAAAAAGTAAAACACTTCCTGAAATTAATGTCAATTTAATTCAAAATAAGGTTGACAAAATTGAATATTTGAATTCATATAGTATTATTTATTTATTATTTTTAATTACACTATTACTAGTTTATTTCTATTATATATATAATAAGAATGATACAACAGAATATTATTTCTATTAATATTATATTATACTAACAATTTTATCATTATTAATACTATTGTCAAGTGAATAGATGTAAAAAAAAAAAAGTATAATTCTTTTATGTAATAGAAGATTTTTTTTTTCCTCAAATACCCTTCTAATTAACATGACTTGAGAGTTTTTAATTTGATTTTAGGTTGAAATTTTATAAGAGTTTAATAAACAACTTCAACAGGCATATTATTGAGTTATTAATTTTTATTTTTTTTACATTAAAGAAAGCTTTTATTCAACTGAGTCTAGAAATAAAGATTGATAAAGAACGGGGAGAATAGCCCTCCACAACCTTTCCTTGGATAGTTATATAGGCAAGACCCTAACATCTCAAACTCTATACGAGAAAAATGCTATCGGGAGCATTAGCCCCTATGTTGGCAGTTCTAAACAGAAAACTAAACAAAAACAAACGAGTTCGCGCTTGCACTAGTCAAATCCAAATCGACAAAACCACACCCGCATTGAACAATAGCGAAAGCTTTTACGAAGTGAGACTTCCGCACGACCATCACTAGATCATCAACGCTGAAACACCACCATCACATGTCGTAACAAGGCGATGATAAAAAAACAAAATAAAAGCCATACTTGTTTGGGAAAACCACTTTATTAGGAAATAAATCCATATCTATGAGGAATAACCCATATTATTAAGAAAAATATGAAAAAATGCGAATGGATGATTTTATGCCTAATTAAATTGATAGAAAATCACCCATCCTTGAAATCAATAGAGAGACTACAAGAGAGAGAAGAAGAAAGAGAGGTGGCTAAGATTTTTTATGAGCCATTAAGTTATTAAATCGGTTTATCAAACATTCTCTCGAATGTAGACTAATTTTTCAATCAATCCGATATCAAATTGAATAAACATGACTTTAAAATATAAGTGTTAAGCATAATTATTTACCCTTGGTTGTGGGAAGTTAATATACAAAATGATAAGTCTTAAGTCATGATACAAGACAATAAGATCTAGTTCAAATGGTGAAGATCCGAGTGTGGCATTGGAAGGGGTCCAATGTTCGAGTTTCAATGAAAACAAATACCTAAGGAACACAATATAATATTACGATGTAATGCAAAATGAATAAATATAGAAAAAAATCATTATCCAAGTAATTATTATTATTATGAGTGATTTGATTAAAAGACCTTTTGAAAACTATATTTCGGAAATCTAACCATCCATAAAGAACATTTTTATTTACATTGAATTGTTTTTCAAGAAAAAACATTAGAGGTTAGATTAACAAAATTTAAGTTATTTCATGTCTTTTAACCAAATATTTCACATTATTATCATGTGGTTTGAATTTTATGTCACATTGGAATATACCATGCATTAAAAAAATTGGATTATAGAAAATTGATTAAAAGCCTATGTTTTTTTTTAATCTCCTTTGCCAGCTATTAAATGTTAAATGTTATAGGTTATTAAAATTTATAGTTAAAAGTCACAACAATTAGAAAAATAAAAGGGCAAGAAGGCCTGGTTCCAAGGCTAGAGAGAGAGAGAGAGACTTGACATTCAAACGGCATCTAGGGTTACACAAAGTACAAACCAATGCACCTACAAGTATAGCAGGTCACACCATGGATTCAGATTGGTTGATTCAATCAAACCCAATGCTGAGCTTTGACAGTTTGACTCTGAAGATCACCTTCCATTTTTGAACTCAACACACCCAAAAAACACTCCTATGCTCCCCATTTCCCCTTTTGACCCAATCTTCATCCCACATTATTTATCTCTGAAAACCCTAACTTTGCATTTTCGATTTGATGGTTAAGATCTGATTAATATACCATTCTTAGTTACATTTCCATCATACTGAAAAAACCTAGACAAGACTCTCACAAACTTCTAGGGTTTAAAGATTGACACGTGTCAAGTAACACATGCAACAAGGTCCCCATGTTACGTATCAAAGCCACCCAACTGATATATCTGTCTGTAGGAAGTCTTGTCTTGTTGCTTAATTGAAACCCTAACCCTAACCCCAAAATCCCATCATTTAATATCAGTTTATATGATGTGTTTAGAGAGAAAATGAAAGAAACCCATTGGGTAAGAAAGTGAACCGGACTAACAAAGGCAGCCAATTGGAGCAGATGATAGCAGTTGGCTTGGCAATGTCAAGTTGTCAACAACCCATAAACAAGCCGTCCATTCTGTGGCACTGGGAAAGTTTATTATCCCCCAGCTTATAATGGAATGCTCCTCCGTTACTTTCTTTTCTCTTTCTTTTTCTCTGCTTTTGGTCCTTTTTATCTAATATCTACCATATCTCAAGGAAGAAGAAGAAGAGAGAGAGAGGGGAGGAGGATTTGATTTTCTGATCAGAGATGGGGAGAGGGAAGATTGAGATCAAGAGGATTGAGAACTCTAGCAACAGACAGGTGACTTACTCAAAGAGGAGAAATGGGATTATGAAGAAGGTTAAGGAGATCACTGTTCTCTGTGATGCTCATGTCTCTCTTGTTATCTTTGCCAGCTCTGGAAAGATGCATGAATTTTGTAGTCCTTCTACAACGTATGGAATTCTTTTTTTTTTTCCTTTCTTGATATATGATTTTTTGATTCAGTCCTGGGTTTTTTTTCTTTTCTAACTCCCTCTCTTCTTGTTTGTTTGCATGTGGGTGCTTTATCTACTTGGTGAAGGTTGATTGATATCTTGGATAGGTATCAAAAGCAATCGGGGAAGCGGCTATGGGATACCAAACATGAAGTGGGTTTGTTTTGTTTTTTTTTTTTTTTTTTGATATTTTTCCCTTTTCTTCCTGTCTCTTCTTTTTTTTTTTTTTCATTTGTAAAAGCATCTGGAGTTTCTTGCTTGTCCCAATGGAAAACAACTTATATCTTTTGCTAAAAATATGTTAAGAAGCACAAAATATGAATTCTATGAACAGATCTATAAATGGGATGGCTTTCCCCACTCTCTCTGTCCCTCTCTTACTCTTATTCTATTATATTTTAATAGAAAACCCTAATACCATATGAAATGTAACATCCATCCATGAACAGATCTGCCAGTTGAACATGCTTTCTCCCTTTATTTGTTTGCAAAAATCAATGAAACTACATGGGATTTTAGTTTTTAGCACGAAAATGAAATAAATAATTTCCATGAATAGTTCTACTGGCTAGAACTCTCTCTCTCTCTCTCTCTTTTATTTTATTATGATTTTATAAGAACAGATCTGCTCATTTCCTCTTGATCTCTTCAAGAACATGTCTCTTCTACTTCCTTGTTAAGATTTGCTTGTTAAGAGAAAACTCATGTCAGAATCTCAGCAATGAACTGGATAGGATCAAAAAGGAGAATGATAGCATGCAGATTGAACTCAGGTGATAGATCTCTCCTTCTCTTTAGATCCTCTCTCTCTCTCTCTCTCTCTCTCTCTCTCTCTCTCTCTCTCTCTCTCTCTCTCTCTCTTTCTCTCTCTTATTTACATGTATGTTACAGGCATCTGAATGGAGAGGATATCTCATCTCTTGTCCAAACAGAGCTCGTGGCCATCGAGAATGCCCTTGAGATTGGCCTTGCTAGTATTCGCAACAAACAGGTAATTAGTTCTCTTCCTTTCTCATATTTTTCATACAAATTGTTCTGAAAAGAGGTAATAACCAAAAATATATAACTTCTGATCTTCCCCCTTTGTGCCTTTTATTCCATGGCAGATGGAACTCTACAAGATGGTCAAGAAAAATGTAAGTATAGAGTCTATAAAGAGACAAGCAATTATCCCATAGGGAGATTTGTAAATTCCTGCCTTTATTTTGATGGGATTGTTATTAGATTGTTGGTCTATATTTGTCTCTAGGTCTTTCTTATTTGATCTTCAAATACCAAAGAGATGGAAAGATAAAGATTTTTTGTTTTCAAATTTGTTCATGTTCCTAAGTAGGTTAAAGATTTTCTATTTGCCTAACTCCTTTATTTTTGGGTGATCACTCTCAGCAACGAATCCTGGAGGAGGAGAATAACCACCTCAATTACATCATGGTACACTCATCATACATTAAAACACTTTTTCCATATCCTACTATTTTCATTTATATCGGGTTAGTTTGGTGACACCTCGACTAATTCTATGAAACCTTAAAATTACCGACCTAGGTTTTGAACACTGTCCACTACTTCTAAACTTCATATTAATAACTGTTCATCAAGAAGCTGGCTAGTACTCAATGAAAATTTTTGGTTTATTTTCAGCAGCATCAGAAAGGTATGGCCATGGAAGCCAGGAATTTGAGAGAGGTGGAAGGTGGATACCAGAGAGATGTGAGGGACTATAACCCCCAGATGCCGTTCGCCTTTCAGGTTCAGCCGATTCAGCCAAACTTACAGGAGAGAATATAAACTCCCTTTTAGTGTGCTTTACCCATGATATATTGCAGACTTCCAGTAGGGTTTATTACAGAAGTGATCTTATTCTCCATAAGCAAACATCCTCAAAACTTAGAGTAAGTTTTGTTTCTGAAACTTTGTGTGATCTTTGTTTCTGAAACTTTCTACATATGTATGTTTGAATGAGTGTGGGTCATCAATCTGCAAACTTGTTTGTTAATCTTAGTACCTCTAATTTATATCTAGATTATTTAATCCATACGATGAATCCATATTACCACCAAACATGTAGGTGAGATTGGGGTACCTCCTAGCTTAATGAGTAGTATCGAGTTAAAACCATGAGAATACAGTTATTTTTATGTGATAGAACTTTACCGTCCATGTGTTCCCTCCCGACTCGTATAAGGATTAGTCTAGGTGTAATATGATTTAAAAACACATTATGTGTGTACATGGACCTGCTCAATACACTTCATGGTCTACCTGACCAAAAAGATGATGAATCTAGATTTTTTTTCTTTTGCAAGTACTATACATGCTTATGACACACCTATAATTTATGAAACATGAAACAATACTTTTGAATGAGTAAAAATAGAGTTTTTATATGTAATATTATTTTTTATTTATATATTTAATTATTTCTAAACCATATATTCATATATTCAAATGAGTCATATACATATAGAAAACCTTACTAAGGTTAAGAAAGGGTAATTGTTTCAATATGCATGCCATGTACTTGTAGTTGAAATATTAGTTAGATTATATATACTCAAATTCAAAAGTTGAATTTTGTGTTGGTAACAGAATGATAAATGATTTCTTGCTTGCATTTGGTTTGTCTTCAAATATATATTATTTTCAGGTTTAATTTCATATTAAGCATCAAGGAATTAGAATTATTTTCAAGGAAAATGACATTTTTTTTTTTAAAAAAAAAGTGTAATTGTGTTGATGATAGCTCAAAACAATCAGATCACGCTAGGCGTGTTGACGGTATTCCCCACACGTAGCTATAGCAACAAAACCCTTGGTTCTGGAATCTTCCTCTGTTCCTATAAATACTCAGATGTAGTTTAGTTCAAACTAGTGAGTTGTATGAAGAAAACATTCAGTTAAAGAAACTGAAATACCTTGCTTTCAGAATTCTCAACAAATTGTTACATGATCATAATTTTGTTGAAAGAATAATAATGATTTGTGTGGAAAGTGTTTTTGTAAACTGTTCTAAGGAAACAGATCCTAATAACAATTTTGGAGTTTATAAAAACAGATTTGTATTTGATAACTAAAAATATATACATTTACTCTCAAAAACAAAATAATCATGTTTGAATGAGTTAATAAAAACATTGTTTTTTTGAATAAGTTAAACAATAACTTGTTTGGAAACTTCTTCAAAAAAATAAAAATAAAAATTGATTGTTCTCTTATATTGTGAATGTACAAATAATCTATATATGCATATTTTGTTAAAATTAAATTTCAAAAATGTTATTTGCATCAAAATATTATTTTATTTTAAACTCTTGTTATCTTTGTTTGTATTTGCAACTTCATCATTTTCCTCAACTTTGTCATTATATATCAGAAAACCCCAAATCCTAATTAGATTAAGTTCTCAACTTTGTCAATATTCTTCTTAGATTCCTATTTATGTCCTAAAACTATCACAAGTTTTCAACTTGATAAACCTTAATTCAAACCCTAAAAAAACAAAATTTCGTCAACTTTTTTGCTTAATTTTTCTCCCGGCCATAAGTAACATTGTTTTTAATCTTGTTTCTAATGTTTTTTTTTCTAATTTTTCCGACAACAAAATAAACCATAACATTCAAAATAAACCGACCCACATACATGATCATAACAACACTTTCAATGTTAGTGCACATGACTATATATAAATACCAAAATATCATATTATTTCAACAAGAAAAATCATCAATTAATATAGCTGATAGAAATAGTCACAAAGCAAAGAAGAGTTGATAAACTTAGGTCATTGAAGGTTTATCTGACCGTTAACTTTATAGCCTTGTATAAGAATAAGGGAGATGGTCGTAAATTGGCCCAAACAATTAAAAAAAAAAAGAGTTGATAAGACAAGGAGACCAAGGATAGAAGCATGAAGAGCAGGTCTCAAAAGGAGTCTTTTGAAATAATTTTTTATCTTTCTATATGCTTGTATAATTAGTTCATAGAAAACAAGAATATGTTAAAAAAATGAAAATTGTTAAAGTATTTTATATGATAATGTATGTTTTACGTTCCAAATAATAAATTAAAATTACTAATTGATTATATAAAGTGTTCTGATATTGTTTTTTTAGAACATTTTTAAGTATGATTACATTTTTTTTAGCATTGTTTTTTTTTTAATTATTCTATGTATATTATTGTTATTTTTAAACCAACCTTTAGAAAATGAATGAAAACAATTATTAGAATTTGTTATATGAATAGCATTATATTTTATGTTCTTAGTCATAGAGAAAGTAAAATTAGTATTCTGTAGTAAAAAGTGTACTTTTTTCTCATTTTTACTATGAAAAAATAAAAAAATTATTCTCCAAAACAATGCTTATATCAACTTTTTTTCCACTAAACAATGGCATAAATTTTGAAAAATGTAAAAACGTAATTCTTTTTGGGGAGAATTTAAAATAGACAAAAAACAAAACTTCTAAGCAAAACTAACTATTTTCTTTTTTTTTTTTATAGCAAGGCGAAATATGACATTATGGATTAATAGCATCAGTACATAATCTGGTTTGAATGACGAAGGAGGGTCATTCCAAACCTTGAAACTGACATGTCTTATAGCATTTACGGCATAATATGAAGCGGCAACATTGTTTTTCCTTTTGGTAAAAACCACATAAAAATAAGATTATAAACGTAAAAAGGGTTAAACAATCTTTGATCAAAACCTGAACTCACTAAAATCTGCAACTCGGTTCTGCAATGCTTGAACTACTTGGAGTGAGTGCTGTTTCAAATATCAGCTCGATCAAGCCCGGATGCTTGATCGAACTAAAGCTTCCCTGAAAATACGAAGTTTCTAACTCCACGACTTGAAATAATAAACCATTCACTACAGAGGAAGCGACCCTTGAAAGAATCGTACATGAATCACGAACCACAAATTCCCAACTCGATTTGCCTTCCTCGCGAAAGACAACTGCATCAATATTACATTTTACAAAACCTGTTGGGGGCCGTTGCCAATGGTGCTAGATAGGGAAAGATATGACTCGACTGCTAGTGTTAGTGCTTTCGTGGACAAGTCAATCGAACAAAAATTCAAAGAGCGAGTAAACCCGTTCTGATTCATGAGAACCGTTCCAGTATCGATTATTACGTTGGATCCATATAGCCCAAAAAACAACACTGATTTTTCCTATGGTCTCCTTGTCTTGAGTATTTATCAGTTTAAAGAACCATTCTACAAGACTTTTAGAGGTGTTAGCCATAGAGGCAATCAAAGCACGCACATTCAACTTAGACTGATATATAGCAAAATGAAAATAAATATATGCCTAGCATTCTCTAGGCCATTCGCACAAAAAAGACAAGAGGTAAAAGTAGCTATGCCTTTTGACTGGAGTTGTAGCTTGGTAGGGAGAACTCCTCTACACATTCTCCATAAGAAGTTTACGATGAGGAGGCCTTCGGGGTGTATGTTATCGATCTCCTTCTGGGAAGAAATTGGCTATGAACACCCAATAATTGAGTAAGTGCATGATACCCTGTTTTCACCATATACTCGCAAGTTTGTTAAGTGCCAAACTTGTCAATCTGCAGCAAAGGATTGAGACAAAGGTATACATTGTATTTCAGCCCAGCATCTCTTGCCCTGAAACGACTCCTCAAGCGGCTCACATCCACATTAGTCTACTGAATTAGCGATCTCCAAAAGCCCGCGGCCGGGGCACACTTGTGGGCTGGCCCGCCGAGCCCGACCCAAAGAAGGGTCGGGCCGTGGGCTTGATTTTAGGCCGGCCGGCCAGCAGACCGGCCCGGTTCATGGGCTTTAGGCACCGCCGAGCCATCAAAGCGTTGAGGCCCGCCCAGCTTAGTCGAGGCCACCTAAAGTCAAACCTCCACTCAGGTAGTTAGGTTTTTTTATTTAAATTGTATTCAAAAGTTAAATAAAAAATAAAAAGTAAGCTTAAAAACAATTCAAAATAAAAAATACTTCATTTAAAAATTTCATTCATCGAATATAATTACATTTGGAAATGTATGACAAGTTTACGTCACTATAAAATAAGTACATCCCAACTAAGTTTGAGCACCCTGCTTATTTGTTGTCATTTGTACTTTTCAACCATAAGAAAATAAAAATACAATATACATTTAACGAAATATTTTAATCATTATTTTATGGTGACGGGGAATTATCATGGATCCATTCATGTTTTGATAAATTTAAGTTCTCTGTATCAGTCATTAGTGCAGCTTCTTGAACATGATCGTGCAATCTCTTGTTCGCTAAATTCCAATCTTTTAAATATACTCTTGGCACAGGGGCGGGCCGGAAGAGGGGCGGGGGCCGTCAGTGGGCAGGATGACTGAGCCCATTAAATTTGGGCAGGTGTTTGGGCATGGGCCTTCAAATTTTTAAGCCCGGCCGGGCCCGAGCCCAGTTGGCGGTGACCCGGGCCTAAAGACCGAGCTGAGGCTACGGCCCCTGGGCCTAATTTCTTTGGGCCGGGCCGACCGGCCAGCCCCGTGGAGACCACAAGGATCATTAAATCAGCTCTCGAGCCATCTAACTGCACTATAGGTCGTTTGTACCAAAAGTGATCATCCTCGGCCGTGGATTGGTCGAACATCAATCGTACCATTTCCTATTCTCCATTGAATACTCGCTATATCATTAAAGTGGAAGATACTCCACCAAGTAAAACTGGATTAAACTAAGTGGCCTTTAGAAAATCCTCTAGGAAAGTATTTGGCTTTGAAGATCTTGTAACAAGTATCGGAAATATGAAACAAAGCTTCTGACCAATCTTCCTAAGATAGCAATGTTACAGGCAGTGAAGGTTACGAAACCCGAAACCACCATACGCTTTCTTCACACTTTCTGATTTATCCACGTAACCATTTTATGCCACCATTTCCATCTTTTCGTGATCCCCACCAGAAAGAGTTTAGCATCTTTTGAATTCATCAAGAATAGAGGTAGGCAGCATGAAGGTGCTCATATAATACGTTGGAATGGATTAGGCAACTTACTTGATCAACACTTCTCTGCTAGCTCTGGATAGAGGTCTATTTCTCCAGCCTTGGATCCGTTTCCACCGTTCTGTCGTGGTGAATACCATCTTCTTTTTCCAATCATGAGGAGCCCCAGTACTGCCGGTATTGAGGTTTGATAGCTCCATAACGAGAGGAGACAAATGAGTTGCAAAAGATGACTGAACGTTCAAACTGAACATGATGCTTGATTTCGTGAGATTTACCCCTTGCCCACTAGCTTCCTTGTATTGGAGGAGAATTTTCTTCATTACATTACATTCACTCTCATAAGCTTGGAAGAAAAACAAACTATCATCTGCAAAAAGAAGATGAGAAATAGTCGGTCCGATCCACTAACTTGAAACCACCCGATACGATAACCCCTCATTCGCCTTTTTAATCAATAGAGGATAACCCCCTCGGCACATAAGATAAGCAGAGATAGGAGGCAGTGCTGGATCACCTTTACACTTAATCCTCTCTTGAATAATTGGCCCCTACCTCCTGCCCATTCTGATACATTATATCATGTGTGAAACACACGAAGCATCATGAGATAAACCCATCTATTGTCAAAACCCAATTTGACATAATCCCTTTGAGAAAACCCCAATCTATTTTGTCATAGGCTTTGCTAGTGTCAATTTTAAAGGCCACATCCCCCTGTTTACCTTTATTCTTCCTCTGCATGTGGTGGATGACCTCGAATGCCACTAGTACATTATCCGTGATTGACCTTCCTGAAACAAATGCAGATTGCTCATGAGAGATAATCCAAGGTAACAACTTCTTCAATTGGTTTGCCAAAACCTTGGCCAAGATTTTATAGTTCACATTATAGAGGGCAATTAGCCTGTAATCCTTCATAGTTCTTGGCTTCTGATGCTTTGGAATCAAACATATGTTCGTATTGTTTACCGAAGGAGGAAAACACGACATGTTCATCCACTCCAGGCTATCCCGATATACGTCGTCACCTATAAGATCCCAAAACCGTTCATAAAATGCAGGATTGAATCCATCGGGCCTTGGCGATTTGTCAGGGTGCATCTGCATAATAGCCTCCTTAAATTCTTCATTAGAGAATGGTAACAACAATGCAACATTCTCATCACGCAGAACTCTAATATCAACACAATCCAACACTTCATCATACTTACAGGGGCTATCAGAAAACAGATCATGAAAATAGTCAGCTGCTACTCGTTGAATGTCCTCATCTGTTTGGACCCAATCTCCCGTGTCAGTGATCAACCCAGTAATCTCATTTTTCTTTTTTCGAACGGATGTTGGAGTCACCTTCTTTGAGCTAATAAAATTTCGATCTTTGCCTCCAGTATGTAGCTTCTTGGTCCAATCAGTGAGACAATAGGGCTTTCAACTCTTTGAATTGCCTAATAGACGCCCCATCAGTTCTAAACCAGACAAACTCCAACTCTTTTTTGCATTTGTCAATTTCCTTTCGGAATCTGAGAGCTAGTTCCTTTCCCCAAATGAACAAAGAATCGGCACAAGAGGTCAATTTGCTCTCGGACGCACCCGACGATTCAAGCCAAGCCTCTGAAACTATTTGGTGTAATTAAGTTGAGACAACCCATTTATTTTCAAATCGAATTTTAAATTCTTCTATTTTGGCAATGCTTGGTTGTTTGTAAGAGAGTGGTGGTAATCAGATCTGAGGGCAATCAAATTAAGAAGCTTTACCTGTGGAAAGAGATTCAACCAAGCACCCGAAGCCAAACAACGATCTAGCTTTTCCTCTACCCATGTTGGCGTCCCTTTACCTCTTTCCCATGTCCGTTAAGCCACAATCCAACATTGCTTCTTGGAAACCTCGGAATAGCAGCGGATCACTACTTTACTTTTATCGACTCCTCAAGTAGATCGTTTCCATATCCCCCTATCACACACAGGCGTGGCGAGAGTGAAGGATAAGTAGTAAATTCCATGAATCCTGGAAATCGATGATTTCACTCCGGCATGCCATAGAAGCCAGTCAGTCACCATTTACCCCTAGCTTCATCTTCAATCTCTAAGTCAATATGATGGTTCGAGAAGTTCAAAACAATGCATTTTTCCAGATCTTTCCATAGAATAGCCACTCCACCGCCTCGATCGAGTCTGTCTACTGCCAAAGCATTTTGGAAACCCAATTTTACCCTCAAACTTTCTATTTTGTTACTATTAACCAATGTTTCAAACAAAAAAAACTACCGCTAGGCACAATGAGTTTCACCAACTCACTTAGGGCTTGCATTCTATGATCTGACCCAATCCCTGCGGAGTTCGACTAAGGCAAATCATTGGGATGGCGGGCTGTCAGACGAGTCTGCCAATAAAGTCTCTTAGTTGTTAAGTGGAGAAATGCGCCTCTGTATTTTCAAAAGTCGTTATGCAGAAGTCATGGTACGGTGGGCCTCCAAGCAGCCTGACACTCCGTCTTTTTTCTCTGCGATTCTTGGAGATCTTCTTCCCTCACTTACCTTTGAAATGCAATATTTTCCACTTTGCATCCACCTCCATCCTGTCTGCGCGTTCTTCCCTTCTCGGCCTTGGCTTGCTCTTTGAGTCACGATGTGGGTGCCCGAGTTTCCTAGGCCTTCACAGCTCCAACCCTCCTCCTTTCAGATGTTGTATACCCACCAAACCCATGCTCCAACTGGTGGCCTTGATTTGTATGTAACCAAGAGTTAGATCCAGGCCCTAGAGAATCTCGACAGGCCCGGCGCTTTAAGCGAGCTCCCGACCCACGGGTAATCTCCTCTTGGAATAGTGAACAGCAGGACAAAACCGTCCCGAGGTGCCTGTGACCACATATGGAACAAAAAAGACTAAGTCTTTCATATTTAAAGGAAACAAAGAACCCGTCACCTTTGGGTGTCCTAATTCGTTTTCCATGCTTCAATGGAGGTCGAACAGCCATGGACACACATATCCTCATATAATCCTTAATACTTCCCCCGTTTTTGTTAGGATCATATGCAAGAAAAAAGCCAAGATAATTACCCAATTGTTTGCCAACTAATTCCGACATATAACCAGAAGGTAGATCAAAAATTTGAACCCATATGTCTATGGAATTCAATGGAATCTGGTTAGGGCATTCACCAGGTTGAATCCAATGCAAGATCAACAAATGGTTGTCATACGTCCATGGTCCTCCCGCAAGAACTCTTTTTAGATTTACCACATGAAAAAACTTAAAGATATACCTTTGGTTGGCGAGTTCAGAAATTCATACTCCCTTCCCTGGTCTCCAGAGATGAGATAAGCGATCCCGCATGAAATTAAAGTTGATAGAGCGATCGGTTAGAAACCTTCCTACCAGGCTCAATTCAAAAGTCTCTTCACCACCAACATCGTCCACCCCTTCAAGAGACAAAACTTCAGTTTCCCCTTGGGAAAGAGACAAATCAGCCAGAGAAAAATCCATGATTACAGGATGAAGAACCCGAAAACCTGCGTGAAAGCAGAAAACTACAGCGAACTCTTAACCTAGGAGAGGACTGCTCTCAAACAAGGAGAGGACAAAAGTCTAACTATTTTCTTTAAAATTCAGAAAAACATGATAAAAGGACACGATGTGGGCAAATCGAGATAAAAGGTCGAATATGATATGTATTTTACGAAGACTTTATCTCTATGTCGAAACTTGATCATGTTTATAATATGGAAACATAAGAATGAAATAGGATTTTACATACCTCAGCCATTGAATTCCCAAACTCACGATATTCAAAACCTCCAAAACTTTAAACTTTTCCCGCCTTTACTCTCACTGTTTGATGGTATTCTTAAAATGAATTGTTTTTCGTTGAAATAACAGAGAGGACCTGAATATATTATAAGATTCTCCATCCAGAATCCGTCTTTTATGAACCATCACCATTTTGAAATTCAAGTTTAAATTTCAAAAAGTTCAAACGTGCACCACTTAGAATCCATTCTCTAAAAGCCCAGTGCCAAAATTAATCCCAAATTCTTTGAGTAACAAAATATGAATCATAGAGATAGGTCCTCGATAATGAGTTTTATCAACTATGTATCCATGATACCTTTGCTTCTCGAGTACTTAGTAGTAATAGAAAAATATGAATAAGCCTTATCATTCTAGGTCCAAATGAAATATATTTTCTCAAATGAATTAAAAAGTGCACATGAAAATAGAAAATAAGCCCGAATGCTTAAGAATTTCGCAAAGTGAATGTATATGCAATTACAAAGAGGAAGCAATCCCCACATTACATCCATGATCCTTGAATTTCATTGGTGGCATGCCTTTGATCGAGATCGGCAATCATCAACTTCGGTACTAAAATGCTCAATGACCACTTTCTTTTTCTATAACATGTTCTCTAATGGCTAAGTATTTGATGTCGATGTGCTTGCTTGACTCCACTTTTGTTATTCTTGGCAAGAATACTGGTGATTAATCCTGAGAAAATCTTAGAGCTAGAAATAGATCCATAACTCTAAACCGGAAATGGAAAACTCTTAAGCCATACACCTTGTGAGTAGCTTGAAAACAAGATCACAATTAAACTCACATATTAGAAGTGGCAATCAAAGTACGTTGACACTTCTCCGAACGACTCAGAGCCATAATGAATATGTACCCGGATGTTGATTCTGAGAATCAACCGGCCAAATAAAGTCTGCATCACGGAATAGCCAGCCGGATCAAGTTGTCAGATGTCTATACATAAACATATAATCTTTAGTTCTTGTAAGAGATACCTCATGACTTTCTTTGCAGCTCTCCGATGGTCCACACGGATTACTTTGATACATACTAACACTCCAAGCTTGCATATTATGCAATATCAGGTCTTAATAAGCTGAGCATACATAAGGCTTCAACTATTGAAGCATATGGAATATTCTTCATAGATTCATTTTCTAAATCATTTTCGGGCATTGATTTGGGCTTAACTATAAGCCCTTCATAATGGGAGCAACACTTGGTAGACAATCCTTCATCAGAAATCTCTCCAAATTTTTTGTTGATATAGGTTTCTGTGATAGACCTAAAATACCACGAGATCCTATCTCTATGGATCTTAGTGCTAATGACATAAGATGCCTCACCACATCTCTTTCATATCAAAGTTTTTGGAGAGGAATTGTTCCTCCATGCATCATTCCCTTATCATTGGTTTGCAAGTAAAATGTCATCCACGTATAAAACAAAAGGAAACAAGTTTTACTCCCATGATATACAGTATATACATTGATCATAGGGTTTTCAATGAAACCAAATAAAATGAGTACTCCATGGAATTTGTAATACCATTATTGGGAGGCTTGTTTCAAACCGTATGTATATGGATTTCTTGGCTTCCAGACCAAGTGCTCTCACCTTCCACTGAAGAAAGCCTTCGAGTTGTTTCATGTATACCTCTCTTCCGGATCAGTTAAAAATCTTTGTTTTCACATCATTTGTTTGCAACTCAAGGTCTAAGTGTACAGCTAATGCTAAAATGTCTGAAGAGAATCTTTCTTGAATACAAAGAAAAGATCTACATTGTAATGATTCATCTTTTTGAGTAAATCCCATAACATAGTCTAGCTTTATATCTTTGATGTTGCCCCTAAAGTCTCTTTGGTCTTATAGACCCATTCACGGTAATCCTGCACCTTTAGCGACTCTACAAGGTCCAGGACCGTTGCTTTTCATGGGAATCTAATATCCTTCCTTAGCGTTATACCACAATTCGGACTCGATTCCTGACTTATGGCTTGAAAGGTTTCGAGATCATTTTCGACTCGATATCGGTTTCTTTGTAAATACCTTTATGTAATCTTGGAATCGCCAGGCTTCCTTCCACGCAGTAGATCGTCTTAATGTTGGGATCATACATCTGGGGAGGCTTGTGGTTCAATTGTTTGTTCAGATTATGAGTAATTTGCGAACTTGTTGATCCTCTGGAAGGTTCTCATTTCATTGTGGAACCCCGATGATTGAGTTTGTTCAGCACTAAATTGGAACTTGAGGTGTGATGAACTATAACCAATCTCTCGTATTGGAAGGTTGAGTTTCTATATGATCGTGAACAGGAATTAAATCCCTGAATCGATCCCTCCCAGCGATCATATCTCATTTCAAGAAACTTGGCATTCCTTGATTCCACAATCCTAGTTGAATGAGATGGAATGATAAAATCTATAACCCTTAGACGTTTTAGCATATAATAAAGAAACCACTAAGTGTCCTTGGGTCTGGCCTGGCTATCATATGGATTATATATTCTCTCAGCGGACATAACCCCAAACGCGCATATGTCGCAAACTGGGTTTCAACCTTTCCATATTTCAAGGTGTCTTTGGGACGGCCTTAGTTGGAACACGGTTTAGCTATATACCGCTGTATGCAGGGAAGTCGCGTCGGTCCACGAAATTGAGGAAGATTGGAGTTGCTAAGCATACTCCGCACCATGTCCACTAAAGTTCGATTTCTTCTTTCTGCTACACCATTTTGGTCCGGAGAACCAGGCATAGTGTGTTGGGCAATTATCCCATGCTCTTAAAGAAACTTTGCAAAAGAACCAGGTGCTTGTCCATTCTCAGTGTACCTACCATAGTATTCACCACCTCTATCAGATCTCACTATGTGTATTTGCTTCCCGCATTGGTTCTCAACCGGCTACAAAGATTTTGAAGGCATCAATGCTTCATACTTGATGTTAGCGACAAGTATACGCCTGCCATAGTGACTCCAATCATCAGTAAGTGATGTTATTTGAAAATCAGCCCGTCGCCTCATGCTTGTACATGTTTCTCTCCATATTTCGCATTCCTCTTCCTTTTTAACTCTGAATTAATGCAATACCCATCTATATGATTACCCAAATCCGGCCAAAGGTGGGCCAGGTGGTTTAATTCACTTTCCTTGTAGAGAAATTTTGTCAGGTGATATTGTCACTTTCGGGAGTATCTCAAATCAGCAAGCTATTTATTTCCTATTTTCTTTCATTACAAAAATAAGTGAGACTAGATTATCCTAGAGTTTTGCCTTCAAATTCTTCCATGGTATCGAAGCGGGTTTAATCTGTCTTCTTCCATCTTCATTTATGCCTAAATACGGTCCGGTGTTTGGAATGGCTAACTCATCCTCCTATTTGCCAGTGGCGACCGATTCACTCCTTTTTGACCAGCTAGTGAAAATCAAGGAAGGGAAGACCTTGGTGTGATCATTACGAGAAAGCGGTCCTTTCAGAGAAACGTTGGAAGATTCATGGGAGAAACCCCGGCGGATTGGAAGCCCGCGTCCTGACCACTTGAAGAAGGGCGGGAAGCCAATCGTAATGGCTCTTAGATGAAGGATAAGCCACAAATTGAAGCTAGCCACTTTTAACAAAGACAAATGGAGATGTGAAACTACTATCTCCTCTTATGTCAATCTGATCCTAGTAGCACATCTTCAATCAGTCATTGATTCAAGACCTTGGCTCATAAAGTAAATTCTTTAAAGCGCCTTTATTGTTGGTAAAAACATAAAACCTTGGATCGTGGACTCCGGGAGCATCCCGATCTCGGCGGGGAGATCGACAATTTTGTATATAGCCCATGTCCAAATAATTTAACGATCCGAATAGCGGATGGTTCACTTTGGCGATGCCCAGTTCAATTGTGCTATCAAGGGATCTTACTCGGCGCTTCCGGTTCTCCTTGTTCTGCTTTGGATTGTAATCTATTATCAATTAGTAAACTCACCAAGGAAAAGAGGTGTATTACTAATTTTTCATCCCTCAGCGCCAATTTCGAGATTTGGATTCGGGAGACGATTGGCAATCTTGAGGAATGCTCTGGACTCATCCTTGGAGCACCACGATCCGAGAACAACCTCGAAGATAGTGAGGTGGTGGTAATTCTTTTCGGCCTCATGTCAAATAACGATAGTGCAATTATGTTGTGGCACTATACGGCAGGTCATCTAATGTTATGTATCTCCAAGCATTTGTTCCTTAGTTATTTAATAAAAATCCAGTCTTTGAGTGTGAAATATCCAATTATCAAAGCAAGTTCGGTCTCATTTTCCCATTCAACCACTTATAAAGCGTCTAGTCCATTCTCAATGATTCATAGCGATATACGGGAGTGTCGAGAATAAAAAATGTAACCGGTACTAGGTGGTTTGTCTCATTCATAGATGATCACACTAGATTAACGTGGGTATTCCTCATGAAAGAAAAATCCGAAACAGGTCAAATTTTCAAAAATTTCAAAAATATGATTCGGACGATTTCGATCAAAAATACAGATTCACAAGTCTGATAATGCTAGGGATTACTTCAACTCCATTACGGGAGAATATCTAGCAAAAGAGGGATAGTTCATAAGTTCATGTGTTGATACCCCCTGACAAGCGGAATAGGTGAAAGGAAAAATAGGCGTTTGTTAGAGGTGGCTAGATGTCTTGTGTTTTCCCTGAATGTACGAGAATTGATACGGGGAAGTTGTCCTTCTGACAAACTACCTCATCAATAGGATATAGTCTAGGGTACTAAAATTCCAACACCTTGTCAAACACTCCTTAAATCCTTTCCGACCACTCGTCTCATATCCATCGTCCCACCAAAAATTTTCGGGTGTTCTGTTTTTGTTCATATCGTCAACCCGACATAGAAGTAAACTTGATCCTAGGTAAATCAAGTGCATCTTTCTTGGGTATTCTGCAAATAAAAGGGTATAAGTGTTACTCTCGGTCACAAGAAAATTCTACAATTCAATGGATGTCACATTTTTGAAACCGATATACTTATCCCCGAATTGATATTCGGGGAGAATTCAACTCGGGAATATTAGTTTTGGAACCTTGGAGTCATTGAGTGAGTCACCCATCACCACTTAAAAATCAAGTTTCTATAGAGTCATGTAATCGGCTAGAGTTCATTGTTGACTTGTGGGATAATGAGCACATCGAGAGGAAGCGGAGGAAGGAGCAATTTCTCGGCTAAACCGCAGAGGTGAGTCGGGTTCTAATCAAGCAAAATTCGAGGTACTTGATACTCTAACTTTCGAGATGAATGCTTGTTGATTCGAGTTAGAAAATGATATTCTTAATATGCACATAGCTTTGAGAAGGAGTTTAGATCATGCACTCAGCATCCGTGGAAATTTTATTTCTTATGATAAGCTATCTACTACGTTTAGTGCATTCACTTCTAACATCACGAGATACAAGTTCCTCGAGATATTCGAGAAGCTTTCAAGTATCCTAAGTGGAAGGCGCGATCGATGGCGAAAGTTGAGGGCGCGGCGAAATAGTGCGTGGAAGTGCGACCTCGAGAGGTAAGAAACCGATTAAGGTGTAAATTGGATTTTCACGAGTAAAGTCTGGTAGGATGGTAATGTGAGACGGTATAAGGCTCGGTTGAATTGCGCAAAGGATTCCGCGATCATATGGTATTGACTATCAAGAAACTTTTGCTCAGGTTGCCCAAGCTGTGGCGTTGTTCGTGTACTTTTATCATGGCGGCTAATCTCGTTTGAGGTAAGCTCCAGCCAACTTGATGAAAAATACCTTCCTCGATAGTGACTTAGAGGAAGAAGTTTACATGGACATTCTGGCGGGCTTGAGGACACTGGCTGTTTCAACAAGGTTTGCGGAACTCAGAAAGTCTTGTGGCGATTATCAAGCAACAAACTCTCTCAGGCTGGTTCAGATAGTTGCTGGAGTAGTGAAGATGGATTAGTTAAGTGTGATCAGATCACATTGTTTGTGAAACACTTCGAGAAGATGGTGTTATCATTATATGTGGACGACATAATTTTGTAGTAATCATGAAGAGAAAATTGACCTGCCCAAAAATTGCGACAAAGAAATTTGAGATCGGGGACCTTGAAACCTCGAAGTACTTTCTCGAATGGAGATGAGTCGAAAAGAAAGTATGCAGTCTCCGCAGCGCAAATACGTTATGGACTTACTAAATGAAAACGGGGATGCTAGGATCTGGCCGTGAGAAACACCTATGGATTCATTGTAAACTTGAAGAAAGTGATGGAAGTCCTCAGTTCAGTAAAGGAAGATATCAACGTCTTGTGAAACTCATCTATCTTTCTCATCCTGAAGCCAGACATCGGCTTCTCACGGTAGTATGGTAGAATTTAAGTCGTTCATGGGTAATCCATTTGAAAAACATGCATTCTTTGACGGAATATTGAGGTACCTCAGCAGGAAAGAGTCTCTTCTTCCGACAACAAAGAAAAGAGATTGAGATTTTTCGAGATCGATTGATGAGTTCCGGTGGCGATCGGAGATCGCTTACGGCTATTGTTACCGTTTGTTTGGGGAATTGGCGATTATGGCGAAGCAGAAACAATCGATGGTAGCGTGTGTAGTCAAGCGAAGTCTGTGCTGTGGCGCAGTGTCGAAGTCTGGTTGAGCGGTGTTGGAAAATTACGGGTTAGTTGAAGCATCCCATAGTGTTATCTTGCGACAACCAAAAGCGTAATCAGTATCGCTAAGAATCGGGTTCCGTCATGATCGAGCCAAGCACGTGGAGATAGTCGACACTTTATCAAGAAAAGATTGAAGAAGTTTTCAAGTGAAACTTCTCCGGCCAGTATCGAATAGTGACGCATTCTCACGAAGCTCTTGCTTTCGAGGTTAATACGAAGATCTGACGAAAAAACTTGGAATGATCGACATCTGTCTGACGAAGTGTTGAAAATCAGCCACGTCGCCTCATGCTTGTGCATGTTTCTCTCCATATTTAACGTTCATCTTTACTTTCTTTCTGAATTAATGCAATATACCATCTATATGAGTTACTGACAGTGGTTTAATTAAACTCATGTAAAAAATTTTGTGGGTGTGTGTCACTTTCGAGTAATATCGATCTGTAACCTATTGTTTCTATTTTTATTTCATTACAAAATGAAGTGAGACTAGATTCCTCTAGAGTTTTTACCTTGAGTCCTTCAAATATTTTTGACGGGCGTATCCATATACGAATGACATATGTGATATATTGTGATTTAATGTTTTGAACTCCTGTTATGTGTGAGCTTGTTTGTGCGCCCTTAATGTGATTCCACCTGAGTCTCAAAATCGATATAATCTAAAGTACTAAATTACTCCATCTTTTACTGTCCTGCAATTCTATCTATGGAGGTGTGACCTAATCTCAGATGCCGTAACATAGAAGAATCCTCATTAATATTACACCTCTTAGTACGATATGAACATGCGAAAATTATTAGTGGCTTCGTGCGTAAACAAATTCTATATAGACCATGCAGCACAAAATATTTGTTCCAATATTATTTGATTTATAAAATAAGTTAAATACATTGTCTTGAAAAGTAAAAGAAAAACCTAATGGAACGAGTCTAGAAAGCAGAATCAAGTTTCGTGAAACTTGGTATAAAAGGTCCTTTCCAAAACTAAAAACAAGCCATTGTCTAATGTTAATGTGCATGTCGCACTCCACAATTGAACTGACTTGTTGCGATAAGAATCTTGAACTCATTTCCCACCACTGGCTATAGGTTTGCCTGAAAGAGTTTGCAATATGGATTGTAGAACCCAGATGATCGCAGGTGTTAATATTAACATTAACCATATTAGATTCATACAACAAACAAGGATGATATATTACACTTTCTTCTCAAGCCACTTCTTCCAAGATTTAGGACAATCTTTCTTCCACGTGTCCCTTTCTTTTACAAAACATATTTTCCTTCTTGATATCGACTGAGGTGGTATTCTACCTTTCCCATGATTTGATTTAGAGGTGCCGTCAAAGTGTATCATTCCTTTTGTTCTTCCCAGTTGTGGCGACATGCATTTTCACTGGGCCATCCATTTTCTTAATACTATTAGACACACATGATTGTTCGATCATTGTTGACCATTTGATATATGTATTATAAGAGATCTTAAAGGTGCATGATGAGGAAGAGTGTTAGAATAGTGCACTAGAAAGGAATCTGGGCATATCCAGAGTTTCTTAAGTTGACCCCGCGATCCCTCATTTTGCATGATGTGCTCACGCACCTAACGTCTGAATGGAAGAAAGATTTCATTATCAGGTACTTGCTAAAGCTGTCACAGTGACAATTGTTCTCCAATGGCTTTTAGCAAATCTTGGACCTTATCGTATTGCTCAGCGGAGACCCTAATACAGCGGTGATTTTGTCTTAATGAACATTCATTGAGTCGATTAAGATTCTCCGCTCGCTCATATAGCCTTGACCCGATGGGTGTGCTTTCTTCTGTCACTTACGGTGGATTTGGTTCCTTATGGCAAAATCGATGTCCATATGCCCCTAAATGAAGGAGAATCCTTTATTTCCACTGCATGGGATTGTGCCCCTAGTTGGAATGTCTAGGTGCATATCAGTGTAGCCCAACGAGGTTGGCTTGCAAAAGGTCAAAAAAGCTTATCATTAGATGTGAGGCATATTTACTATTGCATGTGTTACCAATGTAAAACAACGCACTAAACTATATCTAATTTAATAAAGAAAGATGCACATGGGCAAAATCTTTACTTAATTGATTATTCTTTTTATGATGAAATTATAAATTATTTAATTTTAATGGGTGAACAATAACTGCTAAATGAGATGATGCGATGCGTTTATATACACACACAGAAGGTCCAGGGTGAGGTGGAGGGTGTGGTCACTCTTCAAAAACCACTGGCAGCCAGAATATTATCAGCGCTTTTGTCGAGGCTTTCTGGGCATGTATAGTCCACACAAGTACCATAATGTTCCAAGGTTCAGAAACCGCTGTATAATTTGCATTTCTAGCTCCTTAAGATAAAACTACCATTAATATAGTAATTATGATTCACATTGGGTGAATTATAAATAATTTAACATCTCATCCTAATTAATTATATAAATATAACAAAAATTTCACAATGGATAAATTTTGTTATCATGGCCTCAGTAGTAGTTATGTCTCATTCTTTGTATGTAGTCACAACTTAATAAATAATTTTATTAATTAAAGATGTTGTGGCTATTCAACAACTATGCAAAATTGGCTGAGTCATGGACATTTTATAAGAGTTTTAGTTGTGTTTCTAAATTGGGCACTAAACTTAAGTTTTATGTATAATATAAATTTTATTTGAATAACATAATTAAACCTCTCTTGTATGCTATAAAAATTTATATTAATCATGATTATTACACACAATTGATTTCATACAAAAGAATCAAAGCTTATAAATAATATATTCATGCATGAAAGCCTTAAAATTTGAATTTATTAGCATTATTCTTAAATAAACATGATTTGAGCAATTAATAAATAATGCTTAAACATGTAATAAATACGAGCGATATAGATTAAATATAAACACTTTAACACACAAGCCAGAGTTGGCTTGGTGGAAGCTCTTAGTGAGCAGCTGTATGGGGTTCAAACGCGTCTGTTGTTTTTAAAAAAACTTCCAAAGAAAGGATTTCCAACCACTATATTACTAAAGCCCAAAATAAGGCTTGTGAAAATTTAGAAAATAAAGGCCACTTATAAATAGAATTTTGGATTAAAAATAAACTATATTGAAATGACTTTTTATAAAGAAGCTGTTTTTATTTGTTTTTTTTTTTTTTAAGTCATCTTCTTGATATGACTGAATTAATGATAAGGACCAGCTAAATCGAGAAATAAAGCATTACATTTGATGTCCGTATAATCATGGCTATTAAAACAAATGGAAATGTGGATTTAATGCTATAAAACAACAATGAAAAGAGTCCAAGATAAAGATCTAAAAATCTGGAAGAATTGAGATCATATGTTTGGAATTTTCATATCTTTGTTTTTTAAGAATATAAACTTAAATAAAGCGGAGGTGTAACATGCTACGATCACCAATCGAAAAGGGCACTTATCATCATCAAACTTGATCATGTTTATAAATATGAAACATGAAATGAAATAGGATTTACCGCCACCTCAGTATTGAATTCACAAAAACTCGATATTAAGCATAAGCTTTAAACTTTTCCTTGCTTTCTCACCAGCTGTTGATAGGTATTCTAAAATATGAATTGTTTTTCGGTGAAGTAAATGAGAGGGCACTAGATATATTTATAGATTCTCCGTGAGAATCACGTCTTTATGAGCCCAATCAACTGAAATTCAAGTTTTAGAATTTCAAAAGTTCAAACGTTGCACCACTTCAGAATCTCACATTTTCATGTTGATAATTAATGGCTAACTTTTTTTTTTTTTTATTGTATATATTTCCTATGACAATTTCTATATGATTACTCATAAGTCATGAGACAACTATTCTCGATCTTAAAAAGAGAGTACTAAAATTAAACTATTAAAAATCAATAAGGGCTTATTCCATTTAACCTTCCTAACTTATAGCGTGTTTAGTATGCATATTACTCCTTAAGCTTAATTATAAATCTTATGTTTTTTTTTTTTTTTTTGACAAATCTTATGTTATTTAGAATTTGAAAAATCTCAAAATTTTAGTTAGTGTCTAATTATAATTGGACATAATAGCTTAAGGTTTAAAATTTGCGAAGAAAAACGATGATAGGAAGAATGGTGAATCCCTTATTTCAGTGATATTGTGGTGACGAGGGTCGAGTTTTAATATAATGGACAAATTTAAATTTTGCTAAAAGTTTATCATATGCAAAATATATGAAGTAATATCTTTAAGTGTTTGTAATATTTTTTCATTGCCATTTTGCGAATTCTCCTTGATATCTTCAAATATTCTCCCATATTTTCTCTAGTTATATTGAAACACCATAACAAAAATGTTAATTCTTACTTTAATCAGTATTATAATACATGTGAAATAAACTACAATCAATATTACTCATTCCTTTGAACTCTATGTATTCGGTAATAACCCTCCAACCTTGGAGATCTATTATCATCTTTGTGTAGTGTAGGGTAGGGTTGGAACTAGAGTTGGCAAGTCGGGCTCTTGTCGGGTTGAGGCCAAGTCGGTTTGGGTCAAATTTGATATGTTTTTCTTCAGGGCAATAAAATAGCATAACAACTTGACCTTAATTCCAGGCGGGTCGGGCTCAAATTGTTTTATAAAACATTAAAGTTATCAATCCAGACCGAGCCCATATCGGGTCGAGCCTAAAATCGAGTTAGACCAACTTTGGCCCAGGTTTTTCAGTCCAATACAAATAGTAACCCAGTCCAACTCTAATTCTAAGTGGGTCGGGCTAGTTTAACGGGCTAGACTCAAATTACCAACTCTAATTAGAAGGAATAGAAGAATAAAATAAAATAAAATAATGTAAATTGGATAAAAGGATAATGACCATGTCACATCCAACATCGATTAGGGGAAAGTTCTGATACGACATAGAAGTATGAACTCCTTTTATTCTTATATGGGCGTGTAAGCCCCTCGGATGCTTGACCGAGCAAACCAACAGAAGAGTCTCATGGGTATGTCTTGCACCCATGAGAACCTCGTGATTAGACGAGATGATACAAAAGTTTTAAAAGGAAAGGAGATGGGCGGTGCGTGCTAGAGGTAGTAGTGCACATAGTAGTGTCAGTGTCGTAGGCGAGGCTCACGCACGTTGTGGTATGTCTTGCAAGCAGGCCACATAAAGAGTCCAGAGGCAGCCTTGGCTGCAAGTAAGTCGCGATGCACAAAAGACACACACTGTAGGGCAGTGGCATAAATCAAAGACAAGGGCGGATTGTGCCTTAAGTCCCTTTATGTATGGGTGTATTTGGGGTATGAGGGTTTTGGATAATTTAATAAATATTTATTTATTTATTCCATTATGTCTCCTCAACATAGGTTGCTGTCTCTTGAAGAAAACCTGAAAAAGGCTTAAATAACTCTTTAAGGGGGGTGTGTAGTTGATAAAAGGGGGGTCATGGCCATGCCATGTGCACACCACACCACGAGCAGGGCTTGGGGCATGGGCGAGACACATGGACAGCAACGGCAAAGGGGATAAAATGGGCTGCGACATGCATGCCACGCTATCACTATCTGGCGGGGCATGTCAAAAGCTTGTGCATGTGGATGTAAGGCCATGGGCGCAATGTCATGGCTCGGTTGCCTTGGAAAATCAAGTAACGAAGCATTGTCGGGAGCGGGACATGGATTGGGAGCAAGACATGTCACAAAGGCTTCGTTGACTTGGGAAGGCTTGGTGGCCTCGATCAGGTGCTAGTGGTGCATGACTTAGACAGCAAGACGTGTTGATGTCTTACAAGACCTTGGGAAGAAGGAAATTCGGATGAAACGGTGGTATGATTAAAGATTGGTGGCATCATGGAAGACACAAGACTCAAGTAAAGTGAGGGAGATCACGAGGGTTGCATGAGTCACAGGGAAGGAATTCAGATAGAGGCAATAGTTGGCAACGATTGGCAACTGTTGCACCACTTCCCCAAAGCAGGAATTCGTGGGGCTATGTGGAACCACCCATGAAAGGGTGTGTGGGTTGAGAAGTGGTGTTGGTGGGCACTTGGGGGAGGTTGCCCAAACTGACCCACGTTTTAAGATCACATGTAAATGAGAAGGCTATAAGAGCCTATTGATGGGAAAGAGAGAGAGGAGAGGTGTATTGGGGAGAAACCATTGTAAAGCCTCATTATCTAGTTCCTATTCTATAAGTGCTGAGGCACTACACTTTTTGTAATTAGTCTGTGGAGTAAGATTAATAAGACATGACGGATTCCATTGAATAGTTTGTTTCTTTACTATACAAATGGGAGTTCTCAGAAGGCTGGCTATGTAGGACTTACAAAGGCGAAAAATCGTGGTATGTAGAAGAGGAGTGACACGTAGCATCAGAGCATTAAACGATGTTGGGGGAGACCTTGAAGGAAAGGTGGCTTGTATAAAGGAAACTTCGGGGCAATGGAACATAGAGGAAGGCACTATGTTCGTGTGGGTTGATCATGCTATGATCGAAAAGCAAGACCATAACATGGAGGAGAAGCTTGTTGGCTTTAGAACTCCTATCAATAAAAGAGGACTTCAAGCAATTCCTGTAGAATTTGCAAGAGGATGTGTCCGTCTTAAAGAAAGCTGCTATACATGGATCCCCTCGAGCCATTGAGGCCCCTCCAAAGGTATGAGTCCCGGAATCAAAAGGCTTTGATGGGACACAAAGTGAAAAAGAACTAGATAACTTTTTATGGGACATGGAGCAGTTCTTCAAGGCTATTCATGTTACATACGAGGATAAAGTTTCGATCACTGATATGTATTTGTTGGGTGATGCGAAACTGTGGTGGAGAACAAACCTTGAAGGGGATTCAGAGTCAAGAAGACCCTAGATCACCATCCGAGAGACTCTAAAGCACGAACTAAATGAGCAGTTCCTCCCCACCAATGTGGCATGGTTGGGTTGGGAGTCTTTGAGAAGGCTCAAACATATAGGGATCGTGCGTGAATATGTCAAGGAATTTAGTTCCTTGATGTTAGATATTAAAAATATGTCTAAGGAGGACAAATTGTTTAACTTTGTGTTTGGATTACAGGGTTGGGCGTAGACCGAGTTAAGGAGGCAGGGAGTGAAAGACATGTTTGTTGCAATTGTTGCAGTAGATTATCTGGTGGATTACAAATTTCCAGGATCCACTTCCACTGGGTAGAAACAAAAGAAAGGTGGATCCAAGAAGCACAAGGCTGTAAGGAAGCCTTTTAATCAAGTCAAGGGGAAAAAGGGTGGCATGGTTGCAGCCCTTGAGGTTGGGAACGTAACTACTACTCAAAACATGCAGCAGGCATCCAAACCAATTGGATGTTTTATATGTCAAGGACCCCAACGGTTGTCCTAGAAAGGAGAAACTATCCGCCCTTCAGAATACAATGGAGAATGACTCAGACTCAAATAACCAGTTCCACAACTCAATCCTATGCAAGTGGTGACCACCCTTCACACTCATACTTTTTTTTATCAAGTGTTTTATGTGTGTGTTCATTTGAATGAGATAGGTGTGGAGGCAATGGTGGACATGGGTACAACCCACAATTTCTTGGTAAGCTCGGTGGTAGCCAAACTGAATATGAGAATATAACCATATGACAGTGCAATCATACCCTTAAATGGTGTGGACTAGTAAGTGGATGGCATTGTACGGGCTGTCCCAATCCAGATAGGAGCATGGAGCGGACAATGTGAAATGATGGTGTTGTATCTGCGGGATTTTGAGTTGATCCTTGAAGTCGTTCCCCATGAGTAGCAGTTGGTATCCTTCCTTATCCCGAATGACATTCACTGCGACATGGAACTTTCATCTGGTCGATACCTTCGCGAGAAGGAGATATGTTGATTAATTCAGTCTAACAATAATGGTATCCATAATAGAAATCTTAGGGGATTGGCCAGAACGTAGTGACAACCTAGATATTGCATATCATAAGCCCTTGGGTTCGAGGTTAGAACAAACAACAGATGGCTGGGGGAATAGTGAGGCGGAGTATGCTTAGTTCAAGTCGACGTGGGCGTTGACTTCATTTAGAGGGGGTGGGTTTGTAAGCCCCTCGGATGCTTGACCCAACAAACCATCCGAAGAGTCTCATGGGTATAACTTGCACCCATGAGAACTCTCATGTCGATGGAAGCAAGATGACAAAATGCTTTTAAAGGAAAAGGGGATGGACAGTTGATAGGTGTGAATCTTGTTAGCATTTGTAGTATGATTTTCATGTTTTTACATATGGCTTAGTCTTTAGAATTCACCTAATTCACTAAATATTACACTAATCTCATTCATTAATGTTTTGGAGATGATGAAAAAGCAAGCAAGAGAATTTGAAGAGGAGAAGCGAAGTTGTGCTGAAAACCTTTACTTGCAGTGAAAAGGGCGTAGGGAGAACCTCTTGGGTTCGCCTAGGCGAACACTAACCTTTCTTAGGGCAAAGGATATCTCTCAGAAAAGAGACACGTGCCCTTCACCTAGGCGAAGAACGTTGGGCTGGAACAGTAAACATCACATTTTGAGCCCATTTTCTATGTAAAACTTGGGTAAATTTGAATTTTTTCAAAAATGGGCAAAACGGTAAATTGTCGATATAGTACAGGATGCAGACTTGAAAATTTCTAGATCTCGGATGACAAAATGGACCTCACTGTTGTATTCGTCTCGTGAAATCTAGTTACCTATACGAATTTCATTGAATTCCTAAACAATCGGATTTTTCACGAATTTTAGGGCTACAGGTGTCCAGTAAAAAATCGAAAATGATATTTTAGGAAATAATTTTAGTAAAGTTCATTTAAAATAATTTGAACTTGAACTGGGATGAAATAAATTGTTTCAGAGCAGAAACAAACCCGGACCAATCACAGACACATGATGCGATGTGAGCCACTCACTTGAGACTTAAGTGAGGGGCTTGGGGGAAAATATCTCATTCTTTTATTCGATTTTAAAAGCTGAGGAGGGAGAAAGGGAGAGGCGACTTCTTTCCACGATCTCGAAGCTCAGATTAGTTGGTTCACGTTGAGCGAGAACAAAGTTCACCACATCGGCGAAGTCTGCGTACATACCATAAATGAGGATTTGTAGGAATCAAAGGAGAAAGATTTCGGGAAATCAAATATTTCGAGACTGGGAGGCTTCCGTTACCATGTTTCTCACGCTTGAGGTAGGGATTCTTCCTACCTTGGTTTATTTTCCACCTTTGGGTTGAGAAAAAGGGGTTTTTCATTTTAGGGTCTGTTTAGGTGAAGGAAAAATGGGATTTTCGAGTTCCAACAATGTTCTTCGCTTAAGCGAAAAGAGCTTCGCCTAGGCGAAGGTAAGAATCTTCCCCAGGAAGATTAGCTCTTCGCCTAGGAGAAGGAAGACTCGCTTAGGACAAGGAAGACTCTCCTAGGCGAAGGGGTTCGTCTAGGTGAGGGGTGGACTGCCAGGCGAACAGGAACAAAATTGGATGTGGCCTTGAGTCAAAGCAGGCAAGCAAGAGTTCTGCGCAAGCGCTGGGGCCCATTTAAGAAACTTGATGTCTAGTTTGTTTGAGGCATGTCACATAGCTTGCTTTGGGGGCTATTGTGGGCGGTTTGTGAGCATACTATATGCCACATTTGGTTTGATGATCGAGAGTGTTATTACTTACCTTTGTAATAACATGTGTGGTTATGTTGACTTGATGAAATGTTGATATGTGTGCTCATATGTATTGACATTGAAATGAATGTTTGTTTTGGAAATTATATGCATCGCCTGATATAATTTATGCAGGATCTGGTAAATTGTATGGTTTATATTGTCCATATGACATTCATTATATGCGGGACATGACATTAACTTGCAATGGCACATTGCATTACATATGCACAGGAACATCGCATTTCATAGGTGTGGGTGCATGGTTGGGATCAAACACCAAAATTGGTGATTTGATGAGTCGACTCGGTACCATTGGACAAAGTCCAACAGAGTCGCACGTTTGTATGAAACGAAAAACTTGTGTCGGGTAATATTAAAAAGGGCTAGACACTCCCTCCGGTGAATGACCCGGATTGGTTTACAACACTCCAACGGTAAAAGTCCAAAAAGTGTAGATGGTGTGCGAAGCTGGCAGTGAGACTTCAAAAATCCGCTACCCACAAAAGACACAATGGTTTTGTAGATAAAATGTTCATTTGAGGAATGACATCCAAAAGTTTTGATTTATAAAAACATGACTTTTGTTTTGAAAATGATCATTGGATGTAATTTATCAATGACGGTTTCTATCACACATGGGCATCACATTGTGTGGTGGGAGTCGGTAAAGACTCGGGTATGGGAGTAGGTAAAGACCCAGGTATAAGAGTCGGTCAAGACTTGGGCTTGGTACATGAATGGGTCTCATTTCATTTCATGGCATGACATATAGAATTCCAACCTAGGATTGCATATTCTTGTTGGAATTGTGGTGTGAATGTGGTTTTATCAAGGTGAACATTACATGTGCACTTAGGTGGGGAGTAGCCTTTGTAGGAATTACTCTACTGGGCCTGACTCACCCTATATGGGATAACAATTTCTGGTGCGGGAAATGCGCCTGTGGGCGGTTCTCATCCGAAGCCACGATAGTGAAGAAACCCAGTTTGTGGCTTTGTGACCATTTTTGTAAAATGTTTGAAGTAAATTCATTTCTTCATGCACTAATGTATTAATGAGTGAAGTTGAACTCGTATGTATATTTTTATGTAAAAGAATGTGACTAAACTCAAAAAAAATGTCACACGAAGGCGTAGGCTTCCTTCCTAGGCGAAGGTGGGATTCCGCTGGCGAGAGCCCAACCGGCTTGGAAATTGGGTTCTACCTCTCTTAAGTGACAGTTCGCACGGGCGAGTGGGCCGCTGAGGCAAACTGTGAAGCCCTAAAGCCACAAGGTGTCGTTGATAACCCGTCCAACCCCATTGAATACTTGTGGATGTCGGGTTGCAGGCACACCTCTCATGAAATCGGGGCGAGGAGTCTCCTTTGTACGGGGGCTACACCAGTGTATGCTGTCGATCATGTCTGTGACCACCTGTGGTCGAGATGCTAGTAAAATAATGGCCACTTGGGCCCACTGCATCAATACTCTGGAAAGGAAATATCCAACCAACTATATCTCACATGGTTCAGAGTTAACACATTACTCTTAATACAAACATATATTAAAATTATAAAAAGTTCTAATATGTAATAAAGCCACATCATATCTGTGCAGCCAAACTTTTCTTACCAGCTTGGCCTCTAACTAGTGCCTTGATCGCTCTTTGTACTTGAAATGGTGATCCTTGACGAGGTGACGATGCCGATGAGATAATTTCCTGCGTAGGTTCTTTCACTGCTGGTCTTGTACGTAGCCAAAACAAACACATTCAAACGAAAATTACATGAACCTACTCGAATGTCTATATGGCCAAGTCTTGTGTCTAGGTCCTCAGGCGCTCCCTCACATATACCCTAAGCCCGAATCACGAGTAAAATAATCGATTTTGAAAACAAAGACTTTGTTGCGAAAGCAGCTATTATCATTTAAGTAAATCATTAAGGACCACCCTCAGGGTGAATATGTTGGAGAACCTTCCGAAACAATTCATGGGCTCCTCCGACGTGTAATTGTTGGACCATCTCCCAACAAATTCTCCAGAAAAACTTCCGTCAAAATTCCTTTCACAAACATTTTCATTTTTACTTTCTTTCATGTCATGCACTCACTTCTAATCCTCTAGGGTGCCCCAGTGCATATGGAATGCATAATGCCAATTCCAATACATTCATGCTAATATATTCACATGCATATATATTAACATAATTAATCCAAACAAATCATGTTATTAATTTCACATCAATAACACCAAAATTAGCTCACATGGGCTAATTAGCAAACACAAGCAATTCATTTTGAATCACTCAACATCGTAAAATTTCACACAAAAATATTCACGCATTATTCACATGAACAAAGGTAACCCGGGTTCATTCACGACCACACAAAATAGGAATACCTCCACCTTGGCTCAAAAGCTCGAGACCGAAGCCACGGCCAATACAAGCTTCGTAACCTTCCTAACCATTTACATGGCTCTAAACCAAGATTAATGCAAGTAGTGAAAGATCCCACCTTTGGAGTTGTCTAACTCCACCAAATTGGTGTCCAAGCGTAGCCCCGCCGCCAGAACGACTTCGTTTACCCGTCGGTGAACCCGACATCCGACTAGACTAACTTAAAGAGAAGTGATTCTTCAAAAAATCACAAAATCTGCACCTCATTGTCTCCTCCAGCCTTCTGCCCGTTTTTTTTTTTTTTTTGGTCTTTTTAATTTGAGAAGATGATCACTATTGACTCTTTTGTCTTTTTCCTCATTAACAATTTTATTAATTCCATCTATGTCCTCAAGTCTTAGATTTTTAACACTTGGCACTATCTCGGCCATCCATTTCCATTATCTCTCTACTCATGCAACATGTGTCACATGAGCACATGTTATAGGTGACTTTTGTTACATCATATGTTGTTTTATGGCACCCGATACCAAAAATTGCAAACGCCAGAATTCCGACTGCCTCTGACCCGACTTAAATTCGACGTGGTAGCTAGATTTCGCGTGACGATTCCAACGATGAAGTCTGTTTCATCATCCGAGATCTAGAAAAATTTTGGATTTTTACCGAAATGACCATTTTGCCCTTTTTCCGAAAATTGGAATTTTCTCGTGTCTTACAAACTCGAGGCCTCCTACAAACGCAGTTTTCCTACTGTATTGTATGTTGTGCAGGCTAGTCCTTGGGGTGGAGCGCTTCATGCAAAGGGGACTCTGTGCAAGTATATAAAATGATGGGTCCCGGTGAATGGAACATACGATGAGGTATCGGGTTACACGATATCCACAAGGCTTCCGCAGGTTGATGGTTGATCAACGAACCCTCGGATTTTTAGGGCGTCACATTCTATTTCTTTTAAAGATATGTATTTGTTACATTAAGGAAGGGTTCCGGTTTTTGGAGAGGGAATACCCTCTTAGGGTTTCTCCTTTCTTCTTCTTGAACTATTTAGGGTTTGTGATTTTGTTTATTATTTTCTTTGGATTTGGAGTTTATATTGAAGATCTAGCTTATTAGAGAAGCTATTGCAACGATGGTTTAGAGTTTGAGACGATTTTCATCTCTCATTTGTTTTGTATCTCTAAACTCTACTCTATTTGTAAATCTTTCATTATTATATTTAACTTAAATATGATTTTGTTGGATTATTTGATTGCAATGAGTAGCTAAACATCCTCTAGGGTTGATTGTGGATGTTGATGTTGATGTTTGGTTTATATATATTTTACGATGGTTTTGTGAATTTATGCTTGTGTAGATGTTAGTTGTGCAGTTCTTAGGATTATTATGGTTTTAATTAATTAATCCATACTGAGAGTTGGGTCTTCGATCCCCATACTAGGGCTTCCTTGGTAACGCTTGGATTACGCCCTAAAATCTGGTATCGGGTCTCTTAAGGTATGAATTAGTTAATTGAAATACTAATTAACCTAATCAAATAAGTTTAGGAAATTAGGAATGCCTAGTACTAGAGGGATTTCATTAGGAGTAGCACCAACTCAACATTATGTGAGGATCATATGGACCGAGAGGTGATTGATCCGCGCGTAGTTTGGGTAGTTCTATTGTATGGATCGAGAGGTGACCAATAGGATTCCCAAGGAAAGCATTGTCTTATAAAAGTATCATACTTAATGACCTAGATGAACCGAAAGGAGAATAGGGAGTTGGTGTGAGAAATTGAGGGGGGACACGAAAGTGTACACCTCATATCGGATTCCTTGGACATGCACAAGTGTACGTTCACTCAATCAATGCTTAATGAATATAAACCATAAATGCATCAATGAAAACAATCAACCCTATAATATTTCCTTAAGTTATATTTATGATATTGTCCAATTCCTTGAGGGTAGACATTGATCAAACCTTGTTTTCTTTTCTTTTATTTTCTTTTTAATTTAGTTTAGGGAACCCCTTTTCATCAAACCATCTAGTCGCTTAAATAGTAAACAACCTCAAGAGTCGGTGTACCAATCTTCAGCTAAACCACATATTCCTCGTGGATCGATATCTCGACTTATTAGTCCATCAGATACTTCAGGCACCTTTGCGTCATGGATAATCGCTTATCGTTCGGTGTTGCTCGGCTACGACTTAAATACAATCTTTGGTATTTACGCCAATATCGAACAAATAACGCTATTACTACTCAGAGGTAGCGCGTGATAGAGCAAGTGTCGAGTGTCGCAGAGAGCTATGCACACTGTAAGGGCTACGTGTTACATGCGGGCCACACAAAGAGTCAGGAGCCGCACGCTACATGCAAGCCACAATGCACCAAAGACACACACTACAGGGCAGTGGCATAAATTCAAGATAAGGGCAGATTGTGACTTGAGTCCCTTTATGTATGGGTGTATTTGGGGTATGAGGGTTTTGGATAATTTAATAAATGTTTATTTATTTATTTCATTATGTCTCCTCATCATAAGTTGTTGTCTCTTAAAGAAAACCTGAAAATGGCTTACATAACTTTTTAAGGGGGTTGTGTAGTTGATAAAATGGGGGCCATGGCCATGCCATGGGCACACCCTACCCCGGCCTTGGGGCATGGCCGAGCACATGAATGACAGCGACAAGGTTATGCATGGGCTCCACGACATGCATGTCGCCTTCTCTTATGCCGGCATGGGGGAATGTCAAAAGCATGTGCATATGAATGTAAGGCCATGGGCACAATTCCATGGCTCGGTTGCCTTGGAAAATCGAGTAACAAAGCACTACTAGGAGCAGGAAATGTCACAAAGGCTTCGGTGACTTGGGAAGGCTTGGTGGCCTCAATCAAGTGCTAGTGGTGCATGGCTTATACAACAAGACATGTTGATGTCTTGCAAGACCTTGGGAAGAAGGAAGTTATACAAAGACAAGGTAGTATGATTGAAGGCCTAATTGACATCCGTGGAGGGAACACAAGACTCAAGTAGCAGCCAAGGGAAGGCCATAAGGGTTGCATGAGTCACGGGGAAGGAATTCGGATAGAGGCAACAGTTGGTAGCGGTTGCAAGCATGCTTCAACTGCACCACTTCCTCGAAGCAAGAATTCATGGGGCTATGTGGAATCACCCATGAAAGGGTATGTGGGTTGAGAAGTGGTGTTGGTGGGCGATTGGGGGCAGTTACCCAAACCGACCCATGTTTTGGATTCACATGTAAATCAAAAGGCTATAAGAGCCTATGTGATGGGAAAGAGAGAGATGAGAGAGGTATCGGGGATAAGCAATTATAAAGCCTCCTTATCTAATTCTTATCCTGTAAGTGTTGATGCATTGCACTTTTTGTAATTAGTCTGTTGAGTAAGATTAATAAGACTTTGTGGGTTCCAATGAATAGTTTCTCTTTACTAAGGGTGGGAGTTTTCGGAAACTGGCTAAGTAGGACTTAGTGACGCACACTTACAAAGGCGAAAAATTGTGACCTATATGAATGGGTGTGACACGTGGTTTAATCTAGTGGATACAAAGTGGATGGTATCAAATTACTAGATGCAAGTGTTTACAAACCAAGTGGGATTTTAAAATTTATTTTTCTAAAATATCATAAGCAACACCCTATCTTTTATAACTCTTTAATCATTTAAAGTACACGGCATTGGAACAATAAAGGTATTTTGAATTAACTTTAGAGACCAATGTGCAAAATATACTTTTCTTTTTATAATTTAACATATTGTTTTTAATAGAACTCGTTATGACCTACTTATTTAAACGTTTAATGCTCTATTACATAAACTATACATGATGAGCTGTGTAACGTAGTTACGTGTAATAAACTTTTTTATTGATCGTAAATAAAATAAACTTGTCATATGGAATATTATACTCAATATATATATATATATATATATATATATATATATATATATCAAACTTGTAATAAATCGATAGGTCCAAAATACAAATAGCTAAAAACCATATATGATAAAACAATATCTAGATTAATAGCATAATAAATCGACATAAAGCTTATAAATTTGATAAAATAGTACCTGTAATATTTGTAACTCCAGTTCTTCAATATACCGACGATCATAATTTGATATATTCGATTGATCAGATCTATCTTACCTATCTGAATCGTCCTCACACAGATAAAACGTTGTAATAAGATGACAAACAACATCACGTCATAATAAGTCGATAATAAACCAAACATCGATAAAATGAAGATAAACCAAACGCCTATAAAATGACGACAACACAAAAAACAAAATAAAATATAAATCTTCAAACTACTTTATTAAGCAATAAAATAAAAGAAAAAGATTAAGAGGTGTGATATCATGTCAACAATGACCAAAAAATCACCTCTCATTGTTTGAGGAAAATAGGCTACAAGAGAAAATGATGAGAGAAAATGAGGGAAGCTTTTGAATTGAATTGAATTGAATTAGAGGCTTTTGGCCATGGAATATTATACCAATATGCTCTGCTATGTAGTCAAAAATTTTCTGGCAGTGCAGTCAAAATAATTAGGTTTCTAAATCACCTTATAGAATAAGGAAATTTGGCTATAATTGGATATAATTTTGCTGGAAATATGGAATTAATGATAGGAAATGAAAATTTTAGAAATATTTTTCACAAAGCCATTTGCTGTTCTTCATGTGCTATACTCGTGAATAATGCAATACATAAGGGTAGTGTCTGTCCCCTGCCAAACCAAAAAAAAAAAGAAAGTAGAATGTACTTTGCCTCTATAGGAAGTTAATTGCTTTGTTACAAAACTTTAATAATTATTTTTATTTAAATATTCCATAGAAAAGGCCAGATAATATTTGTCTGTTCGATTTTGCTTTTGAATTTTTTTTTGTCTTTTTTTGTTTTCGTTTTATCCAGTTGAAAGCTCTATATAAATGTCACATTATGTTTTTTATAACATTGAAGAGAAAAAATATACCTCAATAGAGTAAATTGTTTCATGGTTTTTGTTTCTATACTCATGAACTGAACATAATTATAAAATCAGGATATAACAATTTTTTTTCCCAAATTTTTTTGATAAAATTCGAGATGATAGGAGTTATGAATTCACTAAAATAAGACTCGATTTAGATTTAATCTAGAAAACGTTCTTAATTTAAACAAAGTTTTTGAAAAAAAGTATTTTATAGATTTTCTCATAAATATTTTTATTTTTAAAATAAATTGGTAATATTTTTAAAAGTCATTTTAAAAAAAAAATTGTTTCATTATTTTATCGTCTACTTGTTACAATACATGGTTATGTCGTCTTGATGTCATATTTAGTTTTTCGTCGTCTTGTTACGATGTTTATTACTATATGACGATTCAGATGGTAAAACATATTCGATAATAAATCAAATAATGGTTATTAATATACTGTATAACTGGAGTCATAAATACTATCGTCATTATAAGATTATCAAACATGTAAGTTTTGAATCAAATTATTATGCTATTATGTTTTTATTGTTAATTTGAATAAATAAAATTATTTATTTTCAAAAGAAATGTTTTTAATAAAAATTGCTATGACTCCAGGTGGTTACTATGTACGACTCCAGGTGGCATAGACAGTTAATGGGTTGGCTAGCAAGCCTTACCCTAGAAGACGAGGTGAGACAGGATTTGGGTCTACCTCAGGTGATTTGTCAATATGAGGATGTTTTTCCGGATGAACTACGGGGATTACCTCCGCATAGGGATGTAGACTTTGTCATTGAATTACACTCGCACACCATTTTTAGTAAACCCTCATAGATGACACCAAAGCTTGAGTTGCAGAACTAAATAGTCCAACTGCAGGAATTGTTGATAAGGGTTTTATTGTGACCGAGTACTTCACCCAAATTTCCAGCTTGTTTGCTAAGAAGAAGGACAAGACCCTTCGACCGTGGCCTCGACCATCGACAGCTAAACAGGTTACGATCACACCCAGATCCGTTACCGAGATCGCTGATCACTGATCATTTGAGAGGGGCGCGAGTCTACCCAAGATAGACATTCGCACCGCTTATCACGCCTGAGAGCAGGAGGCGTGATATCCCTAAGATAGCATTTAAGACGCGGTATGGGCATTTCGAGTTCACAATGATGCCATTTGGCTTAACCAATGCTCCAACAGCATCCATGGATCTCATACATAAGGTATTCCAACCTCATTTAGATCAGCCTCATTAGTCTGGTGGGACAACATTTTGATCTACTCCCAAAAGATGAGGAGGAGCATATGATCACTGAGGATCGATCCCGCACTTGTGAGAATATCGATTGTACACTAAGTGCAGTAAGTGTGAGTTTTAGCTTACTAAGATGAGATTTTTGGGACATGTAGTGTCAACTTTTGGTGTATCAGTGGACCCGGAGAAGGTCGAGGCAGTTATGAGTTGGGAGAGGCCAAAGTCAGTCTTTGAGATACGTAATTTCTTAAGACTGGCAGGGTATTATAGGAGATTCATTGAGGACTTCTCCCGATTAGCTGCACCTATGACAAGATTGACCCGAAAGGAGGTTAAATTCGAGTGGAATGACCTGTGTGAGAAGGCATTCCAGGAACTGAAAAGGAGGCTTACTATAGCTCCTATTTTAATAGTCCCGGAAATGGGACAGAGGTACACAGTGTATTGTGATGCCTCGAAGGACGGACTAGGATGCGTTTTGATGTAGTTCGGGAGGGTAGTAGCTTATGGTTCTCAGCAGTTAAAGAATCATGAGCGGAATTACCCCATGCATGACATGGAGTTAGCGATCATAGTCTTCGCCTTGAAGATTTGGAGTCACTACCTATATGGTGAGCAGTTCGAGGTGTTTTTATACCACAAAAGTCTGAAGTATATCTTTACACAGCGGGACCTCAACATGAGGCAACGCAAATGGATGGAGTATCTGGAGGATTATGACTTCACTTTGCATTACCATCTTGGTAAGGCAAATGTGGTGGCTGACGCGCTCAATATGAAGTCACGGGGAGTACTGGCTAGTTAGCTTCCCGGGAGTGGCAGATGCTCGAGGTCAGAGAACAGCTTTGGCTACGCATAGATCGTGAGATCAAGTTCAAGGTGTCTTAGGGATGAACATGGCCACTGCCTTCCCTATCGAAAGGCCGAGTGATTGAGTCCCAAGGGTAGACGCAAAGATAGTGTCCACCGTGACCGGCACAACAGTAAAGATTTAAGGTCGAGTCATTCATACGTATGGTAGTCTTCTGTGATAGGGATGGGCGCGGTTCCCTTAGTTGACTGATATGAGAGAGGAGATCCTCGGGGAGTTCCATTGCTCTCAATTTGCGGTGCATCTAGGTGGCACGAAGATGTACCATGATCTTGTCAGCCGCATCGGAGTAGATGAAGAGACATACTCTGGGACTTTATTCGATGACGCCCTCACGTGTCGGCCAGTAAAAGCCGAAAGACCAGAGACCCAGCGTGGCTACTCCAACATTGGGGGTAGTAGAGGAAGTAGGAAACATATCACGATGGATTTGTGACTTACTTGCCACTGACATCGCTGGGGTTATTGATGTCAGGTGGGTGGATAAGTGGACCTAGCCACTAAGTCAACATTTTTTGTCTTCATGATGACCTTCACACCGGGAGGACTCTCGCAGATCACATTCGAGAGATTGTCCAATTACACGGAGTGCCGCCCCTATCAGACGTATGGATCCTAGGTTTACTGGGCCACTTTTGGAAGAGTTTCCATAGAGCCACGGGAACAATCGATGATGAGCACCAAGCCATCCACGCATGCACTGGCCACTTGAGAGGACTATATTGTGCTCTTAGAGGACATGCTGCGAGCATATGTCCTGGATCGTAAGGGTAGTTGGGAGGAGCATTTGCCCTTAGTTGAATTCGCCTATAACAACAGTTATCAGGTGAGCATACAGATGGCACCCTATGAGGCTTTATATAGGAGGCCGTTTCGATCTCCGATTTGTTGGATGGAGGTGGGAGAGAAATCCTCACGGGTCCAGATTTGATTAGTGACACCTCTAAGAAGGTGGATTTGATACGAAAGCGTCTTCTCATTACTCAGAGCCGACATAAGAGCTACGTCGATAGACGACGTCGACCTCTAGAGTTTGAGGTAGGTGATCACATCTTCTTGAAGGTGGTGACTAAGAAAGGAGTGATCAGGTTCGGTAAGCGGGGGAATCTATCGTCGAGATACATCGGGCCCTTCGAGATACTCGAGAGGGTGGGTACAATTGCTTATTGGTTGACATTACCGTCGAGTTTATCGAGTGTCTACGAGGTATTCCATGTCTCCATGCTCCAAAAAGTACACCTGCATCCAACTCATGTATGGACGGCTAGCTAGTCATTGGATGCGTACGGGACCTTCGAGGAGGGATCATTCGTATTATGGATAGCCAAGAGCAGGTTTTGCAACGCAAGACTATGAGGCTGGTCAAGGTGTTATGGCAACACCGAGGATTGGAGTAAGCAACATGGGAACGCGAGGACACGATGCACGCCACCTATCATTTCTTGTTTAAGGATGAAGGTACGCGGTTTAATTGTTTGGTGATTAAATGACTAATTTATATGCATGTGATTGTATGTAGATGTGTAAATTTCGGGGACGAATTTTTTTAAAGTGGGGGAGAATGTAAAACCTAGGAAAATTCAATTTTTTTGAAAAATGGTAAAATGGTAATTTGTTGCTATAGTACAGGTTGAAAACCTTGAATTTTTCTAGATCCCGGATGACGAAACAAACTTCACCGTTGGAATCTTCTCGCGAAATCTAGTTACCCAGTTGAATTCCGAGACAAATGGAATTTCACGCTGGCGTGATCGGATGCTCCGTGACACATGGAGTGGTGCCACATGTGGATGCCACATGGCACCTTAGGAGGGGGGCACATGGCATGAGAGCCATGTGGTGTGGCTTATGCCACTTAGGACATGTGTCCATGTGACACATGACACTTGGTTGAATGGCTCATTTAGAGCCATGTGTCAAGTTGTGAGGAAAGTGGAAAAGTGGGGGGAAGCTTCCCCGCTTTGATCAATTCGGTGGATAGACAAGAAAAGAAAAGGAAGAAACAAAAACAAAAGAGAAGGAAGAAAAGGAGAAACAAAAAAAAAAGGATCGGGCAGTGTGTGAAACGAAAAAGGGAGGAAAAAAAAAAGGAACGACACTTCCCTTTGCGATCTCCGATTAACCGACGTCGAAACGCATTGAGGCAAGAGATAAAGTTGGTCCACGCGACGAGCTACGCGGCTGCACTTAAACCGGGGTTTCATCGTTGCTCCAAAAGGTCTGGGTTTCTCGCTAATCGGTTTTCTTTCACTTATGGTCGTAATGGCCAGATGGTATAGCCTTAACCATGGGACTAAGTTTTCGGACATTAGGACTATTTTTGGACAGCTCAGGACTGGGTTGTGAAGATCAGTATCCGAGCTGGTTATGGGTTCCAAAACGGTTGGAAAATGCATTTCGAGCTGGTTTTGGTTCCAGGATTGCTGGAAAATGCATGTTTGATTTTGTGTGTTATTTTTAAAAGCTGAAATTTCTAGACTGAGTCCAGATTATTGGTCGGGAATGATTAGTTTGTGTGGACTGTTTTTAGTGTGTTATTGTTGGAAATTGAATAACATGCTGAATAGATGTAAATTATGTGCGTTTGATATAATTATCCATGATACTTAGTATAAAGTATGGAATGCAAATGTTTCATGTAGTGTTCCTTATACATGCAACATGAGATACATGCATTGACATTTTGCATTGCATATGCACGAGGACACCGCATTGTGTTAAGTGTGTGTGCATGGTTATGATCATCCATCATTCTTGGTGAATGGATGGTGAGCTCGGTAATGGGATAACGTCCAAAATTAGTCTCATGGTTGCATAGCATGAAAAATAATGCAGGTCAGGGGCATAGTAAGAAAATGATGTGATACCCCATCTACGAAAAACCCCAGAATAAGAATTAGACATGATCAACGGCGGTGAAAGCCGTAAAATGTTGAAATGCGTATGGCGGCCATGAAACCCAAAATCCAGAGAATGACAAATGCATAAACACATTGGATTTTACTAAATCAATGAACATTTGAGGTTTATCCAATGGGTTTTGATTTATAAAAAAAAAAAAAAAAAGATTTTGTTTTGGAAAAAGGGTTATTAGATTAAACATCAATGACGATTTTTTTTCACACTTGGTATATACATGTGTGAGGAAGTCGGTTAGGACTCGGGAAATGGGGCATGATGAGTCTCATCTCATTCATGACATGTAGTATTCCATGGTAGGATTGCATATTCTATGGAATGTGATATGATGTGATTATGGCATTGTATGTGCACTTAAGTATGGAGTAGCCCTTGTAGGAATTATTATGACACCCCCGACCCGACACCCACGTGCGATGTAGGACGAGGGTGTCACTATTCATTTTACCTGTACACTATAACCTGTTAATTCACACACTGATAAGCATGTATCTTGAGATATATTCTATAGCGGCGGAATTCCAAAATATATTAAAGCTCCACAAATGGGAGTGTTCGACTTATACAAAAACTTTACATTTGTTTACAAACAACAAAAAGAATATTACATAAACAAAATATACCAAAAAGTCTTTCAGTGAGCATCTAACTATATGTTGACCTTAGAGACTTATGAGGGTTGTCCGACTTTCTTGCCTCTACTTCCGTACCTACACAGATGAAAACCCGTACTAAGCTTTACGCTTAGTGGAAATAAACTCGTGGACTACCACTAACACGGATCATCACACTTCTATACACATGCATATACATCTAACATATCATATCATTTAAACATGCTTATACATATCTCATATTTACTTATCATACCATGTTTCATTTACCAACGCTCATATACATTTCATATCATTTTACACTTTACTCATGTTCTTTGTCATAATATACTTGTCATCGTATAGCGGTGTTATGCTTCTTATTAGTATCATATCATTCATATATATCTGGGTCATTTGTTTTATGTTTCATGCTTGCATAAACCTTAGAATTGGATAAAGGAAATTATAAGGGCCCGAAGACGCTGTACTCACTGCACGAAACAGTGGTATATGAGGGCCCAAAGGCGCTATTATCATTGTGTGAGACAATGACCATCTATAAGGGTTTGAAGGCGTTGTTATCATTGTACGATACAATGACCATCTATAAGGGCCCGAAGGCATCGTAATGACCCAAACGGGGCAAACTGATCAGTATGTTGCAAACTTGTTTTTCCCTAATAGGTATGTCCATCTATCCCTCAACCAAAGTTCCCGCGTAAAACCATGTGTATTTTATAAGTTCAAGACATATCTCATATTCCCGAATAATTATTGTCATTCGGTGATCATATGCGATATTTACAATCATTTATTAATATCTTTGCATTTTTCATATCTCATTATATGCATGAATAACTAGGGTTACCATGTATGCTTGTGAGTTATTTAATATCATTCTAATTTTATCAAGCTATATATAGATGGATTCTAAACTCTAAGGGCTTTCCATAGAGTCCAAGAACATCCGAAACGGAGTTCGGACGAAGAAATTATGACCGTCCGAAGTTGAAGGCTTCCCATGAACAGTGACTACGAGCAGAACCAGCAGGGCCTACTATTTTTTTTTATTTCTGGACCTAATATGAGTTCCAATTATATCAAGGTATATAGGGATGGATTCTAGACTCAAAGGTCTTTCCATATAGTCTAAGAACATTCGAAACAGAGTTCTAACGAATAAATTATAACCGTCCGAAGTTGGAGGCTTCCCATGAACAATGAACACTACTAAAGGTAAACTAACAGGCTCACTGCTTTTTCATGATTTTTGACCTAATATGAGTTCCAATTTCATCAAGCTATATATGATGGATTTCTAGACTCAAAAGAGATTTGCGATTCTTAGAACACTTAAAACAGAGTTCAGATTTAATAAATTATGACCATCCAAGTCGAGGCTTCCCATAAACAAGATCACGAAAGTACAACCAAAGTGCTTCCACGTGCTTTTCTCGTGGATTTCCGACTAATATGAGTTCCAATTTCATCAAGCTATATATGGATGGATTCTAGACTCAAAGGGCTTTTCATAGAGTCCCAGAACATCCGAAATAGAGTTCGAACGAAGAAATTATAACCAAGACAAAGACATGGGTTTTGGAGAAATTTTGACAACATCTCCCCTAAAACCCTAATATTTCCTTAATACAAATATTCCTCAATTGAGAATTACAATCAACCAACCCAAGTCCAAAACATAACCAAACAATTCCAAACACATGAAGACTTGATGGCTTTCATAAAAACCCATCCTACAATTAACTGTTAGAGAGTTTTCTAAGTCTCAAAATTTCGGGAATCCATATTTAGTTTCATGCCATGTAACTCCAAATCAACCACAAAACCAAACCAAAACAACTCTAAATTCCATTTAAAACCGGCTAAACACCATTAATATACCGAAATGGGTTCTTTTAGACCCAAATTCATCAAAATGGGTTTATGGTTTGATTTTTCCATACAAAAATCCATACTTTTCCATACAAACCATAGCATCCATACTAGTGTACAAAAACCCATACATTTCTTAGCTTTCTTCTCTTCTTCCTCTTCTTCTCTTCTCCTCTTCTTCTCCTTCCCGTATGTGCTCTTCCTGTAATCAAAACTGATATTTTTGTCTTATTTCCTTTATACTTAATTTTCCTTTTTATTTGCACTTAGATCCTCAAAGTCCCCTTTATTTGCAAATCAAGTTGCATATTTCACTTTAGCCTCATAACCTTTCTGTCTGGCGACTTTGTGTCTGGCCTTAACAAGTTACAAATTTACCTTGTATCTTGAGAAACAAATCTGAGTTTCGAAATTTTCTCACTTAGCAAAATAATAATTACGAAAATTTAACGTGAATTAATAATATAAAGAATTATGTTTAAAAATGATCTGTGTATATTTCGTGTTGTTAAAGGCTTATTCTTGACTGGGAGGTCAGGATTTTGAAGGAAGTCGGATGTGGTTCCAAAAAGGGACATGGTGGTGTGGTGCCCAAGCCACTCCTCACACATCCAGAGCTCCGCGGCCGACGGCCACTGCAGTCAGATCCCGGCCAAAGGCCACAGCTGGCAGGATGGATGGTCTGCACATGCATGTCGTCTTCTCCTTATGGCAGCACGGGGGAATGTCAAAAGCGTGTGCATGTGGATGTAAGGTCATGGGCGCAATTCCATGGCTCGGTTGCCTTGGAAAATCAAGTAACAAAGCACTACCGGGAGCAGGACATGGATTGGGAGCAAGACATGTCACAAAGGCTTCGTTGACTTAAAAAGGCTTGGTGGCCTTGATCGGGTGCTGGTGGTGCATGGCTTGGACAACAATACATGATGATGTCTTCAGCACACTGGGAAGAAAGGAAGTCGACAGAGACACAGAGCGATCACATCCGATTGGACCTGCGGAGTGAATATAAGCACTCAAGAATGCTGGCCGAGAGTGTTTCACATGGAGCGCATATGAGTCACAGTGGAAGGAATTCGAATAGAGGCAAATAATACAGCTGGTTGCAAGCATGCTCCATGAGCTACATCACTCGCTAGGAATTCAGGACTGAGGTAATCACCAGAAAGTATGTGTGGGCTGAGAAGCGCAGGGGCAGTTAGCTAGTTACCCAACCTAATTCCTCGTTTTGGGCTCACATAAATCAAAGTACAGAGCCTAAGTGTAATGGGAAAGAGAGATATGAGAGAGGTATCGGGGATAAGCCATTATAAAGCCTTATCGCTCCTGGCTTTGTAAGTGTTGAGGCACACTTTTGTAATTAAGAGATAAGGAGGATTAATAAGACTTGGTGGGTTCCATTGAATAGTTTGTCTTTTTATTATAATGGTGGGAATTTTCGAAAGACTGATTAAGAAAGACTTAGCGACGTACACTTAAAAAGGCGAAAAATTGTGGCCTGTATGAGTGGGTGTGACACGTTTTAATCTAATGGGTACAAAGTGGATGGTATCAAATTACTAGATGCAAGTGTTTACAAACCAAGCGGGATTTTAAGATTTATTTTTCTAAAATATCATAAGCAACACCCTATTTTTTATAACTCTTTAATCATTTAAAGTACACTGCATTGAAACAATAAAGGTAGTTTGAATTAACTTTAGAGAACAATGTGCAAAATATACTTTTCTTTTTATAATTAAATATTTTAATTATGAAATAGTATTTTTTTAATAAGACATGAAGGGGCCCCTCCCCTTGTTATGCCCTATTTTATTTAAGCATTGAATGTTTTATTATATGAACTAGACATAATGAGTAAATTATACTTTGCATTAACGTGGTTAAGTGTAATAAACTTTTTTATAGACCATAAATAAAAAAAACTTGTCAAATGAAATATTATACCAATATATATATATATATATATTGAAATAAAAATTCGTATTATTGATTCAAACTTTCATAAATCGATATATTCAAATATAAATAAATAAAACCATATATGATGAAATAATATTTAGACTAATAGCATAATAAATCGATATAAAACTTATAAATTTGATAAAATAATTACTAGAATATCTGTAACTCTAGTTATTTAATATACTGATGATCATAATTTAATATATTCGATTTATCAAATTTGTCTTACCTATCTGAATCGTTCTCACACAGATAAAACGTTACAACAAGATGACAAACAACATCATGTTATAACAAATCGACAATAAATCAAACATCGATAAAACGAAAACAAAACAAATGTCTATAAAACGACAACACAAAAAACAAAATAAAACCTAAATCTTCGTGAAATAACCACTTTATTAAGTAATAAAATAAAAGAAAACGATTAAGAAGGGTGATATCAGGCCAAAAAATCATATTTCTTTATTTGAGAAAAATATGGTACAAGAGAAAATGATGAGAAAAAATGAGAGAAGCTTTTGAATTGAATTGAATTGAATTAGAGACTTTTGGCCATGGAATATTATACCAATATGCTCTGCTATGTAGTCAAAATTTTTATGGCAGTGCAGTCAAAATAATTAGGTTTCTAAATCACCTTATAGAATAAGGTAATTTAGCTATAATTGGATATAATTTTGCTGGAAATATGGAGTTAATGATAGGAAATGACAAATTTGGAAATATTTTTCACAAAGCCATTTGCTGTTCTTCATGAGCTATTCTCGTGAATAATGCAATATATGAGGGCAGTGTCCTGCCAAACCAAAAAAAAAAAATGTAGAATGTACTTTGCCTCTATAGGAAGTTAAATGTTTTGTTACAAAACTTTAATAATTATTTTTATTTAAATATTCCAGAGAAAAGGCCAGATAATATTTGTCTGTACGATTTTGATTTTGAATTTTTTTTTTGTCTTTTTTTTGTTTTCGTTTTATCCGGTTGAAAGCTCTATATAAAAGTCACATTATGTTTTTTATAACATTGAAGAGAAAAAATATACATGTTTTTCTATATAATATTTGTTTTGTTATTTTATCGTCCACTTATTATAGTACATGGTTATGTCGCATTGATACCATATTTGATTTTTCATCATTTTGTATTACAAATTGCTATTATACGGCGATTCGGGACAGAAAAATATATTCTATGTAAATCAAACAATGATTATAATATATCAGATAATTGGGAATACAAATACTAAGGTATATTATAAAATTATTAAATATATGTGTTTTTGAAATCAAATTACGTTATTATATTTTATTGTTAATTTGAATAAATAAAATTATTTGTTTTCAAAGAAATGATTTTAATAAAAAATTATAAAGTATTTAACATGCTTTAAATAAATAGCATTTATTAATTTTTTGACAAAATATTAAATTTGATAATAAGGATATCAATATAAATAAATAAAATTATAATTGGAAATTACATATTTTTTTAAAACTATAATTGGAAATTACCTGACACTCCAATAATTTAATAATAATATCCTCGGAAATATCGTTAATTTTTTTCCAAAATAAAAAGTTTTTTTCTCACCCCAAGTCGGCGCTGACTCGCGGAGAAAGAGAGCCATAGGCACTTTTGTCCTCGTCTGGACAGCAAAAGTACCAAAATGCCCTTTTGTAGGACACGTGTCCTACGAAAAGCAACCGTAAAAACATATACGAAATTACGAAAACGCCCTCGTTGGGACATGTGTCCTAGAAAGGGGAATCGGTCGCACCGTAGGTACATCGGCGCGTACCGACACGCCCTTACCTAACACCTCCCCCGAAGGAGCATCAAATCGATAGTCTCCGCCTTCCCTCTCTCTCTCTAAACCGTTTGCTGTCTAGCCCAAGCGATTCTCTCTCTTCTCCTCTCTCTATCTATATATCTTCCTCTCTATTTCGCCAGCGGAAGAAATTAATTCTAGAAAATATTTGCAGAGTTGGGGAAAAGCTAAAAGATATTTTTTGCTTCTGGGGTGGCTTGGAAAAGTTTGTCACTAGGTATTTTTTCTTCTTCGATATTTTATTTTATTTGTGTATTTTTTTTCTGGGTTATGGTTGCCGGTGAAGTTATCTGGTGTATCGGCATTACGCGGAATGTTTGAGATTGTGGTATTTCTTTTGCAGGAGGACGCGGGAATCTAGGGTTTTGGGTTTCTCTGACATCTCTGACTCCGGTACTTTTTTTTTTTTGAAAATTTTGTTTGTTCTTTTTTCTGAGTTTCATTATCGAGGGAGGATTAGGGTTTTCGATTGGAGGGCGTGGGTTGGCTTTATAATTGTTATCCGAGTTTCAATTTTGATCGAATTCTTATTTGGAACTGTTTGGGGCCTATTACCCGCGGTCTGTGCGCGGGAGCATAAGCCCTTTTGGCGGATCATGTGAATGAAGTTGTGGAATGGAATCTGAGGTATTGGTTGCGGAGGATTCGTTGAGTGATTGCACTGGGCTGAGCGAGCAGAAGGGCGGTGAAGGAAGTGCTAGAGATTCTGTGGAGGGGAGAAGTAAACATGGTGTGGACGGGGTAAAGGTTGATATATGGAGCCAAATATTGCCTTCACAGGAGGGTGAAATGCAATTGGAATTGTTGGGAATGGACGGTTACCTTAATAATTGTTCTGAACTGCACGTTCGGATGGGTGCAACGTTGGCTGGGGATGTTAAAGATAATGGTGTTGTTTTAGGGGGGATATTAGGCAGTGGGTTTGAACAAGCATTGTCTTCACAGGGTTGTGAAATTCCATTGGAAACAATACTTACAGGTGGTTCACTGAGTGATTGTGCTGAACATAATTTGTTCAAAGCTGACATGGGTGTGAATGGCTCTTGCGGGGAAGTCAGAGAGGTCGTGGAAGAGAAAAATAATGTTTTAGGTGGGATAAATGAGCAAATGTCGTCTCCACAGGGTTGTGAAGTGCCGATAGAATTACTATTTTCAGGTGGTTCACTGGGGAATTGTGATGAAGATAGTGAAAATAAGGTTTATTCTGCTGTCAATGGTTCATGTGTGGAAGGGGTTAAAGAGCTTATGGAAGAGAAAGGCAAAGTTGTAGGTGGAATAAATGAGCAAATATTGCCTTCACAGGGTTGTGAGATGCCCTTGGAGTTACCAGTTACAGGTGGTTTGATATGTAGTTATGATGCAGGTAATGAATGCAAGGCTGATACGAGCATTGAGTGTTCTTTTGGGGAAGAGGCTAGGAAGGTTGTTGAAGAGAAAAGTGATATTTTTGGTGGAACAGATAAGCAAACACTGCTTACACAAGGTTGTGCAATGCCTCTGGAACTACCTGGTATGGGTGGTTCTTTGAGTAGTTGTAGGAAAGATAATGAATGTAAGGCTAATACAACCATTGATGGTTCTTGTTGGGAGGTTGTGGAAGAGAAAAATGATGGTTTCGGTGAACTGAAAGAACCAATATTGCCTTCACAGGCAGTTGAAACTCCTTTGGAATCTTTAGTTGCAGGTGGTTCACTGAATACTTGCGTGTACAAGGTTGAGAAGGGCATCGATGGCTCTTCTGGGAAGGATGTTCAGGAGGCTGTGGAAGAGAAAAGTGATATTTTAGATGGGATAGATGAGCAGATCTCTTCACAGGGTTGCAAAATGCCCTTTGAGTTATTAATTACAGGTTCACTAAGTAATTGTGCTAAAGATGATGAGTCTGAGGCTAATTTGAGTGTTAGTGCCTCTTGTTTCAACCAAATTAGGGAGGTCATCGAAGAGAAAAGTGACATCTTAGGTATGATAAATGAGCAAACGTTGCCATCTCAGGGCTGTGGAGGGCCATTGGACTTCTTTTATGGGGCTGATTCAGAGTGTAATTGTGCAGAACAGAATGAGGAAAAGGATTATAGGGTTGCTAATGGTCCTTCTGATGTAAGGGCAACTGATTTTGTGGGTTATATTTTAGCTGGATTGCACGACAACAAGAGCAGGCAAAATTTTCCCTCACAGGATTGTAAAATTCCTTTGGAGCAATTATCAGTGGTTAGTCCATATGCTGATTGTGCTGTTGGGAGTGTTATCTTTCCAGGGGTGGAGGGTGAAATGTGCAGCCAAATGTCACCTATTGAAGAACATACCTGTAATTCAAGAGAAAGATTATTCAGCACTACTCCTGATTGTACTATTGACAAGTCAGGCTCTCTGCCACCTTGTTGCCACTCTGGTGTTGTGGATAATGGTTCTTCTGAGATTTTTGCGGAGCCAGGTCCTTCAGTAGCTGATGTTCTTACTGATGCTTTTAATTCCACTGAAGCCGATTCTTCTGGAAATACAGGTAGTGAAGAAAAAGTTAATGTTGCACGGGATTGTGTAGGTCCAGAGTTTATACGCTTGCCTCCTCGAAGGAGTACCCGTGCAAGAAAATCGAGCCAGAAGACTCAAACACAAAAGGTTGCAAGGAAAGGCTGGAAAACAGCCAACAAGAAACCTCACTCTCATAGATCGTTTGAAATTTTCTTGAAGGTTGCCAGAAAGAAGCGAAGCAATTTCTGCAAACCAGCTCGAGCTTCCATTTGGGGATCATTGGAGAATATTACTCAAGTTTTTTATCATAATAATGACTCTGATTTTGGTCAGGTTCAGAATCAAGGATCACAAAAAACAAGGGGTGGCAGAGGATATGGGAAGAATAAGAGCAGGGCAGTTGGAAGCTCACAAGGGTCAAAGATGAAAGGTCGTGCGTCAACTGGTCATATTCGTCTGAGGGTTACAATGGGCAAAAGGGTAAGTCAAAGTGGTTCAAAGGTTATTATTCCAGATATGGTTGATGCTTCAGATCCTGTGCAGACCATGTTCAGTGATGACAAGTCTGAACCCTGCTGGGCCATGAGTTCAGAACTACAGAAATTCACAATTGGCATTGAAACACAAATAGTGGAAGAAATCCCTGGGTCTGGACGGCATCTCACTTCTCATGGGAATCTGGAGAAAGGAAAAACTTCTCCAACTTATTCTGCTTTGGATGAAGTCCATCTCACGGATAAGGACCGAGAGAGCATTGTGATTCCAGATGACTCAGATAGAAATGCTGCCATTGATTATCTTATTATTTCTTCCAAGACACAGGTTGAAGCATCGGAAGATGCAATTGACAATGGGTACTTGGATCCGGGAACATCACCTGATTCAGAAGTGATCAACATGATTCCTGATGGCCAAGGTAGTACAAGGCTTCAAGAAGACCTGCATGATGTTGTTCAGGCTTCTTCCAAAGATTCTGTTGCTCCTGCCGATGTAACAAGTTCAAATGTGCCAGTGATGAAGAGCAAGAAAGGAAAGAGGAAAGATAAGCTCTTTCAGGCAGGTAACTCTAATATGGAAGATCAATTCCCTTGTCAGGCAAGTTTAAGCAGAGCTACAAGAACAGAAAAACAAGGAGATGGTTGGAAAATGGAAAATGATCTTTACTCTAGTGAAAATGTGGTTTCATCCACCAGTGGAACTGCTACTAGCAACCTGTTGAGCTTTCAGGGACATTCTACTGAACTGTTGCCTCCTGTGGTAGACGCTTTGAATTTGAGCCAAGATGGATCATCTGAATCTCAGAACTCTAAAAAATTACTTCCTTCTACCAAAGCTAAGGGGCATAAACTTCCCAAAAGTTCAAAATCTGGTAGACCAAGCAAGAGTTCTGGGAGGAACCAAAGAATAAATACTTGCAGGCAGAAGGAAAGCCAACAAAAGCCAGCTAGAAAGAACATAAACGGGGAGGGTGTTTGCGACCAAGTTATCTGCAAAGTGGAAAATCACCAGGAAATAGGTGTGTATATTTTACTTGATTGTTTAAATGAGGAGTTGCCAGCTATTTTATTTGCTTGTTACAATACTTACATATTTCTGTTATCCTTTTTTTTTTTCACTTTCTTAGTAGCCACATCTTTCAAGCATCAGGCGTTATTTTGATATTATGTAGCTTATGTTGCAGAAAATAATATAGTTGATGAAATTGGAGAAATTTTTACTGCTGAAAAAAATTCCTCCAAAGACATGTCTAACTCAGACATGACCCAAAATGAGGTACAGGGGCAGTATTTACCGCCGCGAATTGCTTGGGTGCGCTGTGATGATTGCTACAAATGGCGACGTATACCAGCTACACTTGCAGATTCCATTGAAGAAACAAACTGCAAATGGTACCTCTTATTTATATGTCATTTATTAGTGGAAAGGCTACTTTTATAAGAACTTTAAGATAAATTATTCAAGCATACATTTCTTTGTATTTTGTTTGGTTATAAAAAAAAATACAGACACATGCACACACACACACACACACACACACACACACACACACATATATATATATGGATACACACATTTCTTTGTGTTGACTATGAAAATGTGCAAAAGATCACCCAGCTGTGGTTGCTTTTTATAGGAACATTCATGCATAATCATGGCAGTCAATATTTTCTGAAACCAATAGCATTTTGTGTACTGCAGAGCTCTCCTTTTCATGCTATGTTTAGATCATATTGGCTCTTTTTTCCTATATAAAAAATACTGTTCTATTGTTACAAAATTTATTTCATTCTCTTAAGTGGGTTGGGGTAAATGTTGAATAATTTGTTATGCATTTGGTATAAATTAAATTATCTACTAACGGATAAAAAATCGGAGGAGAGAAAGTAATTGAAATAATAATTTGAAAATCAAAGATAAAAACATGTAAAAACACCAAAAAAGATAATCGTTTACTTTACCTTATTTGTTTTTTATTAGAATATCTATTGTCATTTATGGCAATAATCTGGCAGAAACAAGTAGTATGGCATTATTGTGCTCTTAAAAGCCCTAAACATATTCTTAAAGTTAACTTACATCCTGGTAATCATTACCATTATACACGTACCATTACCAAAACTATCACTGAATAACATGACATCAAGATTGAAAGAATACAAAAGCATATTCTTAAGTTATAAATAATATAAAAATTTCTCCTTCCATTTTCTCTTATCCTGTACCAGAACTTTGGCAAATGCCTCAAACACTTATTTATGATGTTACCACATCATCTGATAATCTTACAAGTGAGTATATGCATATGTGTGTGTGGATTGTAAACACACAGAGAAAACACTTTGAAGTCTTCCAATTTCTTTTATGTCATTATACATAATCCTAGGAAAGTGAAGGTTAGATTAGAAATATTCAGAATAATTCCTGTGGAGGAAATTGCATAGAGGAAAGACAATTACATCCTTTGAATTGGTGATGCTGTGCAAGGAAAGAGGGCTGAGGGTGAGGAAGCTAGATGTCTGGGTAAGATGCTGCTGGGAAATGCGTGTGGAGAAATTATATGCTCATGAGTGTGACAGCCTGTGAATCAAAGATCACCTTATGAGGAATGGGTCAACACCTGTGGACAGATGCAGCCTATGCAAAGATAGTGAAGAAACCAATCACATCCTAATTCGCCATAATAGGATGAGAGGGATATGGAATGTGCATCTGGAAAGTTTTCAGCTGTTATGGGTGTTTCCAAACTCAATAAAAGACCTTCTGTTGGGATGCAAAATTTAGGGTTAGATTGATGGCAAGGTGTGGTGAATGGCTCCCTGTTGATTTGTTTTGTTGTTGTTGGAAAAAGTATAATGGTCATATTTTTAAAGCATTTAGATCAAAATCTGAAGGGAACTTCCATTAAATCCTCATTGAAACGGTCTGGAGTCCATTGGATTGAAACAAGTGCATGCTGATTTCATTGGCGATCTAACCATAGATAACTGGATGTAGCTTTACTATTTCTTTGGTGGTTTCATTTTTGGTGCTTTACCCTTATGTACATATGGCAAGAAGCCATCTTTTATCAGGCACCTCTTTATGCTACTTCTGTTTGCCTATCAAATAACTACTATCACCATGAAAATGTTAGCTTTTGGATTCTTAGTTTTAAATTACTGTTAAACCTCTTTTAGTCAGAAATGATAGAAATATTATTAAGTACCTTCTTTTTGGGAAACACCAAAACATTATTAATACTTATCTGGTTTTTCCATAAGGATTTGCACACATCTATTGGCATACCATCTTGTATTATAGTTTATCCTCTCACCATCATTTGCCAAAGCTTCTCTTGTTGTTTGATAGGTCATCTCCTGCTTGTTCTTTTGTTTGTCAGGATTTCAGTTTGTGGGAGTTATTTTCATGTCTTTTAATCATGTATCTGTTCCTGGCATGACCTTTGGTTAATTAATTATTTGGTCCTATATCTCTACCATTTCGACTTCATTATTGTGTGATATATATTACCTATCCAAAAAAAAATACTGTGTGATATATATCATCTTTTCTTTTTTTCATTGATGTGATATATATCATCTGATGATATCCTGTTTACATGCACTTAATTTAATTTGGTTATATGAGAAGTGTACGACCGTTTTCTCCATCCTTTCTTTTTTTTTTTTTTTCGCATTTTTGTGGTTTTCTCCATCTTTTTTTTTTTCTCATTTTTTTGGTTTCACATACCATCTCATAGGGCTGGTCATCGCTTATATTTCCCATTGGATTTTGTTTTTGGTGATTCATTTAAAGGATCTGCAAGGACAACATGGATAAAGCATTTGCTGACTGCTCAATCCCTCAAGAGAAGTCAAATGCAGAAATCAATGCTGAGTTGGAAATATCAGAGGCCTCATGTGAAGATGATGCTTATGATACCCATTTAACTTCTAAGGGAGTTGGACCAAGGCGTTCAACAGGTATGTGATTTGAGTAAGTGGGCATGCACAAAGACAGGCCGTGAGCTTGAAGTATGATTAGCCTTTAAATTTCTTGTTCATATTCCTGGCTTCCTAGTGCTGACCTTTTTATTCTTTTTGAAATCAACCATAGTTGCCCAGTCATCGTCTTGGATGCTGATTAAGTCTAATTTATTTCTGCACCGTAGACGCAAAACTCAAACTATTGATGAGGTATATATCTTACTTTAGTTATAGTTTTAGTTATTTCTCATGATTCATTATCATAATTCTCTTCTATCATTTGGTTGCTTGCTAACCATCAGTTTAGGATGAACCTTTCTATTATGATGATAAACTATGGACAGCTATAGGGTTCTGTGGCTGTACTTTGACGTGTCAAAATGTGTAAATTGCATCATTGGGGCTTACAAGATGTCGGGCTCACTTAAAACGGGCATGGATGGGTCTCTTTTTAAGTGTTAAAATTCTACCCCTGGTTAGAACAAGGACATGGCCGTAGTAGTATAAATGTCCAAAGCTTTGAGTTCTAAGAGGGGCACTTGGCAGATGTATTACGGACCTAGATTAGAATCTTCCATTCTGGATTATGCTGCCTAACTGGGCAAGATTGGGAAGGGGACAAAAATTCACCAATCTAATTCAATTATGTAGTATTATTGTCTTTTTTTTTTTGATGAATAAAGTATCATATATAATAACGAAAAACCCAAAGGACTGTACAACGCTTATATGAAGTTTGCAAAAGAAGTCCAAGGGTTCAAATGAAAGTGCAGCAAGGCTCAACAACAATACTCACCTGCCCTCATCTAGAACCCACCCAACACAAAATGCAATTATGTAGTGTTATGTAGTAATACTTGTTACGTATGGAACTATTTATTGCCATACTTGCGATGTCTGTGTTCTTTATTTCTTTTAAGGTTTTTCGTTGTTGTGGTGCCTGGGATGTGTCAAGCTTGTGTCCTATGACCATTCTCACACAATATTGATGGTATCTAATGTTACACCACATTTGCGCACGTATATATAGGGGTTTTTTCCTCAGTATATGAGACCTTAAGGGACAATTCCAAATGGGGCCTTGTTCTATTTGTTCTTTTGTCTTTCCTTCTTTTTTAAATAATCTTTTGTAAAATGTATGCGTTTGTGTGTGTGTGTTTATATACACATGCATACATACATACATACATACATACATTTTCATATATATGTGTAAAATTATTTTTTTCTTTGTGCAAGTTTTTGATATATAGGAAGTTTTTCCTGCAAGAACAACTGTGCAATCTATTTGGTTGGGAAAAGAAAAAATTAATGTCTGATTTAATCTCCTATTAATTGGATTGAAGATATATGGTTGTAGAGTTTATAGGTATTATGTTTAAGAAAGGTATTTTAGAATTTAATATTGATGTATTCTATCTAATTTTAACCTTTTTACACATCCTCATATCTATATTTGTATTTTCTGATAAGTAATTAAGAAAAATTCTCGTCAATGTGGTAAGCAAGGATGAAAATTTCAGGAAATTTTGCCAAAATTTCCTGTTTCAGTGGGATTGGAAAGATATGATACCTAAGATATTTTGAAGGTAAGAAATTTCTGCCAATGTCAACCAATTTCAGAGAAATTTCGGCGAAAACTGTAAAATTTCGTTGAAATTAGTGACAATATCTTCTAGTAGGCGAAAAATGGGAAGGAAAATAGAAAAGAAAAGGAAAAAGCATGTTGCTGGCTGGAGTTTGGAGGTTTGGCTGGAGTCTGGAGGCGTTACTGCCACCATAGGTGCTGGTGGTGCTGACTGGCGTTGATGGGTTGCTGCTGCTGGGCTGGCCGCTGCAATGGGAGGCTAGTGCATTGAGCAGTGGAGAAGAAAGGAAGGAAGGAAGAAAGAAAGGAAGAAAGAAAGAAAGAAAGAAAGAAGGCAAAAAAAAAAAAAAAAGCTTGAAAGAGTCTCGAACCTGAGACTCGTCTTAAAAGCCTTATTGATATATCACCAGCTCTCTAAGATTGTTAAAATTTAACATAGAAAAGATATTTATATCTTATTTTATATTGCCTTGTTGACCAGAATTAAATTATTTCCCGACAATAATTTAGCTTTAATTAATTTTTGGTATTAAATGTATTGTAATAGTATTAAATTATTTAATGATTTTAGATTTAATTCTCCATAAAAATTTCTGTTGATCTCTCTTCGATAATTTTTTTTAGTGAAATGGTCCAAAATAATGTTAAAATGATTTTATGCTTATAATTTATATATATGAGTTTTTTTCTTATAATTTTTGACTCATTGAAATTTTCAGTCAAAATTTCTGTTGATATTTCTCCGATAAATTGTATATTTCTGTAAAACCAGGTTACCAATTCATAATTACCGGAATTTTCATCCTTGTCAGTAAACAAATAAACTAAACACCTCAATGATTTCACGGTAAACAAACGAACTAAACACCCCTATGATATCTTGCAGTGAAGATTGTATGTCTTTTTGATGAAAGGAAATCTCTTTCTTCTTCTGTTACTTTTGTTTTTTGTTTTTTTCTTTTTGTTTACTTGTTTTTTTTTTTAAAGTCTTCTGTACTTTTGTTTATTTCATATTAATATGCTATTCTGTTTGTTTCTGCTAAAAAAATAAAAAATAAAAAAAATAAAGAAAAGAAAAAGAACGATATCTTGCAGTGAAAATAAAAGTAGATTAAATTATAACCTACTTTTTAATGGCTTTGAGGAGTATCAATCAATAGGGTCTGGACATACTTAAGAAAAGCTTAGTCAAAAATGACATTTTTGTATATTGTATTATAGTCTAAACCTTTTGTATAGGTTCCCTATATTGTAGAGGAGGTCGTTCATACTTTATCAATTGTTTATTGTTTGGTTTGTTTTTATTTTTCTTAGATTGTGGGCAGGACTCATCATTTAGTTATCATCCTTCAAATCCCTTTGGGAAAAACAAAAGGAAGATATTGATTTTGGTGATGCCATATTGATCATGGTTGCTTCTCCATTTTCTATTTTTGTTATGCACTGTGATTATGCTTTCTCGTTTTAATAGTAATATTTCTATTTTTCTACAGAAGAAATTTGTGCTATGGTTACATTATCACAGGATCTATTTTATTTTGTTTTGACCAAATTCAACTATTTGCTTCTTTCAAAGGCCAATAGGCCTTAGGCGCCTTGTATGCATCATGTATACTTTTGTGTGCCATTTGATAAGCACTTGTAATATAACCGCTTTTACTTATGAGGAGAAAAAGGTTGTTACCAAATAGTGTTATTACTTGTAAGTTGTAATTGTCTGCCTTTATATATACGTAATTTTTTTTTAAACTGTCATCAGTAACTCAGGTGCATGACTTTACTGCCCCAAATGGTTGTTTTATGTGGTCAGAGAGTTCAAGTCTTTATTTTCATATTGAAATTCCCCTTATCTTGATGATTTAGGGGATAAACTGGCATTGATTTATCATTATCTCTCTTGCAAATTTTAATTGTATTTAGTTTTTTTCCCCAATAATTTTTTATTACTCCTGCAAGGCCGATGGGATTTGTGACCATGTTGTTCATTCTATTTTATAATTTGTGTAATCTTTTCATTCCAACCAGGTAATGGTTTGCCACTGCAAAAGACCTGTGGAAGGCCGTCTCGGTTGTGGAGATGAATGCCTGAATCGAATGCTTAACATTGAATGTGTTAAGGGGACCTGCCCATGTGGGGATCTCTGTTCAAATCAACAGGTATTTAGCTGTTTCTACATGTAAATAATATACTTGTTTACTTAAGGATTTTATGTTTATGTAAATTTCCTTTTCGATGTCATTCTGCAGTTTCAGAAACGTGGTTATGCCAAATTGAAGTGGTTCAAGTGTGGGAAGAAGGGTTATGGGCTTCAGTTGCTAGAAGATATTTCTCAAGGGCGGTTTCTTATTGAATATGTTGGAGAGGTAAGTTGGAGGCTGTTTAAAATATTTGGGTCTGTATATGCACAGGTGATTGTATTAACAATGCAGAATAATCTGGGATCGCAGTCTTTATATGTTCCTAAGGTTGTGTTTGGTTCCCATAAAGTACTAAGGAAATAAAAAAATGTTAAGGAAAATGATTTTCTTATGTTTGAATGTTTAATGAAAAATCTCACAGAAAATCAAATATAAATAAAATGAGTTTGAAATGATTTTCTTATGTTTGAATGTCTAATGAAAAATCTCATAGAAAATCAAATATAAAAAAAAATGAGTTTGAAGTGTTAAATAAAATAATATGTTAGATTTAACTCTTTCCTTCATTTTTTTTTTAATTTCCTTCTATTTTTCCTTTCTATTAACTTCAAGTAATCAAACCATATCTTCTGAAGGACCGTCAGATATTGTTGGATTTCCCTCTGCATCATGCTATTTTATTTTTACATTTTCTTAAGAACAAAACATGAAGTTAGTTATTGCTCTCTCTTCCTACTACAGACTATACTTTTCAGTTTTACTGAGTAGGTTGTAAACAAATAACTAACACCAAACATATCATCAACTTTATTGGAAAGTTGCTTCTCCTTTTTGTGGCCTAGATAGTGGTTATGTGGGGTAACCTATCTAAAGACAGTTTCTAACTTTCTGTGCATGGTTTACAACTCATGCAGAGGTGGTTGGTTTGTGCCTGTGCTGCAAATTATGATGGGTTTCCTGATAAATTTTTAAAATGTTGCCCAATTTTAAAGCACCTCCATTTTAATGCTTTATAAATTTGTTGAGGTCCTTTATTTGTCTTATTTGGTGTTGCTATGAAACGCTAGGACATTCTCTTTTCTAGATTTATTTTCTAATGCTTGGTTCAACCAGGTGCTTGATTTGCATTCATATGAGGCACGGCAAAAAGACTATGCTTCCAGGGGTCATAAGCATTTCTACTTCATGACATTGAATAACAGTGAGGTTTGTATTTGCATCCCTGAAAAATTTTCTGTTAACTTTCTTTTGACTAGTAATCAAAATGCATGTTATATAATTGACAATAATGCTAGTAGAATGTGGATCTGTCAGCCATCCTTTTAGGAGCTTCATGATTTTAAGATGTGAAATTCAGTATGACTTTCATTAGACTGTTACTGTAGATGAATATAACTGCTGTTTCTTGTGAGGTTGAACTGAGAAAGGATTTCCTGTAATTTACCTGTATTCTTTACTTTTCCCTTTTGCGATAGGGAATATGTTTCCTTGTCTTATTTTCTTGTTTGTTACTTTGTTTCTTTCTTCTTTGTGGAGGTGGCCAGTTGGGGGTTAGGCACAAACTTATTCATTTTGGTTGACCAGTCATACAAGTTTGTGTGGGATTCTAAATTTGTGGTGGGAATCTTCTAGGACGTCTCATTCTTCTTTCCATGTTTTATTGAAAAATGCTACAATTTTTTTGGGTCAAGTGATTTCTTTCTTAGCTTTTTGATAGGCATATACTGACCAATGAGCAAAGATCCTAGAAACTCTCTCTCTATATATATATATATGTGCAAGTATATGCAATTTGCATTTAAAATTTTGATTTGCTAATTTCTTATATTGATTGGGAGGCATCCAACCAAACAGAGCTTAAAGTTCAATTGGACAAATTTGAGTTTGCTTTAACATAGACTGAGCTTGAGCTTTTCACTCAAAACCTGCTGGATTGTTTTAAGCAAGGTTTTGAAAACTAGATCGACTCTGGCTGTTCCAACCTGTGTCTATTATTCCGGGTGGGCCTTTCCTTGAGCTGGGCAGCCCTCAATCGGCCGAACCGCTAAACCAATGTTTAACCGCAAACCAACAGTCACTTGACCTCGTTAATCTGAAGTGAGAATTTTTAAACCCTTTTCATTGTTTGCTTCTTTCTGGGCCAGATGAATTTGATGATAATGTCATTGGTGGAAAATAACTTCAAATTAGGAGCTGAACTGCAAACTTACTAGTTCAAGAAAAAACACATCTGCACCTCCTTCTGTAAATGTTGAGATTTTTAACATTAAAATATAATTAACCTAAAGTAATATATATTATATAATATTATCTATGATTACATAATAAAATTAGATTTTTTTTAGTATATTATCATAATTAAATATTATTCATATTTTATCTAGTAAAAATTTAAATATTAATATATTCGTATAAAAAATATGAAAGATGAAATAGATATTATTGATATTTAGATATATATTTTATTTAAAAAAATTATTTTTAACTTTATTAAAATATAAATTATATTTATATATCATCGTTCTAAACTAATCCATCAGACTGGAACCTGAATTGATAACTTTTTCATGATTAATCAGTTCGATTAAAACATTGTTTTAAACTGTTTGAACTGATAGTTTAGGTTTTTAAGAAACTTTTCATTTCAGCTGATCACATGCAAAAGCCATTTTGGAATTATGGATTCAAAGTGGGAATTCATAAAGACCTTATCCTTCTTCCAAGATTTACTTAAAAATGGTGCATTTTGTTTTATTTGGGGTCAAGTGACTCCTTTCTCAGCTTTTTGATAGGCATATGCTGACCAATAAGCAAAGATTTTACAACCTCTCTCTCTTGCTCCATATATGCAAATATATTCAATTTACACTTATTTATATATATGTATGTATGCATGAATGTGCGTGTGTGTGTGTACTATATAGAAGTATTTTTTTTTTTCTTTCTTTCTTTTTTGACCTAGTTAATTCTGCTACTGATTGTTAAGAAAAACCAAACAGAGCTTAGTGTTGATCTGGACCAATTTTGGCTTGACTATAACAGAGACTGAGCTTGATCTTCACTCAAAATTGGCTGAACTTTTTAAACCTGCTCTATGTGGCTTTGACTGAGATTGATCTTATAGATGAGTGCAATCAAGCTTGTTTCTTGTCTGAGGCCTAACTATGAGTATTTCTTGTTTAAATAAGAATGCTCAGAACATCTTAACCTTCTTTCATCTTCTTTGGTGAAACTTCTTAATTGGTGAACTTCACATACCATGGGAACTGTTCATTTCTTGAACTTCACAATGACTTAATGTTTTTTAATTTAGTCATTCTTTGATGTAATGTTTCTTCAAGCATATAGTTTCTTCCCAGCTTCTAAGGTGATCCATGGAGCTTCAGATCATTCAATTTGCGCTTCACTAATCTGCTGATTGAGCTGGTTGTGTAAATGAATTTGAATAGTGACTAGCCTATCAAAAAAAAAAAAAAGAATTTGAATAGTGACTTTCTTTTCTACCAGGTCTTTAAGAACTGTAATTAATGGTGACCAAAAATTTGATCAGTGATGTGACAGTGTTATTAGAAGTTAATAACTCCTCTTGATAAGTGCTCTCAGCTATCTAGCAGGTCGGGGGAGGGTGGGGGGAAGTGTAATGGGGTTTAAAAAATTTCCCTTTCACATGTGCATGTCAAATCCACCTTCCTGTTCATGTAGCTTCTATGCAATATTCTAGGGTTTGAGGTCAGTTTTTGGAATAATTTTTGCTAAATTTGGTTCTAGGGCTACTATTCCTTCCAAAACCATTTTGGTTATGCCATTTGGTTTGTCACTTTTTTCTCATTCTTAAGCTTTAGTAATGAATAGGGATTGATAATTCACTTTTACAATAATTGTTCCATTTTTTTTTAAATTTTTTATGTTCATACGCTCTATTCTTTCAGGTAATAGATGCATGTGCAAAAGGAAATTTGGGGCGTTTCATCAACCATAGTTGTGATCCTAACTGCCGCACTGAAAAGGTGAATATAGATTCTGGCATGTTCACAATGTAGTTTATAAGTCAATTCAAATATCAAACAATTTGTTAACAGTAACATGGAAGAGGAATGTTGAAACAGGATTCTCTGCTGTACAGTGGAGCCTCTTTTAATGGAAAACTTCTCCAGAAATACTTTCTGGACTTTTTTCCACTTGCAATGCTTTTTCTGTAATTTTTCTCTATTAATCTTGCCTTCTTTATGTTTTGTTTCTGATAAAAAAAAAATCTTGCCTTCTTTATCTTGATCTTTTTTTTTCCTTTCTTTCTTATAACTTGACCTCCCCTTTATGTGCCATCTGCTTTATCATGTTCTTTCTTAAAAAATTGCTTCGATTAGTATCATTTTTCATCACCTTTGGTTTTTCTTATTTTATAGTACAGGGAGGTGTCAAGATTTAGATTCACTTTGGTTACTGTTCTTTAAAGCAAAAAAAGAAAACATACTTGACAACCAATCAACTTATTACGGTTTTTTTTAGCTTAAAAGCAAAAAATATGCAATTCTCAGGAACATCTTTAAGTTATTTTCAATTGTTCATTTTCCTTCTGAGGAATGTTTTAAAAAATAATTATATAAATATGGAGAAAGATCAAAAGTAAAGTATTTTACATAAAATGTATTTTTAGAACATTTTTAAAAATATAGAACACAAGTGAAGAATATTTTAGGTTCTTAAATGGAATTTTGTTCTTTGAAACTTTATAGTTTTCCTAAAATTATTTTTCATGATGTTTCCCAGAACACTTCTCAAACACTTAGGGCCTGTTTGCCTGTTTTTGAAAACTGTTATTGAGAACGGTTTATGAAAACACAGAAAACACCATTTTGGCGTTCTTTGAAAACTGTTCTTATTATTTTGATTTAGTATTTTTCGTGTTCTTTGTATTTTTCTGAATAGTAACAAACAGGGAACCAAACGTGCTCTTCTTTTTTTCCTTGTTCTCCATATTTTTGAGAACATAAAACAATTTTCAAAAATAGAAACCAAACAGGCCCTTAGTTTCTGAATTTTGTCTCTGCTTTTTAGTTTTGTTTTTGTTAGCTCTTCACTTCTCTTTGTGTACCTCTTGTGCCTCTTTTCTGGGTATATTAGACAAATTGATTGACCTTTGAAGTCTATTGATGCCCAAACATGCATTGTCCATTAAATAATATCATTTTCTCATTTTCAATAATTAAATGTACATTTAGTATAAAAATAATGCCTATACTAAATGTACATTTAGTATAAAAATAATGCATATGCTAAATGTACATTTTTTATATACTAAAAATAGTGCATATACTAAAAATAATGCATTGTCAAAAAAAAAAAATGTACATTTAGTATATAAAAGTACATTTAGTAAAGTCAGAGATTGTCAAAAAAAAAAAATGCAAATAGATTTTAGTATATGCATTATTTTTTAGTAATCATGTGTAATATTTCACTTCTTTGGTTTTTGAGGACAAGATAGAGGTCCATAATTACATTTGTTACCATCTGAAGCTTAAAAAAAAATAACTTGAGTTTTCTTTCTAACACTTTTTTCTTGTACGCATATCATAAATGTAACGTACCATGAGATGATAATAGTCGATGGATTTCCATGTCTAAAATGTGAGCAGTTTTAATCTCTATGGATTTGGTTCCTTCTTCGTGAATATGTGGGAATCGTATAGGGGTATGCCGCACATGCTGATGTAATACCTACATTTCCCTGACTTACAGATCCAGATGCTGATATGCTATCATGAATTATGATCTTGTTTCACGTCTCCTAGCAATGTCGATATTAGGCAATGGTGTATATATATTGGAAACTGGGACTTTTTGTCAGTAAATTTGGTTATCATAATTGTTCATGGAGTAATTTTTTTTGGGTCCTATACTCTATTTTCATATTTCCATAAAGAATGCAGTTCTCCTGTTCAATTTGAGTGTTCTTATTGACCTCAAGCTATTCCATTTTTTTTCCATGACAGTGGATGGTGAATGGAGAAATTTGTATTGGACTATTTGCTTTAAGGGAAATAAAAAAGGTATACCTACATTGGTTATCTATTGCTTCTATGCTTTGTTTTTCTTTTGTTGCAGCCATTGTTACACTATAAATTATATACATGTGGGCTTCAATTTATGCCTGTAACTACTTTGACTCTTATGGTTTGATAGGTTCTTTACAAAATGAAACATTCAGCTGTTGATAATTGCTGCTTTAATATTGTGTTAAAAGTAAAACAAGACCTTTGAAGACCTCCCTCACCAATACAGCTCTTCTGTCTCTTCCAATCCCATGAAAGATTTCATTTAGAAAAAAGTTTGTTATGAAGATATGATGAAGTTGAGTTTGTTATGAAGATGCCAAAAGAAAACACACACACACACACAAATCAGCAAAACTTCAGAATGCCTCTGAATATCAGTGAGATCTGGTTATTTGCCACCAACCTAAGCAAATATGTGAAAATATATATGGCCCAGTCATATATATTGCCCTGTAATTTTACAAAATAAAATTATATGTATGATTAATTGTTTGTTAAATTAATAAATTGTGAGGAACAGTCATGTGCTGTGTAAAAAAGTGGATGATTGTTCATTTCTGTTCATTTCTTTATTTCATTAGATTTAGTAAATATGAAATTATTTTTGTTATTGTGGAACTTCTTATTTTTATAGTGACCACAAGAATTCTTGTAAGTATTTGTTTGTTTTCTTAAGCTATATTATAAAATCAAAGAGTTGTGAAGTATTCAAGTTCTTATAGCAAAAACAAATATGAGTTTTCAATTACTCAGCATTTTCTAAGAGTGCAATAACGTGGCCTTTACTCTTTTCAGATTTCAATCAGCAATTCTGCGTGGCCTTTATTTTATTTTACAAAATAAAATTATATGTATGATTAATTGTTTGTTAAATTAATAAATTGTGAGGAACAGTCATGTGCTGTGTAAAAAAGTGGATGATTGTTCATTTCTGTTCATTTCTTTATTTCATTAGATTTAGTAAATATGAAATTATTTTTGTTATTGTGGAACTTCTTATTTTTATAGTGACCACAAGAATGCTATTTGTTTGTTTTCTTAAGTCATATTATATTCATAGATAGAAGTATTCAAGTTCTTATAGCAAAAACAAATATGAGTTTTCAATTACTCAGCATTTTCTAAGAGTGCAATAACGTGGCCTTTACTCTTTTCAGATTTCAATCAGCAATTCTGCATGGCTTAACTTTCCTAACTTGTCCTTTCCTAGTTCTGCTAAGTGGGTTTTTGACTTGCTAATGTTCTTTTAAATCATGTTATATTGGGTTTTACTGTGTCTTGTGTGTGTTAGTAAACAAGGGTCTTTCTAACCAAGTTCAGTGTTACTTCATACACTTGAATTGACTTGGGTTTAGGGTTTAAGGTGTTAGAAAGACCAATTAGTTTTTGTCTAGATTTTAAGGGTTTTCCTTGCATCCCAACTTACGCCTTGGCCTTGCCACCAAAATGATGCGTCCTGCTTCCTATTTATGTTCTCTCATTTTGGCATTGATTGCTGTGTATAGAAGTTCCATTTATGGTGTGTATTAGTGTTATCATATTTTTTTGATAAGTAAGGATAATATATTGAAAAGGAGGTGCTGAAAAGGCGACTCGATATACAAGAAGAGAGAACTCACCCCCCTACAAAAACAAACACACCAACCCACTCTCCTCAAAAAGAACCCACCCAATCAAAGAAATGCACAATGGTCGTAGGACCATCCTCAAAAAAACAAATTGTTCTCCGACTATCATCATATTTTACTTGCCTAAGTCTATAATTGCTGTTGCATCAGGGTGAAGAGTTGACATTTGATTATAACTATGTGAGGGTGTTTGGTGCCGCTGCCAAAAAATGCGTCTGTGGTTCACCGCAATGTCGGGGATATATAGGTGGAGATCCACTTAGCACTGAAGTAATTGTTCAAGGTGACTCAGATGAAGAATATCCTGAACCTGTGATGATCAATGAATATGGTGGAACTGTTGATAGCTTGGACAAATCATTATCTACTTCCACCAGTTCCTTTGAGGCTGCCGAAATTCAAAGTAAGGCTTTTGCAGAAAATAAATTGGACAACTTCGAAACTGCTGTAGAACAAATAGCAGTTGGACCTGCAAATTCAGAATCACAAAAATCCTTGGAGATGGTCAACTCAATTGGAAAGTTAGCTCTTGCTCAACCAGATGAAGTTTCTGTGCAAACACAAGATTTAATAAATAAACCCATAACTGCAAGTCAGCCAAAAATTCCCATGGAAGAAGAGATCACATAAGTGCCTTTGCGTTGACCGCAGGCTTGAGACTTAGACAGCGAATAAAGAACATCTGATCCTAGTCTGACGCTAACGTGAAAACTGGGTCGGGAAAAACTGTTGTGAGAAGCAGTTTTTTCAAAACCATCCAGTCAGCAGCGTTTCCTCGCTCATCTAGTTCAGCAGAAAGTGGGAAAATCTAATATAGTCTGCGAACGCCGCATGCTTTTCCTGTATTAAGTAAATAAAGTCTGTAGTTTTACCAACGTCAAAAAAATTATTGGATGGTTCAGCTAATGCCCGTTTTGAAGCAGGTAACAGATTCTCTATCTTCTCCAGGCATGGTTGTTGTTTATATAGTTATTACCTTAACAATTTATGCCTTTCTGTTATTATAAACAGGAGAAACTGGTCAGTTGTTAGACGCCGATGAGTGAAATAAGCAAACGAAAAAGTAAGTCCGCTTGCAGTAAGGTCTTTTTTGAGTATCGCCAATCCTGTGTCTCTTTAAGTTTGTGATTTTTTAAAAGTAAATTTTGGGTGAGTGCTTGGAGAATTATTGTAAAGTGCATGCATACTTTTGCATGTGGCATGCATGATGAGCAATTCAATGGTGGTTCGTTTGTCTTAGAATTTAGTTAAATATATCATGATGTTTTCAGCTTTGGCTCGCTTCCATCCTTCCTATTTTTGGCTTCTGCAGTGATTTTGTCTTCATATTTTCGCTGTTGCTTATGCTTTTAACTTTGAGAGGGATGTACAATGTTTTAATAGTTGAAGTTTCTAAGAAAACAAAACCTCGATGTCTTCTGAATCCTATTGCTTGACTGAATGCTCCTATTTCTTGTTATTTTTGAATTCCACTCTTATGTTAGGCTATTTACTTGACACGCTTAATTTCGCTGCACTAATACAATGCATGTCCCTTGCCTTCTAACTCTGTTCCACGCATGTTCACATGATACCCTTTTACTCATTTGGGTATCCCATGTTACTAATGCGAATATTCATACAGGATTCGTCTAAAGGATATTTGAAGCTTCTGCTCCTCACTGTAGCATCGGGTGACAATGGAAATCGTGAAGCAATTCAGAGGTCATTTTCTATCTTGCTCTTCATCTGTCTTTGAAATGTTATTTTACACCTTGGAATTTTTTCCTTTTTTTGGTTTTGCAGCTCACGCGATCTTTCAATGATCCTTGATGCACTGTTGAAAACAAAATCTCGAGTTGTCTTGGTTGATATACTTAACAAAAATGGTAGTGTTGCCTTGAATTTGTTGCTTAATTGCTCTGTTCTCCCTATTATTGTTTAACAACTTCATTGTAGTTGTATGGTGTGTTGTACAAAGATGTGACTGTTTCTCTGCTTTCAAGGTTTGCGGATGCTGCACAATATAATGAAGCAGTATAGCAGGGAATTCATTAAGATTCCTGTTCTTCGCAAGCTTTTGAAGGTATGTGCCTAGAAAGCCTGACATCCTTAGTAAGAAATTTAGTGTTATTTATTTCGTGTTTAATGATTCAAGAAATCAATTTGAGATAACTGGTAACATTTTGTTTAAGTTGTATTACCATAGTGGGCATGGGTTTGTGGAGTTGTCATGGATTGAACTTTAGCCGAGTTGATTTAAAGAATTTCTGCCCAACCCCCACCCATTATTAGTGTGAAGCCAATAAAATCTGCCTCCTCAATTGTCTAAAAAATTGCAAACATGAACATGTTTAAAATATCATTGCAGAGGAGGAGGAGGAGATCATAGACCATTTACTGATCCATTGCGTATGCTAAAATGTCAGTGGGGACTTAAGCTTTTATTAATTGGTGGGGTTAGGTTAGTAAGCCCCGCTTCATTATCTACACCTCTTCAGCCCGGCAAGGTGTTTCACTGGGTGGGAAAGAAGCGTGGTGGACTTGATAGCAAGACCCATGTGTTTGTTTTGGACTCTAGCCAAGGTGCTAGAAACAGATCGGGCGCTCGAGAACAAGGTCACCTCAACCCAAAGGATTAAAAATTAATTTTGTTTCATAATCTGTGGAGTTGGGCCAACCTCGTTTTGGGCAATGACACCACAAACTCGCCTTTAGATTTTTCTGTCATATTGGGGTGTAGGTAGTTTTTTGGTTTTCTTGTCTTCGTGTGTTTGGTTTTTGTCCACTTCCTCGTACTCTTGGAAGCTTCCTTTTTGAGTAATACTTGCTTTTATCGGAGCAAAAATGTTTAAAATATCTTTGTGCGGTTTTGTCAGTCAGTTTCTGATCAAAAGATAAAAGTATTGTCAGTCAGTTGAAGGTATAATATTAGCCGAGCCAAATTTTAGTTGGATCAGATAAAGGTAAGTAAGTGGAACTCATTTTTTTGTGGGTCAAGTGAACCTTTCATTTTTGTCCAATAGACCTGGTAGCACATATTTTTGTTAACTATAAGTTGGCTGTTCGAGACTTCCTAATAAATGATTTATATGTTGCTGGCTGTTGTGTGAAATGTGGAAAAAATATGGCATACTGCTAACCTGTGTTTTCTGCAGATCTTAGAGTATTTGGCACTGAGGGGGATACTTACCCTAGAACATATTAATGGAGGTCCTCCTTGTCCTGGAATGGAGAGGTCAGAAAAACTCTTGAGATAGTTATTCTTGAATTTATTACCATTTTATTTATGAATTTTCAGATAAAATGAAATTCCCATTATTTCCTCTCTTTTTGTTATAGTAAATTGTATTCCTTCTCTAAATTTGTTACCTCGATATTCTAAGTCTCTCTGTATGGGCCAATTTCACAATTATAAATACCTTAAAAACTGCCTACCTGAAGTCATATAGATCTTATTAAATTTAAATTTTACATCCACATTTTGATAGCACAGTTCTTTACCAATAACAGGCTTATTTGATTATTTTCTTGGGCATACAGTTTTTATTATTTATGCAATTATTATTATTTTTGCATTTATGAAATATATGCTTAAGAAGCAAATTTCTGTGCAGCTTTAGGGATTCAATGTTGTCTCTGACCGAGCACAATGACAAACAGGTACTACCTTTACCAATATTCCTTGTGCCTGATCTGGAAAGTATCTTTGTTGGGATGAATTGATGCAATCAAATAAAATTCTTTGTTTTTTTAATTATTTCTATAAAACTCTTAACTGCTAGCAATTTATTCTCTCTCAACCTTGCTATATGCAGATTAATGTGTGTGTTCTGATCTTGCTAGTTTTTAATGCAACTTGGCAATTATTAGCAAGCGCAACTGATTAAGCTGTGAACCATATATCTTTTTTGTATTGGGTATATACATCAACATATTTCTAGGCAACATATCCTATAGATTGAATGGTATGTACTTCTATTCTGTATCATAAATTCTAATGAGGGATGCCTATCAAATAAATAAATTCTAAATTCTAATGAGGGATGCCTATCAAATAAATAAATAAATAAATTCTAATGAGGAATAAGGATTCATGTAACCTTCCCTCAGCAGCTCAATACTGTTGTTCTTGAGCAAGATGGATTTTATCCAACTAATAAATTTGGAGGTCACTGGTGAAAAAGAGTGAGCCATTTTGGAATGCATCTCGAAGAGTGGGCCTTTGTCATGAAAAATACCTTATGTATCTTATGTGGGGGCTGTCGGAACCCCCGTTTTGTAAGGAATTTCCAAGACTTTGGTTGTGTTGAAACACTCTTTGCGGTTGCATGATAAATCAGTGAGTGGGGGAGATGGATGATAAGGTGGTGTGGATGGCTAATAAGGCACACCAGTTTTTATGATGAGATGTTTGAGAGGGGTTTAGTTTCTTTCCTGGCAAAGCCTAAGTTGCAATTCTTAGGCTCTAACAATGGGGTTGGTTTTGGTGGCAACTTGAAAAGAGATTCTAACTATGAACAACTTGAAGTGAGGGTTGGACTTCCAATGCACAATTATTTCTTACGCAAGGGTGAGGAGAAATCGTGTGATCCCATCCTTCTTCATTGTTCCAAGGCAAGATTGTTATGATGCTTGTTGTTCTCCTTTTTTTTGGAGTGCATGGGTGTTGCATCACTCAAGCAGTACTTCTTAGTTTGCATTGTCAATTTGTTGGGTGGGGAGGGGGGAAAGAAGGCGAAGTTGCTCTTCTTTTTTTATTTTAGACTATTTAGAAAGAGAGGAATAGAAGGGATTTTGATAATGTTGAGTTTTCAATTCAAGAGCTAAAAATTTTATTTCCTTTGTAGAATGGACTAGTGCAGGTCTATGGTCCTTTATAATTGACTTTATCGATTGATTAGGTTGCCAATACGAGGAGGTTTTTTTTTTGTGTACACTTGTATACTTCCTATGTACTTGGTGTAGGCTTTTTTGGATCTTTAACGTATCTTTTGCTCTATTGACTATTGGGAACAAAAGGCAGCCAAATAGACACAAGAAGACCAGGCTTAAAACCTCCTCTCATGGCTTACCCACCCTTCTACCTAACCAACCTAGCGGTAAACCTTTTTCAAGCATGGAAAACCCCCCAATAGTACTAGACAGGGAAACCAGCAGATCTGAAAGCATATGACCTTTGCTAAAGTGGGGAGGATATGTTTTATAAACTCCTCCTGAACCTTGCACAGCCGATATTCATTGACCAACCCCATCCTCATGAGTTTGTCAATGGACGGTGTAGACTGATTGCTTATCTCAGAGCATAGGGCATTGTAAACCACTAAGACCTTTCTTTGGTTGCTTGGCACCTTCATTGTCATCATTCCTACAAGTTTCATATCTATTGATATTAAGGATCTCATATGCATCTGTCCTGTTACTCATTTTAACAGAGGTTCTTCTCATGTAGCTGGGAAACTATCTCCAATTCCCAATGGGCTCTTGTCAAAGGGTAGACAAGTTTCTGGTGCTGTGCCGATAGCCAATGTAATTCTAGCAGAGAAATTTGGAGGAAGGGTGATTTTTAAAATGGAGGGTGAAGAAGTTACAACCTTGAGAGTCTGGATTTTTTGGATTACAAAATTTTTAACATATGAAGTTTGTAAAAACCTTGATGGTGAAACAGAAGATTTAGCTTCTTTATTGTTCTCTTTTGAGAGCTGTGCTTGCTTCTGCTCCAGATGAGAGACAGAGATAAGTCAGGCCATCTTTTTCTCTGAATCTTTCTTCTTTTTCCTGTTGAAGGAGGATTCTCCAACTCTGTATTTGACCAATCAATCTAATTTGGAATTCTAAATTGGAAGTCAAAACTTTGTTGGTGCTCTTTGCGTATGTCCAGTTTACCTTAATGCACTGTTTCTATCCCTTGATATAATATTATTATCATATATTCCAAAAAAAAAGGAAAACACACACACAAGATGTATATGCTGTAATCATTGATTTGTTACAACCTTATTATCGTCTTTAGGGGCTGTAAATGCTTTATTTTTTGGGCTGCTTTTGGGGCTGGTAAGCCGTGTGGCCTGGGTTTGGGGTTCTGCCTTCCTCTCCTTCCTTGTGCCAGCACCACATTGTATACTTCCTGTATGCTCGAGGTTCCCCCTTTATAATACATTCTTCTGCTTACTGATTAAAAACAAAAAAAATTATCATCTTCAATGTAGCATAATCCTTTGCTGGATTTTCATGTGACTGTTACATTGTCATCCAAAGCATCAGTTAATGATTTCATGATTATCACACGTCATACCCCCATTGCTTCCAACTTAAATTCCTTTGAAGTTCTATAATGTGTTTTATTTGTGGTTCGCTTTGGCTGAGCAAGATTTTGAGTTTAACTGGCTTGAGTTGCATGCACAGGTTCATCAAATTGCACGAAGCTTCCGGGATAGGTGGATTCCTAGACCTTTCAGAAAAATGAATTGCATGGATAGGGATGATGGCAGGATGGAATTCCACAAGGGTTCCAACTCCAGCAGGTTTTCATCACAAAACAATTATTGGCGTGAGCAGGTTGGGAGACCTACAGAAGCAATAGATTGTGTGAAGCAGTCGATACTTCCAACAACTCCAACTCCAACTCCCGTTGATGCTTGTATCCAGGAGGAAAGTTCTGCGCCTGGTTTTGGTGGTAGTGTAACGAATGGAACAACAAACACACGAAAACGCAAAAGCCGATGGGATCAGCCAAAAGAATCACCCCCAAATCAGAGATTCCATCCGCACAATGAGCAAAAAGTTCAGCCTAATTTGCTTGAGAGTTTTGGATTGATTCAACAACCTGGGATAGGAGGTGAAGTGGTTCTAGATATAAATGGAATAAGCAGGATGGACATAGATTGCCCTCAAGCAGAGAAGGAGGACGACGACGATGCACAACATAACTTGCATGATGATGTTCCTCCTGGGTTTGCGTGCCCTCTCAACACTTCTCTGGTTTCATCTAATGCTTCATCTTCAGCCCCTGCTGATCAGGCCCAGCAAACCGTTACCCATTCAAACTGCAATTTTGAAGTGGTTAAGGGGCATCCACAGAAGAGGTTCATATCTCTCTTGCCGGTTTCCTATGGAATTCCATTGTCCATTGTGCAACAGTTTGGGACTACCCAGCAGGGAGAAACTATGCAAAGTTGGGTCGTTGCTCCAGGTACACCATTCCATCCTTTTCCACCGTTGCCTCCGTATCCCCGGGACAGGAGAGATCCTCCCCCATCTCAGAGTGTTAATCATCCCATAACCAGAAATCAAGCAGGGGAAGAGCAACAGCAACAACAACAAACCTGCCATGGTTCTGCATCTTCTTGCCATATGGATGAAAGCACTCCAAGCACATCTGGTGCCAGTCCACCTGATGTGAACGTTCCTTGTGCAAACAACAACCAACGTATTAAACGGAACGATTTGGGAAGGAGGTACTTCCGTCAGCAGAAATGGAATAATAATTCGAAAGTAAGGCCTCCATGGCATCGGAAATGTACTAGTTGGGGTTTCATGGGAAACAATGCAAGAAACGGGGTATTATGCGGCGGTTTAGGCATAGAAAATTTAGCAAATGAGCCTAAGGGTCCATATTGTTCAGAGGATGTTAGCAATACAGTGGAGAATGATGCTGGCAATACTTCTTATCAGCATCAAAATCAGCATTGATTCATAGGAAATTATCTTACCAAGAAAGAGACTGGATTTTCTTCTATACCAACTTCGATGTACTTCCAATTCTTTGTTTCCCCGGTTCCATTCTCAATGAAAATTTCATTCAAATCCAGATTATCAGTCCTCATATACTCAAGTTCATACTTATAGGTGGGGGCCTTGAGTTACTTCCACTGCCTGTATGCTCCTCTCACTTGGATATTGATCAAATTCGCCCTCACTTCAAGAGGTAGGTTCTCTTGTCTATTATTATTTCCTTCCTAACAGCAAGTTAAAGGCTAACACATGTTTCAAGAGCAGTTGAATAAGACAGACGTGAACAATTTTTTCTTGATGTTTTACCGTGATTGCATTGTCTATTCTTTATTTGATGCTCTCATTGTCCTTGGTAGACTTTGTTATTTATTCAATGATATGGGAAAACTGTGATTACATCTTTAGATTTCCAGTGATATATATTTTCTTCTTCTCACTCAGTATAATGGGAATAATAAAGTGTCTGTGATTAGCCCACAAAATTGTACTACAACTATAAACCCTCCCAAGTCGTAGCAGATTCTCTGAATTTTGGGAAATCTGTGTTATTTTTTCATCAGTACACCGTAGAATACATTTATTATTTGGTAAATCTACATATCTGAAAATTTGCGGGAAATCTTTATATATATATATATATATATATATATATATATATATATATATATTATTGCTTTATCAGCAGATTTATTTTATCAAATGCTCTAAATTTACTATAGTAAGAAGCCATGTGTGGCACTGTGGTGCCCAAATTCAGTTGCTCATAGTTGTCATCTGATATGCTAATTTTAGGGTCTAGGCCCTGCCGCTCTAGCATCTAGGTAAGAAGATTTCTTGGGAAAACTATGTTTTACGTCCCTGTGGCATTTTATTTGAAAAATTAGGCCCAAAAGGTTACTGCCTTATGTGTTAAGTACGATCGTACCTAAGGTTTACTGAGTTCATACTTGGATTCTTTATCAAATATGTTGAACTTTTTATCAATAAGAGGATTGGGCCTAGGCTTTAGTTTTGTTTTTCTTGGCCGAAATTTTCATTTTTCAAATAAAATGCCATGGGGACCGACCCTATACATAGCTTTCCCAGATTTCCTTGATACAATGCATTATTTATACAAATCGTTTTTCTTTTTCATTTTTCTGCCGTTGGATGTAAAAGGGATTTTGCCTTCATAGCCTTAAATATATAAATTTCTTAAGTTATTTTACTTAACAGTTTTCATGAACAGCCTCCGTAGATGGGAGGAGATATAGTTCATTTATGTTAACCATCACCCTTTCAGATACGAGTGGAAGTTGTTAACAGAGCAGGTTAAGAACCTAGTTCATATGATTGCGCTCACATTAATTCAGAAAAATAAATAAGAAGGTACATGTTTTAGAGAGAAATTTACAGTTCAAAACGTCTTTACATCCACCCTATCTTCAAAATAGTAACCAATCTGAATAAATTATCAAACCCTCTTCCCTCAATCAAAAACAGAGGAAGAAAAGACACCATTGTAACTCAAAAACTTAATTCCACATCAATATCTCCTAAGCATACTCCTTATTCGAACAAAACACCAAGTTTTTAGCAGTGTTTTGTACTTTCTCCAGCCGCCGAAGTACTTTCCAATCACCTTCTTGTAACTTGGTCTCTGCCGCACCACATTCCAGTATTCAGCAACATTTGGCCTGCTCCTTATATACTCTTCTTCTAAATCCAGCAGCACTATGCGAGCCAGCACCGGGATGAGCACAACATCTGCCAAGGTAAATTCATCCCCTGCAACGTACATCGATTCGTTCAGCTTTCTTTCCACAACATCCAGAATTTCATCTAGTTCTTCCTTGCTCTGCTTCAAAACATCAGGGTCTCTCAACTTGTCTTCTGTCTCGTACACCTCGTCTAACTTCATATGGTAGGAACTGGCCAAATCTGGAGAATCAGCCATCCTAGCAATCACTACCCGCCTTATGAATTTTGAAACAGTGAATCGGTATTTCTCAGGGATGTGGAAGAGAGTGAAATACTTGGGGTCCCATGCTTGTATCCTCTGCATCCATTCAATAACTTCTTGGCTGCTAAGGGTTACCTTCTCGCTGCCCAGAGTGAAAACCGCGATTCTCTCTATGTACCTGTAGCATTATCCGTACATCAATTCAAAAATTTCACTCAAATTCAATAAAAATACAGCTTGGAAAGTGGAAACAATTCAAGGATGAATGCCTTGTGCCATTCTGTCCTTCCTTTTGGATTGGTTTGTGATGGCAGAGTTAAAAGAGCTCAAAAGACGAGGAGAAATCAGTCGAAGCTACTCAAGGCATTCATATTTATTTGTTTACTATTCATTCATTCAAATTTAAATTGAATCCAAAAAAACCTTAAACTCTCACAGGCTTAACATAGAAAACTGATCAATAAAGGATGAGGCATACTGTATTATGTCAATAGTGTCGAAAATGATATGGGAACCATTCTGAAAAACAGGAAGTCTGGCACTTGGATTCAGCCTGAAGAATGAAGGGTCCATGTTCTTGCCTGTGATAGGATTGACATGGTGTGATGTGTAATCAATGCCACTTTCTTCCAAAGCAAGTCTCACCTTCTGGCTGTCCAACGAGTAGGGATGATGATATAGTTGCATGATTTCATCAACATCTGTTTTTAGGATGACAACGATGCAATGAAAACTTGAAAGCTCCCGATTAATTTGAATATCATTCAGCACGATATTCAAGAACAGGGTATGTCAGTATCTGCAATAGAATATGGTAATCAAGCATAAGCACAGTCTTTCAAAACTGTCCAAGCCACAGAAAATGAAAAAAGATTCTCCACATGTATCGAATGAGAGGTTGATGCTAAAATCCATGAATGTGAATGGGATGATGAAACATAATAATGAAATATCATGCTAGAAATATAGGGGTTGAAGGGGCAGCATGCATTCCACTGTAAAAACAGATCCATAACTAATAAATAACTTTGAAGACGAGGTGTCTGTCTAGGAGTGATTTTACAAGCTGCTATTATAATGTATCTTTGCTTATGACCAAATACAATTCTTTCAGACAGATTCAAAGAATTGAATGTTTTTAATATTAAAAAATAAAAGGGAAAAATGATTAAAAAAACGATATTTGTTGAGTATGTCAGAGGGGGCGAAGAAATTAAAAAAAAAAAAAAAAAAATCATCAACAGGGATTTTCATGATTTACTTATGTTTTGAACCAACTTATATCTAAATCAACAACACCATTGTGCCTCACAAAAGATACAATATTGAATGAAGAAAGGTGGCTACTCCTTCTATTTTCTTATTAGCTATCTCTAATTCAAGTAGAAAAATGGAACATCTTCCTGTTTTTGGAAATAAACTTACAATAGTAGTAGCTCAATAAAAAGAAACAAGTAAACAAAAAATAAATGGGGGGAGGGAGAGAGTACAGGATTAAAAGATATTTGATCATTTAAGAGTTCTTTTCTTTCAATGGAAAACGCAGGAAGGAGGACATATATTAAATTACTCCTTCAATACAGGGGACATCCCCAAAACCTTCAGGACAAACACATGCATATAACTCTAGGTTGGTTTAGGAAAGAAGTAAAGAACAATCTGTCATTCCCCCATCAAGAAACCCTATTTAAGGGATGCAGAACATCAATCTCTTCTCATTCATATAAACCGCTGCCAGTTTTAGAAGAGAAAAAAAAGGAAAAATTCTAAACATCACAGCCATCAAGAGGAATATAATCTAATACTTTCCATCCAGAAAAACATCTTCCATCTACAGGCTAATCATATTCGTCGTCTTATCCAAGAGCATGCAAATTCTCAAATCCCCGTTGAATTTAAATTAAGATTTACCACCATATCATACTAACATCAAATCACCGTAAAATCAAGAATTACAATAAAATCTCCTAAAGCAGTCATAGCAAATCCAGGACCATATCATTTCAAGAATTCAACACAAGATTTAGAAATCAAACATCACCAGCGCAATTAAAAAACCGCCAAAAGCATTAAAAAGCAAAAACAAATCCCCTTTTCAACCGCATCATTTCAAGAAAATCATGCGTGGAACTTACCCAGAGAGGATGATGGAGCTAGGGTTTTGGGATTGGCGGGGGAAAAAAGAAACAACCCTTTTCATGGATTACCATTAAAAAGCGAAAAAGACATTGAGAATTGAAAAAGGGAAATTTAGAGAAAAAAGTTGCCAACATTTACAACTGTGATGATGCTTCTTAAAAAACAAAGCCCATTCATTGCCCTTCAAGTACAGTTGATTGAAACATACTCGCTCTAAACGCGTAACACGTCTTTGTGGGTACTTCTGTAATTTACTTCAAAAAAAAGTTTGTGGTGACTGATAATCCTTTCCAATCTTCATTTGGGCCTCATGTCCCAAGCCCATAAAAAACCCAAGTAGCGTTTGTTTTTTTGGCTTTATGCTGAAAGAAAAATAGCTTTCGGCATTCATTTTGTTTGTTTTTTTAACTTTTTTTATGACTTATTACTGAAATTTCTAAAAAAAAGTATAAATATTTAGCTTTTTTTATTCACAATAAATCATTTTCCAAAACAGGAAATACTACTCTACCCCAACAAGGGCGAGAATTAGTAGTATTCACTATCCAATGTTTAAAAACAAACAACTTAATGTTCAATGGCTATCAAGACTTGCTTTAGTATTAAGTTTAAAAAATTATATCCAACATTGCTCGAAAAACAACACTGCCCCCACTTATCTCCACCTTATTTAGTCTTACTGCCTCAAGCCCATAAAACCTGATTTCTTATCCCAAATGGGCCTCATCCCTGAACCCCATCACAGCCCACCTCCTCATAGCCCTCCAACCATGGGCCTCCGGCCCAAATAATGTCTCTCCTTCATTGAAACCATTAACGGAGAGGCCTGCCCATTAGGAATATCATATCACTCACATGGAAAAAGATAACGCACCTAATTATGTGGGCCAATAAAAGATTTAAATGTGACATTTAACTAACTAATAAGTGTCATCTTTATTTTATTACTAATTGTTGTTACCAACCATAGTACTAATTTTGTTATTTTGATAGGTCATTAATCAAATATCTTAATACCGCCATAGTTGTTTCATTTATTATTGAAATTTATTAAGTACATATTGGACAAAAGTAATGGTTCCTTTTATGCTCGTAGTATTACATACAAATACTTATATGTTGTAAAATCAAAAGACGACATCAAATGATGCAATTAAAGTTTTAAGTTGGCGAGTATGAGAGCATGAACAAAAAGGATTATGAATTAAAAAATTGTAATAATATTCTCATTTTTAGTTATTCTATCAATGAATAGCGTCTGCATTATATCATTGACTTATTAATCAAATATTTCATAAATGATTATGCTATTCCATCAATTTATTTATCAATGATTCAATAATTAATTGTGACCTATTATGATTTAGGTCAGCCCATGACGCCCCAACACAAATGTTATGTTAGCTTATTGTTTTATTTATTGAACATTTAAATAACATATGAAATTATGGTACTTGTGTTTAATTTAGGATTCATATGGAATGAATTAAACTTGCTAATGCTTTTAGAAAGAGCATTTAATTTAAAGTATTTGTTTTAAATAATAAAATAGTTCATCGTGTCTAACTCATATGGTAAAAATGTCAAATGTTTAAATAACAAAAAGACAGAAACGGGGCGATCCCTGCCAACTCAATTTACTATATCAGAATTAAAATATTTGGCTTAAACAAAAAGCAAAAGAATTAGTAAGCAATAAACTTAGGTTGAGAAGTGGGTAGTTAATTCAAATCGTAAAATAAGCCAACAAACTGATGGGGTTAGTGTATCCTTTTCTGTCAGTTAAAATGTATGTGAGTTAGTTGAATAAAAAGGCGGGAAAAAAAAAAGGGTGGGGACTGGGGAGTAACAGTTTGGTTTGTCATTGCCGCCACAGCTGTGTTTTCTTGGTTGATGCGTCGTTTTTTCTGGGCCTCCAAACACCATCTTCCAAGTTTTCATGAACTGTTACGGAACCCTAAGCAATGATTATTACACCCAACCGCCCGAATAACAAACTCGTTTTCTTCCACTTTCCTTCCTTTTCTTGGGAAAAAAAAGGATAGAAATTATATTTATTGGGAGCAGTGAGAGAGAGACCTGTATCTTTGACATGTTCTAAGGCTTGTTTTAGGGGATCATTCACGTGAGTTCCCTTTATTTATAATCAATGTTTGCCAAACTCCTAACTTTTTTCCCGGGAAACAAACAAGAAGAAAGAGCTGATGGGGTCCATTAAGCTTTGATGAAATTGTGATAGAAATTATGAAAAGTGAAATTAAAATAAACCTTTGATTCTTTGAATGTAACCATATATTTTTTATTTACATTTTTTTCTCATTGGAACTATTTAAACCTCCAACGCTTCATATCAAGTGAGGTAAGCATGACGAGTTTTTATTTATTTGTTTAATTTTTTTATAAATACTTTATACAATACACCATTTGTTATTAAATTACTTTATTTTATTTTTCTCATCCACGATTAAAAATGAAAAATCCCACCACCCATTATGATAAAGAAAGTGGGATTCCACCATATAAGGGGTAAACTAATTTCCCCACCCACATGGAACACTTTGTAAAGTGTTTGAATATGGTAGTCCCACCATGACCTATTCAATTGCAACAACCACATATTTAACATTTTCCCTACACTTTCTTTCTAATTTTTATATAATTAAATTAGATTACTATTATTATTATTATTGCTATTTTTATGTGCATATACTTTGAACACATCCCACTATGAAATGGAAGTAGTTGCTTAGGCTCCACAAATATCTCATATCTCAGATAAAGTTGGTAGCGTTTTTTATGGGTCAATATCCGTACAATTTTTATTTCATTTTTATTGTTTTATCTCATTGTGAATATTCCAAAAATTAATAAAGAATCCTTATTTATTGCTGAATTTATTCTTAAAACCAAATTTTTTTTTTTTTTTGGAGAAGACCAAATCAATGAATGAATATTGAAAAAAAAATTTAAACAAATAAATTTTACCTAATTTATTTATTTTATTAAATCATTAAACATCTAGAACATATTATAGATGAAATACCTTTAAATTATATTATATTTAAACTAATCTTCATACGAGCTAAAATAAATTCTAAGAATATAAAATGTTATATCACATAAGGCCCAGTAGAACAACGCCTCTATTGAAAATTTTTTTAAAAAAATTTATCGTAAAATTTTAAAAAATTTGACCATTGGTACCTTTAAAAATCCTAAAAAAAAAAATCGTAACCAAAGTTTATGAACTGGATACATATCCCTATTAAAAATTGACCCACGAAAGTAAAATCGTGGGTACGTAGTCATTGTCTCCATGTTTCGGTGGTAATTTATTTTAAGTTTGAGATATAATAATGTAGAAAGAATAATATAAGGATTAGATTAGATATATTTGAGGTACGATGACGCGCTAAAGGCACGTGGAGATGTGGGGGGACCGCTCCTTTATTTCTGTGCTAGATATTGGCTTCTGGCTTCTGGCTTCTGGCTTCTGGCTTCTGGACCCGTGAAAACGCCGTGCTTGGGCGACCGACAAATCATATAAAACTATTTTATTTTTTAATTATAACACAGGTGGTGGGATCAGGTACAACGGGAAAGTGGTGGACCACAGTGGACTCCGTTGGGGGCCCACTATTGTGTAGCCCCCCGTCACATGCAAAGTCCACCCACCCATCTGATATCATGGGCCCCACCCACCTCGTAATTTTGCTGTTCTTTGGCGTTTGTTCTTACTCTATCCCGAATACTCTATTTCCAGAGCTGTTACTGACTGTGGAACGAGAAAAATGGGGGAGTGGAGATAGGGATCATCATCCCCCCCCTTCCTTAGTGGGCACGTGGAAGTCAGCTTGTCCAGCACGTGTTCGGTAGCCGTCATTAAGAAAATAGCGGTGCCACGTGTCGTTTAGTGGGTTCAGAGCACGTGAGAGACGGTATTATTCGTGGTGGCGGAGCGTACTGCGTAGTAGCTTTGTAGAGCGTAGTCACGAGTATTTAGGTCGGTGCTCTGAACCACCACCACAATTACTATTTTCACATCAAAATATATATATATATAATTGGGTAGCTGAAAAACAATTATAAATTAATTTTATAATTTTAAATCAAATTATAAGCCAACTCGACAAGCCCATTATGCGTAAAAAGAAAGAAAGGGAAAAAAAAAACGTACCAATTAAAAAAATAGTGCGATGAATAATGGTAGCTTTAAAAGACAAGTAAATAAAAATATTTGCTTTAAGTAAACATGCTATTTGAAAGCCAATTGTTTCTTCGTAATATGTTCTAAATCATATATTCTTAATTCTTTATACTTTTTTTCAATGACAAGTCTAAAAATTTAGTTCATAAGAAACATATATTGACAATTTTGAAATGATAATCCAATATATTCAAAGGAAAGAATTAAGGATGAAGGTTTGATTATAAAATAATTTAAGGGGTGGGGCATATGCCTCAAGGCTAAGGTTAAGCTCATTATTGCTTTCTTTTGCCCGTATTTTCAAAGTACAACAATTTGGATATTCATCTTTTGTGATTAAATAATCAATGAAGTCTTTAACTTTTTTTCCTAAGAATCAAACCTTTGTATCTTATTCTCTCCAAAGCATTGAGATTAATTAATAAAAAAATCAATGTTAAGCAGTCAATCACTGAAAAACATCTTATTTGCGAAAAGTGAGAACCATTAGAATTAAAGGGGGGTGGCGAGAGGGAAAATATTTTGATGTGGGATAGTTTTCAACTTAAAGGTTTGAACTTTTATCAAACTCCGTGACGACTCGTAGGTGATTCAGTATGTGGGGTTCTACCGTATGGAAGTATGGTGATCGTCTGATTTCATCAACGTCGTGTTTGATATTGATTTTAGGTCTGATGTCGCTCGATTGTAGGCCCTTGTGAATTCATTATGCACCGTTCATATTTTGTATAATGGCATCAACGGCCTTTTGTGATGGGTCATATGGGAAGTAAAGTGGGACCGCGAGTAGGGTAACGTTCCGCCCCTCACCTTCTGGTTTGGTGTGCGGCTTGAAAAGCAAACCAACGACGGTTAAAGGTGATCTCTGAGAGTTGCTATATATCAGCGGATGATCGGCCGGAGGACGGTGAAGTGGGAGGAATTAGAGGGAAGCAGTGCTGGAAACTGAGCGGGGAGATGAAGATGATAACCGGTGGGTCTTCCGGAGAAGCGGAGAAGTCCGGTGGTGGGACGGTGATGGTCGGAGTGAAGTTGGACTCGCAGAGTAGAGAGTTGCTGACTTGGGCTCTGGTGAAAGTGGCTCAACCGGGTGACTGTGTGATTGCTTTGCATGTTCTTGGCCACAATGGTAAGTATGGTTTGATCATGATATATATATATATATATTTTTAAATCTTTTGTTTCTCATTTTGTGGGAGTTCTTGTTTTCTGTTCTTCTGGGAGGTTTTGATGGGTGGAAGTGAACATTGTCTCATTTTGTGAAATGGGTGTTTGTAGAAATTGTGGATCGAGATGGCAAATCGTCACTTCTTTCGCTGGTTAAGGCATTTGACTCTGTTCTTGCTGTATATGAAGGTTTCTGCAACTTGAAACAGGTCGGTGTTTCTGCTTGTTTTCTCTCCCGCTGTTCTTTAATTCTCTTTCCTTGGGTTTTATTATTATTTTTTTATACAGCAATTGTACTCTGTTTGGTTGCTCAGAAAACAGAGAGATTGATGAGAAATGAAAATTCTGAGTTTTTCGTTTTGTTGAATTGGTCTCTTTAAAATAAACAGATTAAACTATATTGGGCCAAGTGGTTGAATTAGGATCAACCAGTGGAGATTTTTGTTGAATTAAGATTCAGGGGTTTAAAATTTTTTCCCATTTTCGCAATATTTCTCGGAAACAAACCGAAAGCTCAAAGAATTGGGTCTTTTTTGGTTGAATTGTTGCAGGTGGATCTCAAGCTTAAGATCTGCAGAGGTTCATCTATCGGGAAAATTCTGGTCAGGGAAGTGAAATCTTATTTTGCTAGTAAGGTTATATTAGGAACAGCTCGGAATCATCATGCGATCAGATCATCAGCCGCGGTTGCAAAGTACTGTGCAAAGAAACTACCAAAGGATTGTTCAGTTCTTGCTGTGAACAATGGGAAGGTGGTGTTCCAGAGAGAAGCTTCTATGACAACTACTGTCTATCCACAAGGTCGTCAGTCAGTCCTTAATTTTGAGTTTTATGTATGAATATTCCATACTCAAGTCAAATTTTTTATATTGTTTGTAAACTGGTTGCAGATAAAGAGGAACATCGCCGGATTAATTTTCTCAGTGGAATTCACGAGTCAGTGAGTAAGAAATCCAAGGCATTAAATCATGGCAAGGAAAATGAGGAGCCATCAGCCATAAGTGATCCAAGTACTTGCCAGGATTTGGTGTTGGGGCAGCTTAATGGCGGTGCAGATTGTATGCCGAATGAGACGAAACAAAATTGTTCCATTTGTGCACCAGCCTCTGCTATGTCTGAGAATTCTTTCAGTCAATCCATAGAAGGGTCTTCTGGTGACAGCCATGAAGATGATTCACTGGCTATTGTGCCTGTACAGAAGCTCGAGGCATCATCCAGTTCAATATCTCTGTTGATCAGAGAGTTGCCTGAACTGAGACCTGGTTGGCCACTCCTCCGCCGGACAATTTTACCAGACCGGAAAACTTCTACCGGATCCTTAGTGCAGCATATCTCTGTAGTTCAGTGGGCAATGAGGTTGCCTAGTCGGAACCTTCCGTCTGATGCCAATTTGGATACTAAAGAAAGTAGATGTGATCGGGATGAGGACCGATCAACCAATTTAGATAGTGAAAGTGGTGCAATTGTTTTAGTAGGAACGGAGAATGCATCTCCTCCACCTTCTCCTAGTAGCAGTTCAACAGAGTTACCAAAAGAATTGGAGGGTCTTCATGAGAAGTACTCAGCAACCTGTAGATTGTTCAAGTATGAAGAACTGTGCTTGGCAACATCAAATTTCATGCCTGGTCTGTATTCTTACATTTTAGTGTCTGATAAATTATGTCCTTAAGTCCTTATAGAATGCTAGTTAAAACAATTAATTTTTCTGTCGCTTCAGATAATTTGATTGGAAAAGGAGGAAGCAGTCGGGTATATAGAGGTTGTCTTCCTGATGGCCAGGAACTGGCCGTGAAAATTTTGAAGCAATCTGAAGATATATCGAAGGAGTTCGTCTTGGAGATTGAGATTCTTTCTACCTTACATCACAAGAACATAATTTCCCTTTGGGGATTCTCTTTTGAGAACAACAATCTGCTCTTGGTTTATGATTTCCTCTCAAGAGGGAGCCTGGAGGAGAACATTCATGGTATCAGATTTACACAACTTTTTTTTTTTTGGACATTGAATTGAAATTGAAGACAGTTGTGTTCTTAATTAATAATATGTTTATTAGGTAATAAGAAGGATCTTCATGCATTTGGTTGGAGTGAGAGATATAAGGTTGCCGTGGGTGTAGCCGAGGCACTGGATTATCTGCACAGTGGCAATGCTCAAGCCGTGATCCACAGAGATGTAAAATCATCAAATATACTATTAGCTGATGATTTTGAGCCTCAGGTACTGTTTTTTTACCCTATGATTTATTGCATCTGATGATCTTTCTTCTCCTGAAATCTTCAATGCTGAGACTGCAATATACAAACATCTTTTCCTTTCCTTTTCAGCTCTCTGATTTCGGACTAGCTAAATGGGCCTCAAATTCCTCATCACACATTACATGCTCTGATGTTGCAGGAACCTTTGGGTGGGTTTGTGCTTCTTCTCCAGTAGCTATAACTTATGTGTCCCACATTCATATCATTTTTCAGAAAGATCAATAAACCTCACTATTATGAATTCCGGCCTGGAATGCTGCATAAAAACATTAAAATCTAGAATGAAGAAGTTATTACTAGTCATTCACAAAGTCAATAACAATTTATTTTCTCTGCAGTTACATGGCTCCTGAATACTTCATGTATGGCAAAGTAAATGAGAAGATAGATGTCTATGCATTTGGTGTTGTCCTCCTTGAGCTTCTTTCAGGAAGAAAACCGATCAGCAGTGATTATCCAAAAGGCCAAGAGAGCCTGGTTATGTGGGTATGTCCATGGAACTCATACAATTTTTTCAGTACAAAATTTTCCTCTTGATCTTGATTCATAGAAGGAAATCAATTTCCAGGCAAAACCAATTCTACATGGTGGGAAGGTTTCTGAATTACTGGACCCAAGCTTGGGCAGTAACTATGACTCCAACCAGATGGAGAGAATGGTACTGGCTGCCATTCTCTGTATCAGACGTGCGCCAAGAGCTCGGCCACAAATGAGCCTTGTAAGTCATTTTTAATTTATTCTAATACGATAAATGCTACTGGAGAACACAAGTAATGGAAGTAAAATAAATCCCCATTGATGTAAAATGTATTTCCCTCAGTTTTGTTCAGTAACATCTGTCAAAAGCATGATATTCATATTAAAGCTTTTAAGAGAATGGCCATTTAACACAGATCAAAGCCTATTGCTAGGGAGATCTCAGTTCAGAGCCTACCTTTTCATATTTATTCTTCATTTTTTTACTTCCCGATATTCATATTAAACCCAAATCTGAACTTTTAAGAAATAATATTTAACAATAATATAATACTGACATTATATAAACACTTCTAACGGACCCTTGTTCTGAGAACAGGTCTTGAAGCTCCTCCAAGGTGATGTGGAGTCAACCAAGTGGGCAAGGCTACAAGTTAATGCTTCAGAAGGGTCTGCTGACATGCCAGATGATGAAGCTTTTCCAGATTCAAATCTTCAGTCCCATCTGAACCTCGCTCTGCTTGATGTTGAGGAAGATTCACTCTCCATGAGCAGCATTGAGCAAAGTGTCTCAATAGAGGACTACTTGCAAGGCAGGTGGAGCCGCTCATCAAGCTTCGACTAACCCTCCATTTAAGCCATTCTTTTGTACATTCTGTTGGGCTTTCTTTCATGGCATTTTTTCCGGGTTTTGCTTATAGATAGGTCTTGGATGAGAGGTTGTTTGCTGGAGTACCCTCCGCCTTACCTTTACCTTACCTTACCTTAACACACCCGTAGCAGTCATGACTTTCCCTTACTTGTGAGGCTTGTTATGTGGAAAATTGCAGCTCTCTTCCTCAATCTCAGAAAGATAAAGAGAGCTGAGGTGAGAGTGATTTGTTATGGTGGAATGTGGATATGTTCAAACTTCAAACTATGGAAACATTAAATCAAATGTTGTTCTAGAAGTGAGCATGAGTGATTGTTGCTCCATTTCCAAAGAGTATCTAATAACAACAATTTTCTTTTTGAGATTTCTTTTCCTAGCAGCAATTGAAGCATCTGCTACTACACTGTTCTAAGTTCTAACCCACATGTTTGTGATACAAATCTATCATTTATGTGATCTTGCAACTTAGTGATGTCCTCTGTTTTTCAGATTCCATCAACAACCTCAACTTTGGATCCCTCCCATTGGAAGTCGTAGCCATGGCAATTGACAAGTTAGGTGGTCTCTTCCACTTACTTTCCAACTTTCCATCACCACTGACACCCCACTTATATTCTCTGTACGTGACCATTTACACACACCCATATATTTTCATTGTCATGTGCATCTCGACTGATCTTAATCTCACAGGACTTGAAGTTAACGACCGGATAAAGCTTGAGTGACTCTCTAAGAGGACTTACTTTAATTAGCGATGGTAGAAGGCCTTGAAAATTGTCCTTCCTTGGAATCGAAGCTGATGGACTAAGCATAATGCATTTCGCTTAGAGAGAAATTCTTGCGCTTTATTTTGCCTATATTTTTTAAACTGGCTCATTATCAAAACATAACGAGAACAGTTAGAAAACCGTGGTACAGACGTCAAGCCTTTCGCTTTTTTTTTTTTTTTTACAAAAAACCATAATTAACATATAAAATATTAAATTAAAAAAACAATAATAGTTTAAAAAAAACACGAATCAAAGTTTTTGAGAAAGGGTATGTATTCGAAGCAACATCGAGTTAATAACATAATGAATCACCAGCGCCATATATTCGATAATCCCATAACGACTAATATCTACGACTCTATTTCTACAACATATCACGACCACGACGGCGATCTATTATCACTATCTAATCGAACATGCTTTGCCATCTTAATCGTCCACACACTAGTAAAAGTTAAAACAAGACGATAAAAAAACCAATCATCATATGAAAACGACATAATCATGCACTACAACAAATAACAAAATCACGAAAAAAACAAATTAAAAATTCAAATGATAAAAATAGATATAGATGGGTGATTTCAAATAAAAAATGATTAAAAAAATCATCCCTCCTTACCAACGAAAAAGGGCTAGAACATATGGTTTTATTTTATTTGGTGTCGAGAAAAAACATTTAAAAGTTATAACATTATAGTTATTTTAGAAATATACGTTGCGTAGCAAAAATTGGTTTGGTTGTAGTGGAAAGTTTCGAACTTTAAGTACAAGTTAAGAAATATGTAAAAAAAAAAACCTACAAGTTGTTTTCAAAATTGAATATAAAATTATGAAAAAAAAAATAGAGTGGAAGGAATTGGAAAGAAAATATTGGTGGGAAGGGAAAGGCAATTGGAGAGAGAAAAGGAAATATATATATATATATATATTGAATTTAGAGTTCCCAACACTAATTAGTAATTACCAATTGGTGAAGGCACGAGGAAATACCAGTAGTAGCAGAAAATCCACCAACAGGGAGGAAGGAGAAGAGGAGAGAGAGAGAGCTGCCAATGGATCTTCCGCCGTCAATTCATCACCACAACAATCCTCCTTCTAGGTATGTCCATGTCCCTTCTCAATTGCCCGATAATCCTAATTTCTATGGTAATCGCCGCCACCACCACCACCACCATCTTCCTCAACCTTCGCCGGCGCTCCCTCCGCCACCTCCGCCACCATCGTACCGTCCCCTTCCTGCTCCTCCGCCGCCGCCGCCATTCAGCTCCCACCAATCTCAGTTCACTTTTCGTAACGCTAACCCTAGACCTAACCCTATTCGTCTGATTGATGACGTGCCCGGATCCCTCCATCACCGTCCCCACCACCACATCCTTGATGGGGCTCGCTCACCGCGTAGGGTTTACAGTCGTACGCTTTTGGATGACGATCGTCACCGTCTTCGCGTTCACCAATTTGATGATTCACGTCCCGAGTTTTGGGAATCTTCCAGGGTGTCGGGCGAGAACCGGCCGCCGAGGCTGTACCCTGTCATCCGATCTGATCACGAGACCAGTCATCATCGATCATTTAATCACAATCCCATCTCGCCGTTCCGTTCAATTGGTGAGTTTAGGCATGACCCGGAAGGTAGTTCTAGGTTTAGGGATGAATTGAATGGTGAATTTGTACATAAACGGGCCGAAGAGTTGATGTGGGTTCGTGGTGAGGGTCGTAGCCATGATGATCTTGATCGCCATAGCCATTTAATAGAGAATTCTAACAAATCTTTGAGAAATATTGGTTTTGGTGAGTCTCATTTTGTTTTGGAATCCGACTCCTCAAGTTTGGGGAATTATGATCCAAGATATGGCTCCTCACGGGATGAAGAGTTCATTAGGAATGGCAGAGGTGATGGACTGAGTGAAAATCAGAGGTGGGCTCATATCAGACAACCTCAAAGAGATGTGACCAATTACTTAATTGGGACGGAAAACAACGAGATTGATGATGGCAGTGGGGTTCAAGTTTACTCTTTTAAACGAGGCTCCAATGCTCCAGAGTTGGGAAATTTTACTAATAGGGGGAGCAGGGAGGGTAGTCATGAATTCACTCGCTCCCCCAGAAAGAAGATACAGAAGAAGAGTGCACTTCTCAGGATTCAACTGCAGAAGCCTAATCCTAGAAAGAGAGATGAAGGACAGTTTTATTATGATGAGTCCTCATCTAGTCAATATAGAGCTAAAGATCGTCTTGAATATTTGGATCATGGAATGGTAGACGAGAGAGAAAGAAGTCCAGTAGAGCTTGATGTTTCTTTCAAATCCAATTCACTAGTAGCCAAGGCAATTATTGCCCCTTCAAGCCCCACAGTTATCTCTGATAGAAATTTGTGTTTGATACCTAGCAATAGGGAGATTAGAAAAATGACACTGCCCAATATGGATAATTCAAGTTCACAGCAAAATCAACTCAATGAGGAACCTGTAAAACTGGATTGCTTCCCAAGTGTTGTGGATGACCCATCTTTTTCTGATAAAGATCCAAAACAGTCCAAAGAGAAAGTGTCTTCTTCTTGTTTTGAAACTCCGCAAACTGTTAGTTCACAGCCTTGTTCCACTGGGACCAATATATCACTTGGAAACAATGGAGCGGAAGGATCTCTTAACAGTATGGTCCATAAAGGTTGCTGCCGGCATTGGTCCTGGTGGAACGTCTTCATCCAAGGTCACAAAGAAGAAGAAAGTCATGAGGAAAGTATCAAGTTCACGAGTGTCGAATTCCCAATTAACAAGGAAACCAGGAGAAGCTCCAGGTGGTTCCACCCATAGGCCATCTGCACCCTCCAGCGCCAATAAAGGTTCAGCACATCCAAAAGAGAACATCACTTCTTCTGGATTAATTTCAGTCTTGGGTGTTAATGAAGTAACTGCATTGTATAAGAATAACAAAGTGGATGAATCTCTGCAGTCAAATATTTCAGAGAAAAGTGTCACTGACATTGTTTCTGGTCAGGCATGCATTGCTGAGCTTACAGAAAAAAGAAACAGTTTGAGTCCTCCTTCACGGTGTTCCAGTCAGAAGGACACCAACTCTCATGAGGGTCTCACAAAGAGTGAAGGATCCATGCTTGATCTTAGTGTCATCTCAAATTCTGAGAAGGGTCCATTTAGATCTCAAAATGAATTGACTTGTACTGACATTGATGGTATGAGTGATGTTTGCATGCAGATTTGTCAAAATGGACCAAGTGTGTCACTTGAGAATGATTCTTTGAAAGGACTTTCAGAGACTATGCTTTCAGTAAGAGGCAATGTTAATATTTGCTTATCAAGTTTTGAGGAAACAAAGATTCATGAGGGTCTTGCCAATACAAATAATTCCATCAATGATTTGAATATTGGATCTAATTCTGATTGTGATTTAATTAATACACGAGAGAAAATTTCCACCACTGATATTAGCCATGCAGATGCTGTGAGCAGGCATCCTTGCCCTAAGCAGGTCAGTATGTCTCTTGAGATTCCAAGGCACGTTTCTTTAGGAGGGAATGCTAGTGTTCCTTTTCCATGTTCTGTGGAAAACAGAATTCATGAGGAACCCATAGATGTGGATGGCTCCAGTAATGGGACGGGGACTGCCTTGAGTTCAGAAAATGGTCTTGCTAAATCACAAGAGAAAGTTACTGATGACACTGGTAGTGTGGAGGACGCTGGTGGCAAGCAGCTGTCACAAGACGGGCTCATTATCTCAGTTGAGAATGGTGCCATAGAGCGACCTCCCAAAGATATGGCTTCAATGGGACGCAAGCTTAATGTTGATTCTGTTAAGGATTCTACACCTAAGGGTAAGAAAAAGAGAAAAATTATAACTTCTCAGTCCGATTCGTCTAGTTCGGCAAAAGTGCATGTGAAACCTCTAAATGTAATTACCTCTAGCCATGATTTGGATGCAACCTCAGATTGTTCTCCTGACCCTGCAAATTCTTCTGTTGGGAGTTTGAAGGCTGGCTCAGAATCTTGTGAAGATAGGATGCGTGTTTTGAATGGGAACAGTTTGATGAAAGATTTTTCTGAGGGTGAGGTTTCTTTTCGATATGTTGGTGAGGCTGGTCAAAATGGGAATTCTCCTAGGCTGAAAAAGAAGAAGAAAGGCTTTGTTCCTCATCCAGGTTTTTCTAGCCCAATGGGGCCTGATATCCCCAAGGAATCTCTAATTCCAGATGCCTCAACAATTGTCCCTGAAGTGCCTTCAAACCCTAATGATTCTCTTGCACAATCAGAAGAGCAAGTTTCATTCTCTGGCATTAATATGTCTGCTACTGGTTCGCAGCCTTGTTTGGAGGGAAAAACTGAATTGCTTGAGAACAGCTCAACAAGAGGAAATTTTGAGGCCATGATTTCAGTACGAGATGATTTGAGTTGCAATGGTTTGAAATTTGAGAAAGCAAATGTTCTTGTTGAGAAATTAACCATTCCAAGTTTGCAATCTTCTTGTCCATCAGAGTTGAGGGTTGAGCCGATAGAAATTTCTGGTACGTCTTCCCCTGACCATCAGAATGAGATCATGGACCTGGAAACTGGAATTAGAGAAAGAATTGGTGTACATGGTCTGGAAAAGCAGGATATGCTTCAAAGGGGGATTGCTGACTGCAAAAGTACTGCAGCTCTTCAAACTCTGGACTTGAATCATGGACTCCTCAGTAAAGGTATGAAATGTGATACTCTTACTCTTATGAAAGATAATTTGCCTACTCTATCAAACCACCTGTCTGTTGCTGCTGATGACAATGGAGCCTCTGCTGAAAAGCCTATGGTTCATTGTGGTTCTCTTTTATTTGCCCATAATTCATGTTCACAGAGTTCCGGACATAATCTTAAATTAGATGATGCAATAACAAGTGATAATTCAATCAAAGGGAAATCAGTACAACCATCATCAGAGGACACCAAAAGAACAACACACAGTACAAATCTTATTAGTGCAGAGTTGGGGAGCAAAAACCATCTAAATAATTTGGTTCCTAGGGTTTTTTCGGCTCCTGCATCCTCTTTCCTTGCCAATTCAAGGAAGACAGCTTCTTCAACCCACATTGCAAAACCTCGAACATGGTATCGGACTGGTTCTTCATCTTCATCATCAAAGAAGCCTCTCTCAAATGCATTACCTCCACAGAGGCAGCTGAAAAAATTTGGAACTTCTTACATTCGGAAAGGCAACAGCCTTGTGAGAAAGCCTGCTCCAGTTGCCATTATTCCCCAGGGTTCACATGGTTTGAGCTCCTCTGTTTATCGATTGAATCCTTCTGGTATAGATGAAATGAGAAGGAGAACAGGATCTGAAAGCAGAAGTGATGTCATTGACCCATCTAACCACTCAAGCACAGAAGCAATGAATGCTCCTTCTGGGAGGCCTCAAACACCTCCATTACTCCATTCCACCAAATTGCCAAAATGCAGTATCATATCTTCAGGTGATTGCACAACTTCCCCATTGGTGGATTCTCACCTAAATGATTGTTCAGGAAGTATGCCAGACCCTACAGAGAATATCAATGTGCCAATTTCTTCTGAGGATGGACCAAAGTCTTCTGGAAGTACAGAAAATTTAATTGGTTTGATCAATAATTTGGAAAGTCAGACTGTCCTAAATGATGGAAATTCGGAGTCTTCAAAATTGAAGAGGATAACATATGTGAAGCGCAAGTCAAACCAGTTAGTTGCTGCTTCAAATACACATGACATGTCTGTCCAAAATACAGATAAAGCCCAAGCAATATCCTCTGATGGTTACTACAAGAGGAGGAAAAATCAGCTCATTAGAACATCATTGGAAAGTCACATCAAGCAGACAGTTGCCATTCCAGATGACAGTTCCAACTCAGAGGCACGAAGACTCTTCAAGCCTATTTCAAGCAAAAGTTCTAGCAAGCGGCCATCTGATAAAGGTGTGTATGAAGAACTCTTTCATTACATTTGTTTAACTTATCCTTTCAAGCAGCAACTTCGTGAACCTATCAGTGTGATTGTTTATGCCAACTATAATTACTTCAAACATTTAGTAATAATAAGTAGACATGTAATCTGGACAGCTTCTATTCATATAGTTTTTCTTAGGGAAGAAAAGACAAAGTAAATAAAATGAAATAAGAAGAGAGAAAAGAAATGCAGAAATCTATTGAGTAAAAACCAACTGCAATTGAGGAAGAGATATCCTTCAAGATAATACAGAAAAATGTAGCTCACCCCACAGTACCTTGTCACATTGGTGTGGCGTCGCATTTTCTTTGCCTCTTCAATTAATTTTCAATTGGTTTGTTGGCATGGCAACTTCGTGGATACGGGTGACAAAGTTTGGACGATTTCTCTAGCTCACGATTTTCTTTTTAAGATGTTTTCACAGTCAGCAGCCTCCTTCTGGGATGGTATTTAGTTTTATACTTGGCTTTATTGATTTCCTGAGGATTACTTGAGGCGTGTATACTTCCTGTGTTAGCTTTAATGATCTCCTTTTACCTGTTAAAAGAAGAAACAGAAAATCTTCTATCATGTTCCTTCTTTGCATCTGGTGTTCTTTTTCAGTTTTGATCTAATTTCAAGTAGTAGTCAGTAATTTTGTTTACTTTCTGATAAAACTCGGTATAAGTGCATGAAAAGCTAATATCTAACCTCATAATGTTATGATATTGGATTTATCTTGTAAGATTATACTAATCATGAAGCTAAATTTTTTTTATATCTCAATGTAAATGAATAAATAAATAATAATCAGCTTTATTGGGCACAAACTGTCTATCAATTTTGGAAATCATAATATCCTTGCATTTTTAAAATTCTCTGCCCCAGACCATACTTTCTTAATTAGCTCCAGTGGAGATTGGAGAAATATCTTGATATCTCTGGAAATAATCAGTAGCATATATCAATTTCCTTATATAATAAAAGCATACATTAATTTGCTATTATATGATCAGTTTTCTGACTAGATCGAAGTGGGTTTCCATTTGCAGTTTCATCAAAAATGCATAAGCCTTCAAAATTCTCTTTAGTTTGGACACTAAGAGGTGCACAGTCATCAGAAAAAGATGGTAATTCAGTTCACAGTCAAGGAGTTTTGCCTTCTCTATTTCCATGGAAAAGAGCAACATACTGGAGAACTTTTATGAATAATCCAGCTTCAATTCCCAATCGTACTTCATTATCAATGATCAGGTAGATTGGCATGCAGGCTTTTTCTTTGTCTGCTTCTGCTGTTGTTTTCTGTTGTCTACAGTTTCCAAGAAAATGATGCATTACTATTTTTCTTTCAGTAGGAAATTGCTGCTCTCAAGAAAGAGGGATACAGTTTACACGAGGTCAACTGGTGGATTTTCCCTCCGAAAATCCAAGGTATTAAGTGTTGGTGGGGCTAGTCTGAAGTGGTCAAAATCTATTGAAAGATGGTCCAAGAAAGCAAATGAGGTTGGTTGAGTCTACTGCATATAGACAACACTTTTGTCTTTCTTTGTTGTTACCTTGACTTATATAACTGTTGATTTTAAAACTGAAGTCTTTGCTTGAAGATTTGTACATATTAAGTTGTTTGTGTTTTATAGGAAGCTACACTAGCAGTTGCTGCAGTTGAAAGGAAAAAAAGAGAACAGAACAGTGCCCCGTCTGTTATTTCTGAGACAGAGAGTAGAAATCATTCTTCCCGTAAGTCAGTTCATTATAAAACGCTGCACCCAGGTAGGTCAATGAAATATCCTGGCGTTGCAGACACAAATTGTTGTGAATAATTTGTTCAGTGAACCTTTTTGTGTAGTGGACATCTGATATTCATCTTTAGAGTGTGGTTTGTACAAGGTTGTTGTTTTGATTCTTAAGTAACTAGTATAAATCAGTGACTTGTGACTATCTGAACATTTCTCAGGTGAGCGAATATTTCGTGTCGGTTCAGTCCGTTACAAAATGGATTCTTCAAGACGGACGCTACAGAGGATTTCAGGTGGCCTCCAGATTTCTGAAGTTTTCTCTGATATAACTATTTTTGCATTTTTCATGCTGAGCTTTTCTGACTGCATTGTGTGTCTAATGTTGCACTGATGGAGCTACTGATAAAAATAAAAAATAAATAAAAAATGGTTGCACTGATGGAGCTTGAATATGCTTAGGCAATGGATATAAGCTACTGCTAAAGCGCCTAATATAGTTTTATTTATAAAAAAAAAGCTCATAATATAGTTTTATTTTAGTCTTGGTTCTGCTGGTACAGGTGTACTATCTTGCTGCTTATTTTACCAAATGATTAGATGCTGATATCTGAATAAAAAATTGGGTGACCGTGATGTCCAATAATTTTCTTGTCTGATTTTATACATTGTGGAAGGATGTCTTGTCCTTCTTTATCTTTTAATTCATAGAAAATATCTATCATGTCTCTGACTAAAAGAAATATTATTGGGTTTCTTATTTGACGGGTAAGGCTTGTTTAACAGATGAACCTGTTTTCTGGATGGAATGATCTCCATTTTTTTAATATGCAAACAGAAATAGGGGCTCAACCCCACTAAATCAAGAATAGACAGCTTTCAATGCTTGATGTGGACGTCCTCTTCCTGAGAATTCTATTGTTCAGTTCCTTGATATGCATCAGAACAAAATTTAGGGTTGCCATGTTCCAATTCCTCATCTTGTTTGCATTCTTTTACCATGCCAGCCTAAGAGAAGCTCTCTGGCAGAATCTGGCCTAGATAGTGGCAGGATTTTACTTCCTTTGATTATTATTTCCTCATCTCCCTTTGTTGACTAAGGATGTAATGTTGAGATTTGGTTTTGCAATGATGAATTAGAGGTGTTACACTGTTGAAAATAGGCTTTGCAATGAAAGTTCAGTCATAGGATAAGATTTTATTGATTGGAAGACTTAGCACATCATCATGTCACTCTGAACAATTTTCCTGTAAATTAATCGTGTTAATGCTGATGTAACTAGGTGGAACAAGATATAAATTTCACCTGTGTGATGAGCATTGGTCGTCTCCATTTTCTTTAGGAGGCAGGCATTGGAATTCAACCACTTGAAGAAACCATTAATTGATTTTGAGGTCATCAAATGTACCTTCTGAATCCAATGCCTGAACTTCCATTCTAGGATTGCTATTAATATATATCCTAGTTTGAGAAGGCTCTACTTATATATTCTTTTTGACAAATTTGAGTTGACAACGATAATGCTTGGTATTCTGTAGACCGGAACCTTCTGGTCATACAAGTTGATGTATTTTTGTTGTAGCAAACATAGGAGAGTCTGAGGAATGCTTTTGTGGTTTATGATTCTAAGGATGCTAGAGGATGTTCTATGTTGGCTGGGTAATTCTATATTGGAAGTGGGGTGGTTGCTGGAAGATTTTGACAGTTAATTTTTTTTATTGTCAGAATTGTATTCATGTTTTATGGATAAGTAAAACAATAGTTGATAGTCTAGCAAGTCCTAACGTTGTTTGAATATAAGAAGGGTTTTGTTCTAGGGGACTTACCTGGGGAGGCAGTGGGGATGCTTGTAAAATGTGCATACTTTTGTGAATATAAATATTATTTCTTTGTACTTATAAAAATAAATAAATAAATATTATTCATTTGTAGTTACCTGACAAGTTAGTGGTGCTGCGTATAGAGGTGCTGTGTTTTCAATTTTCTCATGATTTTTGATTAGATAATGCTGACCAAAACAAAACCCTAGAAAACATTAAGGATCTTTCTGGATCTGTCCTAGACCTCTTTTAAGCTTGGTCAAGTCGTTGCACAAGATAGAATGGAACCATGACTTATCTAGAACTAGTGTTGTAGCTTACATCTGCTCAAAATTGCCTGCAAACAATAAATGAAAAAAGAACTTTTTCTCACATTGAAATTATAGTTTACCCCCCTCTTACAATTTAGATCTTTATTAGATACAAAATACGCTTCTGATGCATGTAGGCCTTTTCACCTTGTGTTGATTTTTGGAAAAGTTTCAATGTCAGAAGCCTAGAACGCATGCTAAATGTTATGCTGCAAATTTTATTTATTTTTTACAATGTCTTTAATAAATCACAAGATTTGCGATTTTTTGTGAACTTGCTACCCTTGTTATAGTTTTGTAGCAAGGACTTACCTTTCTTCTTTTCATTATTATCATTTTTATTTATTCACTTCTTTTCTGTTTAAAATAAATGAAGTTGATTTTCAAAGTTCTGTTCTAACCAGACTTAGTGGTGCTCTTGAGAATTATGGCTTGCACAGTGGGGAGGCATGCTTGAACTGAATTATTCAATGTTATGAAGTTTTATGTTGAAGCCCTTCGCTCAGAGAAGGGCCAAAAAAAAAAAGTAAAAAATGAGTTCAAGTTCCTCCATTCTTTTTCCATTTGATTAAAAAAAGTAGATTGTAGAAATGCCCTTGAGGCGTGCGGTGAAGAATTGGGGAGGAGTTTTGGGAGGTTCTAGGTTCAAGTCCCAATATCGACAAAAAAAAGGAAAAAAAAAGGTTAGATCATAGAAATACTTTCCCAGTTCTACCGTTTGAAATTCTGGGTATTGGCTTTACATTTTAACTGCGGAATGCTTCTTTCCTTGGAATTGGTTGCACTGACATGTCCTGTTCATCTGCTATGTTCGAATCCCTGAACGCTCACTTAAACATATCACAGTACATACCTAATAGCGCCATACTGAATTTCTACTGGTAACATTTAGGGACTGGTTCATGATGACTCATGAACTTATGTTTGACTCTTTTTTTTCTTGCTTCTTCACCTATGACGAAAATATCTCTGTTTCATTTGTTAGTAAGGGGACAATTTTTAGAAAGAATTGGCTTCATAACTCAATACTTGTATTTTGTATAGATGGGGAATCAACGTGCTCTGCAGCTGTTCAATCAGAAAAGAAGGCAAAGAAAACTTACATTCCAAGGAGATTGCTGATCGGCAATGATGAGTACGTTGGCTTGTATATCTATCTATTTTTCTGCATCAGATTGCCATAACTATGCTTAACTCATAGTTATCATTTGAAAACCGTTCCAAGTTATAGAGTATAAATTATATATAATACCTAATCATCTGCTCATGAATTCACTCCTATATTGACAGATATGTTCAGATTGGCAATGGTAACCAGCTTATTAGAAATCCAAAGAAACGTACTCGCATATTGGCAAGTGAGAAAGTTAGATGGAGTTTGCACACTGCCAGGTTGCGCCTGGCTAAGAAGTGGAAGTACTGTCAGTTTTTTACAAGATTTGGGAAATGCAACAAGGATGATGGAAAATGCCCATATATTCATGATCCCTCTAAAATTGCTGTCTGCACAAAGTTTCTGAATGGTTTATGTTCCAACCCCAATTGCAAATTGACCCATAAGGTGTAATTCAGTTCTGGTCGATACAACTTGATACCGGCCAAATGGAAGTGGTTCCCAACTTGATGTTTTGATAAATAAAAGTATTTGCTTAATATGTTACCTTGTATGTCTTGTGCAGGTCATTCCAGAAAGAATGCCAGACTGTTCCTATTTTCTGCAGGGTGGGCCTTGCAAATACTTTGTGCTTTTGCTCAACATGATATATAACAATATGCAAAATTCTCACTGATTTTGTGGCCAGGTTTATGCAACAACGAAAGCTGTCCTTACAGGCATGTGAATGTGAACCCAAATGCATCTGTTTGTGAAGGCTTTCTTCGGGGCTATTGTGCTGATGGCAATGAGGTAATGTTTTTTCCATACAAAGACACTTATGGGTCTTTTTTTATTCTTATGATTTCATATTAGTTGAATTGGGTTTATCTTTGCAAACTAGCAAGTTAAAAATTGCCGATTCTCCAAACTTGCAGTGTCGGAAGAAACACAGCTATGTCTGCCCCGTCTTTGAAGCTACTGGAAGCTGTCCTCAAGGATCTAAATGCAAGCTTCACCATCCCAAAAACCGAAGCAAAGGAAAGAAGAAGAAGCAATCAAGAGAGCTAAATGCTCAAGTAAGGTACTTTGGTTTCAAGCATGTCGGCAATGGTGATCCAGGAGGAGCGGCGTCTGAAAAGGACACTACAAAGAAGGATGATGACATATCATTTCGAGAAGGAAGATTTTCCGATTATATTGGTCTGGATGTTGGTGATGAAGAGGATGGAAATATTGAAAATCTAAGAACACAGCACACAACATTGTTCAGCAGTGAACCATCATATTTGCATTTGGACGATTTGGATGAGCTGATAAAACCGGTCCTTATAATGTATAAGAATTTGATGACATAATTGTCGGCTACTATTGGCATGCTAAGTATGCCATGGAGGAGTCTGATCCTGATGTAATTGGTACTGTACTTTATATTTCTTTCTTTCTGCCATTACAGATTTTTTTTTTTTTTTGCCTTTTTCTGTTATTTAAAATAGTTGTATTGTACACAGACAATTACAGAAATACAGAAATGAAATGATGTTAAAGAAGCATTGAATTTGATGGAATGAGTTGAGCCACAAAAATTCTGGAGTCCCATGCAATCCAGATAGTCTTGTGATTTTCTTATTTGTGTTTTATGAAGTCCTGGTTTAGTTCTATTTTGTTTTTGTTTTTGTTTTTCAACGTAACTAAAGAAACAAAGGGCATCATCAAGAAGCCATCTTTGGGGTAACTTGGTGGCGGACAAGGTAGCAAAACTTGCTCTAAAGTCTCATAATAGGAATAGCACAAGATTGGCTTCAAGCCCGGGAAAAGGTTGATGGATTGATTTTTCAGGATTTCATGGGGCAATGGGCAGCAAAGTGCCGAGAAGGGCCGAATTATAGCCGTTGTGTTTTCTTCAGGTAGCTCCCCTCCAACTGTTAAAAAAAAAAAAAAACCCTTGTTGAAGGGGTTTAAATGTCGTAGAAAATATTATTTTAGACGCCTTAGGCGAGCCTTTTTGAGGTTGTTATAACATATATTTAACAATAATAAATATAAATCGGATCGTTCATTATTCGAATCTTTAGGATCGGAATTCTAATAGTATCCCCTACAACCGGCAAGAAAAAATTCAGAGCCATTTAAGGGATGAAAGATGCGATGAAGATTGGCCCATCAAATATCTCTTTTATTGAAGTAAGCAACCAGTGTCTAATTTGGTCAGGTTTTTTAATAGCAGTGCCGACTTTAGTGATATGTCAATCTCACTGCGTAGCGAACATATAGATGAGCAAAATAAAAATTCTGCGTCGACATGTCAATCGACAGCCAAAGAATTACTTCACGCGACTCTCCCATATCGATAGCGTTAAACACCCGTTGCCAACTCGGCGAGTTAATGAAAGCGGTCGTGAATAAGATATGGCTTAAGTTGGAGCACAAATGGATCAGAATAAGATATGAAACTAAACGTTGGAGCACAAATGGATCAAAAAAAATACTTTTGGGCTAAATTGGATATACAACTATAAGTAAATGGCTTTTATGTACCTTATCCCACTTTTACTGACAACTCGAATGCTTTAATGCTTTAGGCCAACACTATAACTAGCCAATTGAATGTAGCTGTTTTATATCTTTGTTCACCGCACATTCTCTCTCTCTCTCTCTCTCTCTTCGCGAATAAAAACAAGAAATCTGATCCACAAAAGTAAGGGTCTGAATCCGTTGGCTCTCTTGAGAATTTTCCTAAAAATACTGGTTGACTTAAGAGCAAAAACTGAGGGGAAAGCTGAAAAGCTTCTGAAAACCAGTAACTGTGAATCTAGTAGACATGGCTGCGACTTCATCCTACATGGCCTGTACAAAATTCTCCATGCTAGGTTGGATGGGGGGCAAAAGGGAGCTGAGAAAGAGGAGGGCAATCTCCATTTCAGCTCAACAGAAAACAGAAGTAGAACAACAATCACAGCAAGTGAACATGCAAGAAGAGGAAGAGGAAGAGGAAGAGAAAGTGAAGCAAAAGCTACCAAGACCAGTAGAACCACAGATAAACGTTAAAAGCAAGAACATGAGCAGAGAATATGGTGGGCAATGGCTGAGCAGCGTCACTCGCCATGTCAGGATATATGCAGCCTACATAGATCCTGTCACCTGTGAATTTGATCAAACCCAGATGGATAAGCTCACCCTTATCCTTGACCCCACTGATGAGTTTGCTTGGACACCAGAGACTTGCAACAAGGTCTATGCCTACTTCCAGGAGCTTGTAGATCACTATGAGGTATCATAATCATCTTCTTTTTCATTCTCATCTTTTACTACTGCTCTCTCTCGGGTATTTGATATACAACAACAATAATGGGATGTAAAGCTTTCATTCTAGCCACTGAGTCCTTGGCAAAACAATGAAGAGCTCTTACCTCATTTAGGAATATTAAAATGTAGATAATGGTGAGTATTATTCTGATACAAGGAAATTAGGAAAACCAAAAGGTTGAAATTTTAGGACTGATAAATTAAAAGACTGAGGATCATCCTCATGTCCTCAGCATGCTAATTTACAAGGTTAGTTAGCAAGATGGAATACATTAGGGCTCCCTTTTTTTTTTTTTGGTGAGATCATGAGGCGTCCTAGAGGAGCTTGTGCACGCACGAAAAAGCACCTTTAAACCATAACACATCCAGACTAATCCTCATATGGGCCGAGAAGAACCACAAGGGTGATAAAACTCTACCACAAAACACACATACATTCCCAGGACTCGAAATCAATACCATTGGTAGAAGTCATGACCACTGGTTAAACAAGTAGATACCCCAACCATCTGCCTCAACCCAAGATTTGTTACACTAGTAGCTATCTTCAGTGTTTCAGAATTCAAATAACACTTGGGCAACATCATCAGAACATTTTTCATGCATTCTTCTAAATCTCAATCTTTGTTCTTCGCATTTTTCTGAGACTGACATGCGATGTGCAATCAGGGTGCCCCTCTGACAGAATATACGCTTCGCCTAATTGGTTCTGACATAGAACATTACATAAGGAAGATGCTATATGATGGGGAAATCAAATACAACATGAATGCAAGGGTCCTGAACTTCAGCATGGGGAAGCCGAGGGTTCTATTTAACAATGACCTTCCCCAAGATGAACAGTGATGATATTTGGGTTAGGAAAGATGGAAAGTATGTCATGTTTGTGACATTAAATACTGTTTCAAGACATTTTAAGTTACAAAATGTCCAAATGGCTTGTGCCACAAAAGGTATCAAAAGGTTTCAGAATATACAAAACACAAGCATTGAGTTTCATTAATCAGTAAATGCAAAAGCATGTATTTGTCACAAGGCCTTTACCATAAAAGCTTGAAGTGCTACAACTGCAGTTATGATAAGATGTTCTTGCTTTGTAATCTTGAGATATTTACAGTTGTGGCATCACCTTCAGACATGATGAATCGGACCAAGGCTGAAATGCTCCTTCATGGGACAAATTCTGGCAAAAGAGGTACAACTCAATGCATCAAAAACTAGATATAATTTTGAAACAATTAGCTAGTGTTGAAAGACATGCTGAAGATACAGTAAAAAAGATTTCATAATTGCATGTAAATATGTTAAATTAACATTAAAATCGCCCCCCTGAGAGTTCCTTGACCTACTACTTTAAATTAGCCATTTTAGTTCAATTGCACTGATGCATCAAACAGAATTGGATGAGCAATACAACTTGGTATGCTTATACGTAAACAATAAAAAGAAAACATAAGGTCAATTAAGTTAGTGAAAAAAAGTCAAAACAACCTATCAGAAAAACAAAAAAATTGTGCACTGGTGCAAGGAACTAGGTAATGAATCACACCATAGCTGCACATATAAACAAGTTTAAAATTTCAAATATATCAACAGATATATCGCCGATATAATATTGGTGAGGTTTGAAGCGATATCGGTCATCGATAATCATTGATCAAAATTTAGAGAAAATGTCGGTAATATCGACGATATATAGGTTAAAGACCGAAATATCCTGGAAATATTAGGATATATCGAGATATATCAAAGACATCCAACGGTCAAGATTGCACCCGTGTTTTGAAATTTTTCCAACGACTATTTTGACTTATCCAAGGGCCAGATTTGAATTTGCTTTAATCTGACGGCCCACCCAGATTTCACCCGAATTTTGAATGCTCTCCAATGGTCGACGGCGATCCATCAGCCAAATTTTAAATCCCGATCGATCCAACTAAGCACATCGATCCCCAACGATTTAAAGAAGATCTAACGGTCAGATTTGCACCAAAATTAAATCCAACAGCTATAATTAAAGTAAAAAGATTGTGGGTACAAATCGAGACATTTATGCATGGCATGTTCAATCATATAATCAATATTATCATAACAACATGTCCTGGTATGAGTATTTTTTTTTTTTTTTTATCAATAAAAAGCAAATATATTGAGAAAGAATAACCAAAAGATTCTAAAAAGTACACAAAAAGTATCCAAAAGGGAACCCAAAAAGGGAACAAAAGAGACAGAAGGACGAAGCCACAGCCCATAAGGCTTACCAGCCCAGACAAGAAAACTGAAAAACAAAAAACAAACTACAAACACCCCAACCAGGCCAAAAAATCCACCAATGAATTCGTGTTATCAACACTATGAATATTTGCCCACGACCATAAATTGCTCAAAAAGATAACTTTTGTCCTTTGATCCGAGGTAGCCCTATTTTCAAACACCACTCTGTTCCTATCCTACCACACAGTCCAAAATAAGCACATCGGGGCTGCCAGCCATATGTTTTTACGTTTTTTACCCACCAGAGCACCTTGCCAGGAGAGGAGAGTTTGAACAAACTAAATCCGGAAAAACCCAACTTGTTCCGACTATCGACAAGAAAAGGTCCCAGAGCATTCTGGCCTTTTTACAATGAACTAACAAATGGTTTATGTCCTCCTCATACTCTTCGCAAAGGAAACATCAATTGGCAAGAGCCTCCCCATTTGCCGGTCGCCGCAGAGTGCCAAGAATTCGCAAGTATCGGCCGCGGTCGTCGCGGTCAACGCATCGGATCGCACAACATTCGCTAACCCAAACCCAACTCATTTATTATTTCGCGCAGCTGGTCAACACGAATATGACCCATTTAATTTGATTATTTAAAATAATAAGAATTATAATTAATCATCCATGCATTGTAACACAAATAATTATAATCAAATGTCACAGTCGCATCATCTTCATTTCGCTGCGTTCATCAGAATGTAATCTCATTGTGTATATTTGATTATTAATGTCATTTTTACATTCGTATTGTTATTTACTAATTTCAAAAGATTTTGCGAATTTCATATATCAATACTCATGTAAAAATATCCACCGATATATCTCCAATATATACGTAAAATCCAAGTACCGATATATCCGTCGAAACCAATATTTCCAACCTTGCATATAAGATGATAACTTCAATACATGCACTACCAAGCCATAATCACCCTACCCTCCAAGATCAAGACATCAAGCCATAGTTTAGAAGAGGCTGGTCCAACCAATGAACTACTTCCCTAGAAAAATGTATACCTCTAGCTGAATCATTAAAAACACAATTAAAATAAACTAAGCTGCCCTTTTTTAACAGTCAAAATAGTCTTAATAAAATAAAATCCATCTTTTCTTCTCTCATCTTCATAAAGTTATCTGCCTACATAGAACTTTTTTTTTTTTTTGTATCGATAAAAAGCAAATTTTATATAGATAACAAAAGAAACCAAATATACACGGGTCGTGAACAAAAGGAAACCAAAACAAAGACAAAACAGAATAACAAGCCCAAAAAAACCTACCTACTCCCCAACCATGTGAGAAAATCTAAAACATAATGTGTATTATCAACACTATACAGATTAGCCCAAGTCCACAAATTGGACACAAAGTTAGCTTTAATCCTTTGAGCAGAGGGGACCTCGTTCTCGAACACCAACCTATTTCTAGCGCGCCAGAGGTTCCAGAACAGGCACAGAGGGGCTGCTATTTTTTGTGCTTTTTACCCACAGCAACTCCTTGCCAAGCTAAAAGGGTGTAAAGGACCGATTGCGGGAAAACCCAACTAATCCCGATAATTGACAAAAAAAGATACCACAACATTTTAACACTTTTGCAATGAATCGCAAATGGCTCATTGGCTTCCTTTTTCCTCTTCTCGCACATAAAACACCGCTTGCGTGCGTCATTCCACGGCATTTAAGTTGATCCAAAGTGAGCACTTTATCCCAAGCAGCTTCCCAAGCAAAGACTCCAATTTTTTGGGGAACAACTGGATTCCAAACCAAGAGGTGAGGGAAGTTTCAGCAAGGTGGAAGACAAAACTCTTTATACATGCTTCTAACTAAGAACCCTTTTTTCCTGACAGACTTCACATAAGCTTGTCCTCACCCGTGGGACTGAAATTTTGATCATGAAGAGTATGTAGAATCTTCACATCCTTCGAGCTCCCGTTATGATTCAGGAAGGAAAAAAAACTGGGGGACCAACACCGTACTTCACTTCTATCCCAAATGTCCGCAACCTTGGCCTCTTTGTTCGTAGCTAAATTAAAAAGAGAGGGAAAACTATTACTCAAAGCCTCCTCTCCGCACCAAACATCGTTCCATAAGTTGATCCTTCTTCCATCCCCAAAAGGGCAAAGACCGCATTCTGGAAGAAACCGAGCCATTCTTTTCTAATTTCCTTCCATAAGCTAGTCCCATAGCCACCTCTTAGGTCACGGGTATGCCAACCCCCGACAGACTCACCAAATTTACACCAAATAGCCTTTCTCCAGAGCGCATTTCTGTCGTTGGCAAACCTCCAACTCCATTTGCAAAGCAGGGCCTTATTCAACTTGGAGAAGCTTTTTAACCCTATATCTCCTTTACTCTTGTCTGAGAATAGTGTGGCCCAGCTCACCAAAGAGATTTTCTTATCAAGGCCTCCCCCAAAGGAACCCGCTCTTTGAATCCTTTCCAACTGCACACACTTTCGATAAGATTCGAAAAAAAGAAAGATAATATAGAGATCGGGATGTAGTACTAATGTGAGTGAGCGTGATCCCACACCCTTAGAAATATACCAGCCTTCCACAGCCACTTCTTTCTCGTATCTCTCTTCAATCGAGTCCCAAACACCAAGAGCCCATGCTTGGCACCTAGAGGAAGACCTGGCAGGATCGAGGAAGGAACTAATTTCACATCCTGTACCAGCCAACTCCACCACGTTAGTCACAGGCCCAATTGGGATAATTTCACTTTTGATTAAGTTAATTTTCAAACCCGACATAGCTTCAAACCACATTAAAAATCCAAATTTATAAACTTAATTATCAATGTCGCCAAGAAAAGAGGAGCGTGTCGTTTGCCAGAGAGAAAGATGGGAGATAGATGTCCTTCCCTCCTCCCGCCTAATCCTATCGCTGTAAAGGTAGTTACCTTCAACCGCCCGGGATGAGTCGCACAACCGGGTGAGCCTTCCATTCCAATAACGAAGAGAGACAGAGAGAGGAATCACCTGCCTCAAACCCCTAGAACTGGAAAGAAAGTTCCGCAGGGGATCCGTTCCGCGATCCGCAAAGAAGTCAAAGGAGATGCACGATTTTATCCAAATTTCTCAACCACCGGTCATTAATCCCATCCCAGCCCAAGACTTGGAAATGTAAACTCCCACCGATACTATCATGTTTTTTCTATATCCAACTGGTGTACCAAACCACATTTTTTCTCCTCGTGGGAAGAATCCACTATCTCGCTGGCGCTTATCTAAACAACGTCCAAAATCTGATGTCCCTCAACAAAAGCATTTTAGGACTTAGAAATCAATCTTCGGCCCATGACCCTCTTGATCCTGTTAGCTAACACTTTGGTCAAAATCTTGTAAAGGCCTCCTACAAGGTTGATTGGCCCAAATTTTTAAAGTCTCCACAACTGCTTTCTCGGGATCGAACTTAAAAGTTTCGCATTTAGGTTTTTGACAAATCTGACATGCTCATGAAACTCCTTGGAAAAACTCTAAACCTCGTTTTACAAAGTCCCAACTAAAGCCCAAAAAGGCTAAGGGGGAAACCATCTGATCGAGCCCAGACTATTAAGCACTGTAATGTTGTCCAAATTTCGCTCTCCCGAGAAGGTTTCCTCCGCCACACCTCGTAATCTCGATCCCGCTGAAAGCTAAATCGTAGTTGACGGGCTCCAACCGGCCTGAGGCCGAGCGCATTTTGAAAGCGTCACTGCATTCATCCTTGATATCGGCCTCCTTGTCTAACTTTCTACCTTTAATGCAAATGCTTTTTAAGCAATTTCTTCGCCTGTGGGTATTAGCCATCCTGTGAAAGAAACCTAGATTTCGTCTCCTTCCTTTAGCCAGTTCTCGATTATTTACAAGAGATCTCTTCCAAAGGGCCCTAACTTTTGAATCACTCTCCGTTTGGCACGTTCCTCTCGCCTTCCTAAGGACTAATCCCTTTCCTTCTCAATATCCCAAAAAGGATACCCTCAAGCAGAAGGGCATCCTCCTTATTAGTCTCGACTTTCCTAAAAACATCTTTGTTCCAAGCCTTCAAAATGCCTTTCAAGGCCTTTAATTTAGCAGAGATGATGAAACTAAAGGAACCGTAAAAATGGAGATTTGCCACCACCCTTTCAGGATCTCTTTGAATCCCTCGTATTTTAACCACATTAGTTCGAAACGGAAGGGAGATGGCCCCATTCTGACACCATCACTATCCAACATAATGGGGAAATCGTCGGAGACTGGCCTGGGGAGACATCTCTAGATCACCTTGTTGTAATGGTTCTCCCAGTCGGCAGTGACTAAAAATCTATCTAAACGGGACATCAACTACCGCGACCACCTTCCAAGTGTAGCCCCCGGGCCGGAAGGCCCTCGTGTCCGCATCATTCAGATGTCGAAACCTTCCTATGGAGTTAGAGAGCCTCAAGCACCTCTAGATCTTTCATTGGGATAGAGAATTTCATTGAAATCGCCGCCAACGCACCAAGGACCATCCCAAAGGCCCTTGACCGAACCAAGCTTTTCCCAAAAGGATTCACTGAGTCTATTCTCAACCGAGCCGTACACCCCGGAGAAAGCCCATTGAAACTCATCTTCAACCATTCTAAACAAGCACGAGACAGAGAAACTACCAACCACGGAATCCACTAAGCTAATACGACTATTATCCCAAAGCAAAAAAATGCCCCCCGTGGATCCCTCGGCGTTCAACGCTTTCCAATTCAAACAACGGCCCACCCCTAGTCTGCGCACCAAATCGATAGTCATCTCTTGGACCTTTGTTTCTTGTAAACAAACCAAGTCTGCCCTGTGACTTCTAAGAAAGTTCTTGATCACCTTCCTTTTATCAGGGTCATTCACACCTCTAACGTTCCAAGAAAGAATTTTGAACTCATTTAACCTTTAACAAAGAGGGTCTCCTATCCCTTCCTCCTTGTTAGTCTTATTCCCATTATAATTAATAGTGCTCATCAGTCTTCTTAATTCCCGCTCGCTTTTTGAAACTGTCAAATTCCCTTCTCCTTGCCCATTTTTTGGGAGGCCACTAAATTTCTCAGTAAATCCAAAATCTCCTTTTCAAACCTCTTAGTAGGGAATCACAGAAATCACTAAATTGTAATATTTGCTTTCCCGACTCCTCGTAGATCCGGGTCTCGATGGCTGTGTTGTGTCTCGGAGTCTTCCTTTGACCAACCATGAGCTCCTCCAGTACATCAATTGTCGCTAGAACCTCAGGCCCGTTCACATGGTCATTCGCCACCACCACCCAAGTGGTTCACAGATCCTTATCCTTAAAATGAACCCAGGGCACGAAAAACCCACAGACGGGGACGGCCAAGCGAGAAAAGGAATAGAGGGTGGCGTACGTAGCGGTTGTCACGGAAGTACTGTTCATATGAGTGTGGCCGTCTTCTGAATTTGGAACCTCTACGACTCATCTTCTTCCCATTGTGTAAGGCGTTCCCGTCATGTCACGCATTTAGAGCTAGATATGGGACTTTAATGAGTCACCGCGAACCTTGAAGGCGAGGCCACTGTCTCGATGACTTCAATCCGAGATCCTCGGCCTTGAAGCAACTAGGACGAAAGGTCAGGCCAGCGAAGAAGGGCTGATGGTGGAAATTGGGCTAAAGGGCCCACCCCAGATGAGTCGGTGAGCAGAAGCGACCAAATGGGCCGATCCTAATACGACCCGAATCAAAATAGGACACGACCATCGATCAGGCCTTGAGAAGCAGACCTTGACCACTGGTTGCTTCTCCTCTTGGGTTTTGGAATGGGATTGTCGCACTCTGCCCGAGGAGACAAGACGAGTCCCATCGGCTTTCCCCAATCCTTCACCCTCTGGTCTCACGCTCCTCCCTACGCGTGTGTCGTCTTCCTGCCGACCCAGACCACTAGGCCGGGTTGTTGTCTTCTACGAAGTTCTAGGCGACGATTGATCTTCCCCACAGATATGATACACAGGGTCGGTGACTACGCTGTGAGTCTCACAGCGGTAAAGCGAAAACTTTGCACCTTCTCCTGTGAGAAAGCGCCTTTGCACAAAAGCGGCATCCCGGTCTCACATTCTTGGGGTTTCTCTCGGAACCTTCTTAGGAGGCAGTCCCACTTCCAGACGCGAGGAATAGCTTCCTTTTTCTTCTACTTCACTTCCTTCTATGTCCTTAGGGATGCATCTCTCCTCTCTACTCAATCCCCGCTGTTTTGTCGACCCTCTACCATCCCCGGCGCTTGTGTCATGACTATCCGCTGAAAGCCCCTTTCTCTCGATCGCAATCACTTCAAGACTCGAGGCATTTTGCCAGCCTAGGGTTCGAACATGCCCTTTTTTTTTTCGCAAACATCCCCTTACATTTTGCCTCGAAGCAATTTTTGAGAATTCCTCACCGTGGCATCAGGCTCGACTGGCTGGCTTCCCTAAGGCTTTACTGGGCATCGCCCTGAGACACCTCAATCAGATAAGAATGGGGCCACAACATGCCTCTGAGGTGAGCCTGATGACTTCCGCTATTGGTGTCCCTTAATTGGGTTTTTTTTTGCTCCTCCTTTCTCCCCCTAAACCTCAAGTTGTTTTGAATTTCAAAACTTTGCTTGGCCCCCGCTTTGGAACTCACACCACGCTTCTGACAACGAGACATGCCGTCTTCTGCAGCACAGGTTTCCAGATAAGATAGGTGATGACCCACTTCACTAGTTTTCCCCGAGAAGTGTGGCTCGCATCGCTTCATTCAGCCTCACACATCCTTCTCGCCGCTGCGCTCTTTCGATCGCTCTTCTCACTCGATTCCACCCCAACTCCATGTTCCCAATTTCTCGAGGAAATACCCGCCAACGCTACTGGATCTCCCACCACATATTCGAGTTCGTAACTCTAAATTTCCACGAGCGCATCGACCGCTGTGCTTTTCTGTCGCTCATTTCGACCGCACTTCGCCTGAGATCCGCTTTTAAGGTCAAGTTTCTTCATCCAGAGCAACAAAACCTCCACAGCTATCCCCCACTTTTTTCAGGTCTCCTGTCCACAGATGCAAGGGAAGACCCACCACTCTTATCCAAGCTTCTGTCTCTTGGCCTCTTCTTCCCTTGCAACCTGATGATGGGGTCCACCATTCCAACTACATCACTCCGCCCCTAAAGATCCTGCTTCCATTCTCCATAACCCAGATAGCATCTTCCGACGAGTCAAAACCCAAGAAGAAAAGATTATGGTTTAGAGGGTGAATAGCAATGCACCCCTTCGCCTCCAAACCCTTTTGGCCCAAGCTTCCACCTCTGTCATCAATAGGTCTGTTGCTAGTTGTGACTTCCAACTTCCCACTACTCCATATTTTAACAACCCCAGGTCCCCTTTTAGAATGCACTCGCTTATGTCCAACCAGATTGTGTCCTGCTTTATACTTCTAGGAATCGTTATTTCCATAGATGATTTTATCCTGGAATTGGGGACCTCCTTTTGTTTCTCCACCTTGCCAAGGGAAGATGTCTTGCTAATTTTCTTTTTCTCTCCTTTTCATTCCTCCTTATATCCCGTAGCTTCGCAGGCTTCTTCAACAAAGTCCATCCGTCATCGCCGTTACTGTGGAAGAGCACCAATGCCTTTTTCCGTCCAGATCTGCAACCGAACAGAGAAGAAAACGCCCATAATCATTTTTCCTCAACTCCAAACTGTATCTCCTACCATTCTCCCTCCATTCCAAACCTTCATTGTTCTTGTCTGCTTCCTTTCTCAAAGATACCACGCTCTTAAGTAAGGTTCTTACCCCTTCTTCTCCAAAGCGAATCCAAGAACTCCTTCCCCTTCGCCTTTCTGTTATGAGCACCTGAGCCTTGCTGCCTTCCCCACCTCCTTAATCTCGAAAGATTTGGAGTCGACGGAGAACCATCTCCGCCCTGACGAAGAACCATCAGTCCACTTCATTCAATACACACATAAGGGAATATTTAATAAATATCATCCAAAGATCTTCTAGAAGACATATTTAAGTCTTGAATGGAACTCTCTAATGGCCACTACAAACAAATAAACTTAGGATTTGAGGTTTGCTTTCACTACAGGCACAAATGTTATCTAGAACGAGGCTACCTAGAAATCTTACCAGCGGATTATCACCATGAGAATAAAAAAGGAGAGAGAGTTCTCATGGGTCATATCCCATTAGTTTTCCCTCTTCTTTCTCAAACAGAAACCGCGTTTGTTTTCTCTCCTGGTCGATGAATATCAAGGGATGTACTTTGGTTAGGTACAAGAAAGATAATGAATTTATAGCCTCACCATTTCCACAACAAACAAATAAACTTAGGATTTGAGGTTTGGACTCACTACAGGCACAAATGTTATCTACAATGAGGCTATCTAGAAGGTCTTACTTGAGGATTACCACCATGAGAATAAGGAAGGAGAGAGAGTCAGAGATGTGCATTTTGGAGAAAACTAAGTGTTAGTAATTCATATGCAAAAAGGTTATGGTCAATTCTTCCTGCACAGCATCAAATATTTATGGAACATATTACTATAATAGTAATAGTATAACTTTGAGGCTGAAATTTGGTTCAAAGCCATAGCATTGATGATAGACTTGAAAGGGCATGGGGCCCTTTGTTCTATATTTTTCAAGTTTTTTTTTTTTTATTACACAAATTCAAACCTACAACCTGCCATACCACACTAAGTCCTTTATTTGTGCTGAAGGCATGTTGCATCTTCTAGTTTAAATTAACAATGCAAACTTGTTCATTCTAGCCTATTAAACTAATAGAGCAATAAGACAAGGGCTTTCAATATTCTTTGGGATATCATGCCTTTTTGTGCCTTCAATCAAGCCTCTTGCACTGTTGCCCTTAAGGGCACTCCCTCAATGTGGTCCAACTCAACTGATTCGCGATGTGTCAATTGAAAGGGGTAGGTTGGTGTGGGAAGGAGCATTGACTAGGTCCTGCTTGAAAAGAAATTCTTCTAACATAGAGTAATGATTTTTTTTAGATTCTCATGTAATACTCCTTTATTATATATATTTACCTACAATATTGAAGACTTCAAACATAATTTCTAATTGGTACATTGTTTTCAGAGGATTTCTTGTCCTTTTCTCATCCTCTTTTTGCATTTCTTTGTCCATAATTTGGCACATATGTTGTGTATAATAATAATTAAATTTTAGGGGAAAAAAATCTAGCAGCTGTATAAGATTTGACGAGTCATATTACCTATCCAAAAAAAAAAAAGATTTGACTAGTCATATTCAAACAAACAAGGAAAGGTGCAAAAAAGAAATAAATACTCACTTTTAACCAATAAAAGAATCCACGTAGGAGATTCAGAGTTTTACATCGATCACCTTGAACTGCATCAATCTTTCTTTTAAGATCTGTAAAATTACAAAAACAACTTCAACTGAGATTATATCAATAACAATAAAACATAATCAATGTGGAAAATCATCAATTACCAAAAGAATAAAATCAATACAAAGAAATGAATAAAAAGATCAAGTTAGATACACTCCAATAAACAACAATGAAACACAGTAAAATAACAGGGCTGCATAATAAAACAAGAAGACAAGAATAATGTTATATCCATGTTTCAGGAACAGTTCCTCCCACACGATATTTGCAAACAGCAGTAGGTAATATCTATTTTACCAGTGTGGTGATCAAGATAGGATTTGCTGCAAATCTCCAGTGAGTATGATTTTATCCGTCCACGCAAGTCTCTATGGCGTTCCAATGGTTTCCTCTGGCATATTTCTTGCAAAAGTTCTTCATACTCTGACTGGTTGTAAGGTTTTCTAAGATTAACCATAAGCTTATCCCTGAACTGTGAGTGACATGTTCTATTGCGATTTTTAATATGCTGCCAACACAAAATAAATAACAACATAACAGTTCAGAAGACTAATTGCAAAAATACAAAACCATAAATAATTGGTAATCCAAAAGGTCATACCAGAATTCCCAAATAAACAACAAAGTATGGGTGAACAAGATATTATTACGGAAGAATCAAATGGTTTTGATTTAACGCAAGGTTTCTTCCTCTCACCGATGCATGGATCACCTTCTGCTGCCAACATTTCTGACTCAGATTCACTTTCCTCTTCATATTTTACCCGCTTACCATGTCTGTTTACAAAAGTCAAACAGTTGTCCTCTTCTTTGAGGAATTCCAAGAATATCTTGTAGCTTTCATCTATTCCAGTATCACAAGGTTCTGGTTCATGCTCACATTTGGGCTTAGATAAAGAAAGGTCTTTTGAACTGGCTTTCTTACTCAAATCTGGCCTCAACTTCTTGTCAATCAAAGTCTTCCTTTCTCCGGCTGCAAAATCTTTTAAAATTTTTGCCTTTCCATATATTTTCACTTTTTGTCGCAGTTCTCAAATTGTGACGACTTCCAGGCCTGCCCTCACCACCAAACCTATCATCCTCTTCATACTTCAAAAGTATATGTATGTCTTTGTCCACAGCAATTTCAAGCACGAAAGAATTAGCATCTTCCCTCACATTTTCCCAGAACATCTTATATTGAGGATCCAAATCATCGTCTTCCAATGAGGGATTAAAACGATTTTCTTCTAATCTATTTAAGTACACTTTGTAATCCTTATCAAACTGGTCATCTTTTGCTGAAACGGCTTGTGGGGTTTTATCTATATTGTAATCCTCCTCATCCAACACGATGACTTCCCTCGCCGGAGTTTGTGATGTTCTCTTTATGGCTTCCCTCGCCGGAGTTTGTGATGCTCTCTTTATGCCTTTAGTACAAGAATCATTTATGAGACTCTGATTTGCAACACTTCTTCTCTTTAACCGCCTCTCCAACCTTATATCGCGTACATTGTCAGAATCTTCAACCAAAACTTCCTTCTTAATTGAAGAATGTCTCATCTTAGCTTCATAAGCCCTAGAACTCATTTTTAACCACTTCTCTTCCCTCCTCAACACTCATTTAACTTTTGCTCCAGCTTCCAAGTAACAAGAACTGATCTTATAAAAAACACAGAGAAAAAAATAAAAAAAGAAAAAAAAAGAGTTACATTCTTCATCATGCTCTGTTTGGCCGCAGGAAAAATGAAATGATAAAGACGATTATAGTACTGTCGCTATTAATAACCGGAAGAACCGAATACCTACATGCAACAAATGCCCTGACAGCGAAGATGCGCGCCGACGTTTCCCCCTTTTTATCGCTTCCCTTTGTATTTTCCGTTGCTTTCCCGCGAACCAAACGGATGTAAAAAATAAAAAAGAAAAGGGAAAAAGGAAAAAAAAGAAAAAAGAAAAGGGTTCACCTGATTGGAGAACACATCGGCGAAGAAGATAGTGAAATGACAGAGAACAGCTCAGAGTTGGTCCTCGATCAGTCCGTCGAGTCAGATTTTTTTTTTTTTTGATAAAACCGTCGAGTCAGATATTAATAAATGATAATTAATAAAACCCTAAAAAAGATGCACGAATGACGAAACGAGGGGTTTAATAAATTATTGAAGTTTATGGGCTTGGCCCAACAAACAGGTAGCCCAAATATCTTTAATACAAGTTTTTCTTTTTTTCAAAAAAATAAAAACAAATTTATTGACGCATATTAGTAATACAATAAATAGAAACACATAATCAATAGTGCTAAAAACTTTAAAAGATAATGCAATATCTATGTTAATAGCAAAAATTATCGGTTCAAGACCTACATATTTGATAATCCAACAATGCTTGAAATACCTAATATTTCAGATATATAACATACCGACGAATATGATTTTATTGGATGACTCTATCATATCAAACTGTGTCACTCGAACTACCAACATGAAAATCACAAATAAGCTAATCGTCGGCAACACGACTACTCATCACAATAAGTATGCGATAAAACACACTGCAACAGGTCAAAGACAAATAGTAAAAAAAAACTGAGAAAAATAAAGGCAAACTCATATCGATGTGAAATAAAACCACTTTATTGTAAATAAAACTTAAATCCGATAAAAAAAATTATTTCAGACAGATAATAGCAAAAAATCACTCATTCTCTCTAGCGAAAAAGGGCCTGGTCGAGATAACATAAATAGGGGACCTTTAATACAAGTTGAAAATTGAAAATTAAACATTAAAGATGGAAAAAATATATTATTTTTATAAGAACATTGAAAAAATGATAGGCTCGGTTTGGTGTATAATGTTTTGTACCAAAATGAGAGGATTTGACTAATTTTATATGATTGATTAGTCAAAATCTCTAATCTTGGTGTTTGATAAATAAAGGATTAGAAAAGTGCATTGGGTCTAGTTTAAAAAACAAATTGGAAGTAGCGTTTCCAAATAGAGTTGAAATTACAAGTTTATTCAAAAGTTAATAATTACTATAATTATCTCTAAAGCCACAATAACTTACTAGTTAATTGTCTCATATTCCACAATTAATATATAATTACTGTAAAAAAATTAATATATTAAGAATGCGATTATATTTATCAATAATTTATAAGTTTTGTTCATAAACTATATTGAAAAACTAATAGTATTATCCATCCATTTGTTGAAGGTTATCATTTTTGTAAATCAAAAACTCAATAAATTTATATTTTAAATTTTAAAATGGACTTTTTTTTTTTGTAAATAATGTTTTACTTTTTCAATTGTAGTATACAATATTTTCAATAAATTGACCTTATAAATCTAAATTATTAACAAACAAATACTCAACAATAAATTATGTCAATGTCCTTATTGATCATTTTATACGATTAAGTAGCTATAAGTTATAAACTAAATTTTATCGAACACATTTATACAAACAACTAATATAATCAACTTATAATCATCTAAACAGCAAATAGCTAAGCTATCGTACCAATAATTTGACTAGATATAAATTTTATGTTTTTTTTAAACATATGCAAATTCTATGCTACAACACATAAAATACAATTAAGTATGAAAAATAAACAAATAAAAATAAAATATCAAGACATAACAACTATTTATAAATATTTAAATTTTATTCGTTTTAAATAATATAATATGTCCATATATCTAGCTCAGCATTTAAAGTTTAAAAAGGTACACTCAGAGAGGAGAGGTCACGATATAAAAAAGATCAATAAATACATTATTTATTTTACTTTCACAATCGATTTTGTAAATTATAATTACTATATTGAGATGTAATATATATATATATATATATATATATATATTATTTGATTTATTTATTTAAAATAAATTTAAATAAAATTAATATTGAATAATATTTTTAATGAAAATAGGAAGAAATTAATATATTTATATGTATAATACAATAAATAAGCTAAGATAACTTTATCCTTTTTACGATCCCTTCGATTAATGATTAATTTGTGCCAGTAGTATTTAATTAAAAACGTTTTTATCAATTTTGTATATGCATGGACCTGTTAGTAGGATTCAATACCAATAAGGTAAACTTATTTTACATAAGTGGTCCTACCTTAATTGTATCAGCTTAACCATAAAGGGAATGTTTAAAAAATAAACAAATAAAGGATAGCATTTGCCCCCATGGCATATAGATCACCCCTAGCTTATGTATCAGAACAATAATAATAATTAAAACGTAATTAATCGAATACAGAGTTAAACGATTGTAATATCTTATAACTTAACTAACAAAGTGATTTAGCTCAGCCATACGAATACAATCAAGGTTATACGATAATAGTAGGCTTTTACTATCTTCATGTTCGTATTGCGCAAATGTTTCTTAATTCCCAAAGAATTTGTATATTTCAAGTTGCCAAAATAATTACATATATCTTAAGATTGCAATTTCATAAATTTATAGAGTTTGCCATGTGTCGTCCCATCATTGACTCCCAATCTATCATGGCAATGAGATTCGTGGGAGCGAAGTGCATAATAAGCTTCCTGATGGTCTACTTATCAATTGATGTTCACGTATTGACTAAGGTTACATATTCAACGAATAATGTGTCTCGCACATTGTTTGCTGGCTATTCCTGGGACCTTCTACTGGGAGTGAATCAGAGATGCTCGACCGACTTATTGTTGCGCCGAACTAAGATCGCTTTCACATGCGCCTAATATATTCCTCGATATAATATAGTTTAGCCAAAGGTTGGGCTTAGGTCCTCTCGCATTGAGCTTTTGTCCGTACTCAATGTGTTAAGTCTCATTAGTACGACACGTGGGATTAGACTAATCTTATTCAACGATCAGAGCATGAACAATAGATACGATACGCTCTTAAAGACACGCAATAATGAAAAGGACAAACCAAAAGGTAAGGCATATTCCCCCGGGGGGCCTAGGCACCTGATTCCAATCAAACTTTATAGTAACGCCCCAGCAGGGCCCACTACCTAACAAATTGCTAGAGTTGGTTTGCCACATAATAAAGTTTACCATTTTTTTAATTGGGAAATGGAATCGTCTATAACACTTGGCGTCAGGACACGTTACATCAGTTAAAAAAAAAAACCATGAAAAATTATAAATCCAAAAAGCGGTTGATTAATAAACTTATCCATGACCATATGCTTGAAATAAACGAAGGCAAAATAAATGTTTTTTAATAATGTTGGAACCAGGATTCGAAGTTTAGTGATGATAATTAAATAAGATAAGTTTTATAAATTTTTAAAATTTGAGCTTTAATTCAAATAATTTAATATTTATAAATTTTAATAAGAACAAAATATAGTATTTGAGTTTGAATTTTTTTAAAATACAATGAGAAAATTGTTTTCAAAAAATTTGCCCCCATTAGTCACTATTTAGATCTGGCCCTGCCCATGATAAAGAACACCAACCATAATGGGTGACAACAATGTGGTAAAGTTTCGCTTTTAATTTATTATTCAATTATTGTGAAAGTGGGTTCGTGGGGAAAAAAATGATTTTCAAGTAACGATATCCAAAGGAATTCTTCAAGTGTACTCAATATTGGTTGAAGGATCACTGACCCAATCATATGAATACGAAGCATGTGTAAAAGCAAGGTCCCTACGAAGAAAAACACAAGTGTGGACCCAAATTTGGTCACCAAAATTGTGATGATTGTTGATTGTCACTTCCCCATTTAATCTTCCAAATCATGCAATTAATCCAGATTTTATGCTTCTTTATGGCCCCCACATCTTGGATACATCCACAAATGTTTTTTCTTTTTTTAATACTTCAAAATTATTAGCATTTCTTAATCTCAATTTTCTGTTTACTCATTTCCTTTATTTAAATAAGGATACTGATTTTTTAGTCTTTTGTATTTAAAAATCACTATTTTACTTTCTTAAGTAATTGAGTATTCATTTTATATATATCTATGTTTTTATTTATTTTACGCATTTAATTGTCATATCAGTATGCCGCGTAGCTGCTGCCTGGAGCATGACATTTATTCGTCATTACGATAATGATATTTATTTCATAAGGACAAATGATTCAAACGGGAAGAAATATATCCGACACACACAAATCAATTCAATAATCGATAATATGTCGCAAACTATAATAGTACTCAAATACGATGCTCAATTATCAAATATATGCGCTTCAGGCCGATGATACAAGTATTAAATATTTTATCATATATAATTTTTAACGATTTTCTGATTTTACGATCTTCTCTGAATCATCCCAAAAATATTTTACTTTTGGAATTTTCCATAAACTTTTTAGTATATTTTATTATCTAACTTTTTTGATTTTATGGCCTGAGAAGTCACATTGCAAACCTTTTACCACAGTAAAAATATATTAATTATCTCAACTTTTTGTGATTTCATCGCTTTTGAGGAAACAGAAAATGTCTTTTTTTATTTTTATTAAAAAGTTATAAGGGAATTTTTTTTGTTTTGTTAAAAAGAAAAAAAAAATTCAAATATGGCAGTAGCGGAATAAAGGAAGAACAATTTACCGCCTATAAAATCCAGGTGTATATTTCCAGGACGAAATCGCTCGACACGCGAACTCCAATTTCAATCTTTCTGCCATCGTTCACCTTATTCCTGGATCAGGTTCTCGCAGAGACAGGAGAGAATGGCTTCCGTGGTCGAATTGACCACTGATAATTTGTCGAAGCTTGACATAAATGAAGATTGGATTTCTTCTGTTCCAAATCTTCACAAGAATCTGTCAATTCTCTCTCTCGAACAGGTTTATGATCCAATTTTTTTAAGTTTTTGGGAGTGTTTTCTTTTTTCTTATTTTTTTGAATTACCCATAGGTGATGGTTTTGATTGGGATTGATGTGGCAGATTGAGCTTGCAAGGATGTTGGTGGAGACCGGGCAGAGCCATTTGTTTTCAAAGGCTAAGTGGAGCCTGGCGTCGAGAGGATGAAGGAAAGATGTTTTGAACAGGTTATTTTCTCCTTTTCCTTTGTGTGGTTTGAATCCGTTTCGCAGTGCTGGTTGCTTAGATCTGTTTGCTGGATAACCGGAGGAGAGAAATTTGAGTTTTGAATTATTTTCCATTTTGTTAATAGGAAATGGGAATTTTGAATTAATTATTTTTTTTTCCTTTTCAAGTTATTGACAACTAAGGATATTATGGATTACGCTAGGGTGATTGAGACATAGGGTGCTAAGAACATACATACTGTGTTGAAGAACAGAAACGGGGGTTGGTGTAGGTGAACCGTGATCTGCAGATTCCTAAGATGCCTAAAATTTAAATAGTGAAAATGTGCTTCTTTGGGTTTAGGTTGTGGTAAGTTGATTTCTCCAAAAGTTTTCAAGCCTATACATCAACTTTTTCAACCCACTGCAGGTTTAATATTTAACCGCATCAATTAATTTAGAAATTATGCATTAGGTGCTAACATTCTCAAGGATCATTCATGCCCACGATACAAGTAGGCATGCTTTAGATCAAAAGTTGAAATCAGCACATGTAAAGCAGCTTAGGAATTTAATGATTAGAAAAAGAACAGACTGTTGCAAAATCCACTAGGACTCTCTATCTTGATTTACTTTTAAAGATTATAATTCTGGGGGTACCATGTTTCCCCTGAAATTCTTTTTATTGTTTATATGACATTCACTTATTTGGTCTGCCATTGTTATTAGGTTCACATTAAAAAATTGTATTATTTATTTATACTCAATAAGACTTATTTTCAAAAGATTGTAGCGTAATTTAGTGGTTTTCCCAGGCCTTATCCCCAACAATAGCTATCCAAGAGGTTTGACATCATATATTAAAACGGCTAGAGAACTCTTAGCTGATTCAAAGGCAGGAAAAAACCCATTTGATGGCTTTACACCTTCTGTGAGTGATCAATTTCCATCTTCAGCAAACTATGAATCTTGCCTTAAAAACGTGGCCTTCAATAGAAATTGGTATCAAACGCCTGTGTTTTCTTCCTGTGGTTAATTTCATAGAAAATAGTAAATGCATCAAACCATTTTACAATGCTGAAATACTCATGCAGACCTTGAGTTTCATTCATTTTGGATATAAATGTGTTTGGCACCTAGTTAGCATAGAGAGATAAAACAGTGGTTCCTATGAAAAAAGAAATCCCTTGTGGTTGGGCTCGAGTGGTAAAGGGTTGGGATGGGGTTATAGGAGGTTTCAAGTCCAATGTGGACAAAAAAAAAAAAAAAAAATCTACATATCAAAGGAAAAAATAAAAAGATATAAAATGTGGTCATAAACTTATTTTCATAATGGCACACCTTGATTTAGGAATAAATGATCTTCTGGAGCCAACATCATTGACCTGAATTGATCCAATCTTGATATTTCTGTACATTTTACTTCTGAGCTTGATCTGATACTCTTAGTATTTTTTGTAATTCGTTCTTTGTGATTTCTTGTGTCCCATCATTGTTGTTTATACATGTTGGAATATCATTAGACAAGCTACTCTGCTTTGTACTATACTTATAAGCAAAAATACAACCAATCACATAGGTAATAGTACTGAGCAATATAGCAAAATAGTTGTTATGCAGTATTGCAGCAGACCATTGCACCAAAATCATTGTAGCACAGACCACAGCAAAATCACTGTAGTAGATATCGTAGAATGACATCATAGCCATTTAGCCAAGATGCATAGTGTGTACTTTAACAGATATAAGTGCCTGTTATGTGAGGCAAACTTATGCTTTAGTTGGAAGAGCAAGACTACTATTGGAAAATGCCATATATACTTGTTAATTTTATATTTGACTGATTAATTGCTTCGAAGAGAAAGGATGGTCAATCAAAGGAGAAATATTCTCTATGGACCTGATATGCATATCAAAATGCGGATATCTAAGCTTACAGCTGTTGAATAGCATCTTGATATATCTTTTATTTCTAAGCTTCAAAGTTTAGGATGACTTGCAAGGGTGGCTGGAAAGTCTATTGACAAGGCGAGGAGTAGCCTTGTGTTTTAAATGTTACCCACCAATCTGGTTAATTCTGTGTCTAAGGTGACTATAAAACTTCACTTTTCTGAATTTGTTGGATGTCTGGAAAGGTCTATTTTCAAGCTTTATGAGTCTCAAATAGATAGGTAAGATGGATATATAATTATCTATATGCGGAGCTGTTTAAGGCTTATGGTATGGGAATTGGGCAATTTTTACCAACTTACCAATGCTTGTTTGTTGCATCAATGAAACTGCCTAACCTTGGTGAACATCCACATCAAATACAAATCTTGATGCTGAGACTTTCTGAGGCTGTCAGGTCTGCAGCTTCACTTCTCAAATGAGAAATTGATTTCTGTGTAAACATATTTCCAGGTCCCCACAGGAGAGGTCCTAACTTATGGTGATGATAACTTCATCAATCTTGAGGAAATAGGCATCAGGGAAGCACAGAATGCTGCATTTGCTCTGGTTGCAGGTGGCCTTGGGGAGCGTCTTGGATATAATGGAATTAAGGTAAGGGAACATTGTCGCATATGAACTTTTGATTCGTGGTAGTGGTCCAGGTTTATATCTTTCTAGAAGAACATACTCACCTTCTTTTTCCTGGATTGAAATCCTCGCTCTTTTATACCGCTTTATCTTTTTTAAGTCTTTCAACTTGAATCCAACCATATTTTTACAATAGTCAGCACTGTTGGTTTTCAATACACACCCTGGATAAGAGAAGTTAGCAGCTATTCTCTCATATTATCCTTAATAGTCCCATCGAATTTTCAACAAACAACCATGATCTTGTTACACCTTTAAAATCCTTGTTTAGTTTTTTACATGTTTTTTGACTCAATGATTCACAAAATAAAACTAGGTATAGCCTTCTTACAAATTCTCTTGTTTTCTTTGTATTATTTTGTAAATATTTTCCACAAAATTTGATCTTGTAGAAGTTTTTTGTGTGTTCTGTTTGGTGTGATGCGTTAAACTTTTGTGTGTATGGTATATCAATTCAAGTAGGAGAGAACTAATATGGCTTGATAAGCTAATCAAATGTTATTGGAAGTGAATTAGTTGTGACATTCTTAACCAGTTATTTCATTTTATTTTTTGCTAACTTGCAGTTAGCTCTTCCATCAGAGTCTACAACGGGGATATGTTTCTTACAAAATTATATCGAGTCTATTCTAGCTCTTCAAGATGCTAGCTGGTAATAGTAAAAGGTCGGGTTTCTACTAAAAGCTTCAATCATTTGATTTATTGAGAGTTTTAAGCATGTTCCTTCCAAGCTTAGCAATTTCTTCAATATTTTCTTTCTTTCTTTTTTTCCTTTTTACTAGAGGAGAATAATATATTACAACAATTTGTCATCATTCAATTTGTTTAGAAGGTGGTTAGAATGCTGTCTTGAAGTCTTACAATACCATTCTACATTTAGAAAGTGTTAAAGCGAAAAAAAAGGACAAAATATAGATCAGGCATCCATAATATCCAAACCAGTTGTCTTTAAACTCATAATATCCAATTTATATCTCTTACCTTCTATATGTTATGATTAGAGCAAATGGATTTCTCTTAAAAAGCTTCCATCCTAGAACACCCATTTCAAGTGAAGGACTCAAGAACTGCCTTGGTCTAAGGAATTTGAAGCTGTAATCCAGTGAAGAAACAAGTATAGATGACAATACAACGTCTTTATTGCTTAATCATGCAATAATTTGGACAAATCCAGGTCTTTGAAAATAAACACTCTTGTGATTGGATTTTATCAAAAATCAGTGTGTTCCTGAAGGCCTTCTTTGAAAGAGCCAATGGATGCTTAGGTCACCTTGCAGGAAAAGCAGCCCTCCTTATAAGAATTAAACCAGAAATTTGAAATGAGAAAGTTTGGACTTGACCTCAGACTGTAGCCTCTCTATTTCTCTTATTTGGTCCATTTGATAAACTAGGAGTACTTAATGACAACCAAAAAGTTTCTGCATGTCAATTTTGCTGGGAAAAGCTGCTGCCTTTTCCTTTATAAAAATTGAGCCAGAAATATGAAATGAGAGAAGTGTGGACTTGGACTCAATAATCTATATTCTCTTATCTGGCCTATTTGATAAATAGGGGTACTTAACAACAACCTAAAAGTTTCTGCATGTAATCAAGCTTAATTCGATGTTAAGGGTGTGCAACAACCTAGAAATTTGCTTTGTCTCTTGAGCCTATTTCCAATTCATTAGCCCCAATTGAGGAAAAACTTGGGGCCAAGCAATGGAAAACATTATCAGTGCATTTACTAGTCCTGCCCAGCTGCCCAAACTTATGGAATACAAGTCCTCTATGGAATTTCTGCATGCCTACTTGATCCTTTTCTGTAGACCAAAACCAGAAGGGTTATCTTTTCCTAAGAGTTTTACCCGGTAAAGAGGAGCCATACTCTAGAATTTTAACTTAAATGCCATAAATCACCGCTGTTCTCCCTAAGTTTTCCTGAATATCTTTCCAGATAGGCTCATTTTGTTGAAGCTAAGGTTTTATAGTTTAGCTCATCATTCTCCTTGGTGCTGACGATCTTTTCCTTACTGAATGAAACTTAGGTCTCCTTTCTTTTTCTTTCCAAGCAAATTCCATGTCTTTTAAACTCCAAATGCCAAGGAGATTTGGGAAGGGTACACTGAAAGGCAGTATATACATATACTGTCTAAGGTTCTTTCCATCAAAATACTCTACACTCTCCCTCCTTCCCACTCTGGAATAGGAAATTGGAGAATATTGTACAAAAATTAATAGCAATAAGGACGAGATAGATGCAAATGAAGAGGGTTTTATATAAAATGTTTTACATATACCATACAGAGAGCCTATTGAATAGAAGATAAAGCTGAACATAATCCCTGTCTATGAACGGATTACTCAGATGAGTGGAAAAATCCAAGACACACTCATAAGAGAGCAACTGATGAGTCTCCTTCCACTTGGAGGCTAGAATAGTATCCTGAGGATGCCACAACCAACTAGTCCAAAAAGGGTTTCTGGTTCAATAAATAGAACAAAAATTGTGGTTAGAGAACACTATTCATTTCGTCTCCTTTTTCTCAAGTTTATCACATCCTTCTTCTCCTCTTTTTGTTTTTTCCTTTTCCTTTTCTTTTTGATGAGTAGGCAAGAAATTTTATTAATAAAACTCAAGTTTATAACATACTTGCATAATTTTAGTACATGATATCTTAAGTTACGGGGCAGGAAGCCCTCAGAATCAACCAAGATAAAATGCAAACCAAAGCACAAGTTAAGAGCTAGTTTTTGTTCCATAATTTGTAATAACTTCTTGTTGCATGAATTAATTTGCAACCCTGAAATGAATCTAACTTTTTTTACCTGTGCTCTTGGTTTTGTGAGCCTTCTTTTTTCATTTTCAATTGATAAAGTTGCTATGAACTTGTAGGTGGATGTCAAATTCAGATTCCATTGGTTATAATGACGTCAGATGACACACATGCACGTACAGTAGAAACTGTTAGAATCAAATGCTTATTTTGGAATGAAACCTAGTCAAGTAAAGCTTCTAAAGCAGGTACATAATTGGATATTACAGTCTTATTAGACCACTGTCTTATTGGAGAAACATCATTACAAAATAATTAGCATTACCAATTATTTCAGGAAAAAGTTGCATGCTTAGATGACAATGATGCCAGGCTTGCAGTGGACCCCAAAAACAAATACAGGATTCAGGTGGCTGTTATATATTTGCATGTTACTAAACATTGTCACATTTCAAGTGGCAAATGCTTTCAGCTTTTTTGTGTTATTTCTGAACACAGATCTTCTTTTTATGCCTGTTCTTCTGCTGGTCTTCTTTGTGATAGACAAAACCTCATGGCCATGGTGATGTGCACTCACTTCTTTATTCCAGTGGTCTGCTCAATGCATGGTATATCTTGTATCCCACCTAATATCTCAAGTTTGTTTGTGTTTTTCAAGTTTACTTTTTCTGTTATTGCCTATACCTTGTACTTTATATAAGGTCCGAACTTCCAGTGGTCTTCTCAACAAATGATATATCTTGTATCCTACCTAATATCTTAAGTTTGTTTGTGTTATCCAAGTTCTCTTTTCTTTTTATTGCCTAGATCTTATACTGTATATAAGGTCTGCAAAAGTGATCCTGTGCATGCGTGTTCACTTGTTGCTTCCTGAGTAGAGATTGAGATACTCAAAACATGCTGATCTATGTTTTCTTTAGTGAGAGCCATTTTCTTGATGATAAAGGCACTACTAGTTTACTTCTCCAAAACCTATTTTCTAGATTTACTTGCAGGCTGCCATCAGTAGTATTGATTAAATTATGGTCTGATCATTTTTATTCGTTTGCAGCTTCTTTTGCCATCAGTTTGTTTTAGTTAGTCTAAACCTACCTTCTGAAGGTTCAACAATGGATAGTGGATACAACCATCATGTTATATTGGATGCTCTCATCTGAAACATGATGTAATCTTCACCGCCATCATTTTAATAGTTCTCATCATTTTCTCAGGCAGGATGCTGGTTTGAGATGGGTTCTGTTTTTCCAAGATACAAATGGACTTCTGTTCAAGGTTTAGTTATTTTCATTGTTGCATTGGCTTAATTTTATTTATTTTTCCTCTGATTTTAAATAGATATAATTTTTTTCTTTCTTTTTGTCCATTCTGTTTTGTGTGTGGTAGGGGAGATGTTGACGGGTTTATGAAACCAGACATACTTATTTCCTTTACTCCTACCTATGTAGGCAATTCCAGCTGCTTTGGGTGTAAGCTACCACCAAACAGTATCATGTTAATTTTTCTTGTTGTTCCACGCAAAGCAAAAAGAAGCTATTGGTGAACTGCTGTTTACTCATGATGGTACTTTGTTCTACTTATGAGTCTTGGTCTTTCAGAACAGGCATTGTCTGTTCATGAACTAATGTGTTGCAACATCAATAACTTGATAAATTTTATTTGAAGTTTGAAATTTTGGATTTTTTTTTTTTTCATTTTTATGGCATATAAGCCAAATTTTATCTCCAGAGTTCACATTCTACAACTGGGACAGGGAAATGACACTATTTTAACTGATAAAGATTACAAAGATCTTTTATAATAGTCTTCCAAAATTTCTCTCCTTTTTTCCCTCTGTATGCAGGGTTCTATTTACACTTTAAATGCAAAGTTCTTGAGGAACACTCACACATTCTCTCCATAGTTAAACAGAAGCATTTGACATGTAGGTTGTATTGATGATGAGCATGATTGTTTCACCAGATAGGTGTTTTTTTCATTTTGAGATGCTTAATCTTAGCTTGGTCTTCAAAAAACTCAGTTCATGTGGTGTTAGATGTATCTGGTAACAAATTTACTGTTACATTTGTATTGGCGTGTTTGCAATAATATTGTTTATATTTTATCTTAGTTTCTCACTCGCAAAAAGTGCAATAAAATTAAAATCAACTTCAGGAGGTAACAAATGTAGATCAATGTTGAATACAACTTCCAGTTTCATCCTCTCAAGCTTAGGAGCAACTGGACACCATGATTTATGATGTCAATTGTGAGACGGGATACTCTCCTTTCCCTGGAAATATAAACCAAGTAATTCTCTGGCAAAAACTTATGATTTGATCTTTTATTTTTGTAAGGAAATGTACTGAAACAAATTGTTTTGATTTAGCAGCTCTCTCAAACTTTTGCCCATATTTATTTGGGTTAATGTTTTTTTTTTATTTCTTATATCTTTGCAAAGAAAAGTCTAAAGCATCCTAGTTGTCCCTTTTGTACATGTTTAGCGCTGCATGAGTCATAAGATAGGTTACACTTAGATTCTCTTTAGAAGTGGAACTTAATCTAAGATTTGTGACCATTTTACAATATGGATTTTCTCTATTAACAAATGAAAGATCTGCATGGGGTGATATCATGCAAGTTGAAGGTCAGTGCTAAACATACAAACATAGATAGATCTGATATTTACGATTTGACAGAGATGTGACAGGAACTGGTTTGTTTTATGACAAAAGGATTAGTGTATCTGAATAATAAGAAATGGGTATGAACTTCTGGGTGAGATCATCAACACCAAAGTTTGCATGGCAAGCATCTGCACCATGTTGATGTAATACCTTGTCTTCTGCCCCTGTTTTAATGGATGGCACCCATCAAGTCTCTGTTTTGCTACAGTTGAATTTTCTCAAATAGTTTCACTCTTCTGGAAGATCTTTTCTATCAAAGACTTCAGATGCGCCAGGGCAACATGCTAATGCAGTAATGCGGCTATAATGAACATATTTCTTGCAAGCTAGCTTGACTTTACATATACAATTTTTTGCAGTTGATTTTGGAACTTGGCCCTTATCAAGGGAACTTCAAAGCCAGGAGGAGCTATAAAGTGAGTTTGTTAACCCAGCAATTTCTCCATTTGGCTGAATTCCTTGGTTTGGTTTATAATATGGTTTCCTTTTCCTTACCTAAACTAAACATGGATTCTTAGACATTATTTAGAATATGGAGCTTAGGCTCATAGTCAAGATTGTATGGTACATTATATTCATCTTTAATCATCATCAAATTATGTCAAAATTTTATTGATCAATTCATGCAGAAGCAGAGAATTGATTAGTTTATTATAGGTGTCTAATCCAACCTGCATTTCATTTCTTATTTAAAATTAAAATAAACCTCAACTTTTAGGCGGCTGGAGTACTGCTTATATCTGATCAATTAATGGGTATGATCAGTGATAGATGTGGAAGAACATGAATTCCAGATAAATTATTATTAAACCAATGATGTAAAGTTTTTCAGGTCTAATTTGATCCTCGAGTATCTTATAAATTTATAATATCATGTTCGACATGGCTGCTAGTTTTTTTTATTCATTAAAGAATGTAGTCTAAATGCGTGGTGGTCTAAAAGACTATTTAGTTTGTGCTTGCTCATTTTGATTCTGTTTCTGTTTCTTACACCAAAAAGACACGGTAAGATATTAAGCCCATGTGTGAATACTTTTACCTCACATGCCATGCTATCATATATAAAGGAGCCTGGATTTCACTACATTTGGCACCACCTGCCTTCGATCCTGTACTGCAGATACAAAGATTCAAGTAAGCACTCACTGTCCCCAACTCGACGAGTGTATGATGCAAGACTATCCAAAACATTTTCGTCTCCATCAGCAAGGGTTGATTCACGGTAAGCCCAAATCACTTATTTAGAAGTTTTCTTCTTTCCTTGGACTTGAGACATTATGCTCCAGTCAGATCACTCATTGTAATCCAGAGTTTTCCCAAAGTTGAGTGATAGGAATCTGGACATCTGGGCACTGTTTTGTGCCACATAGAACTAATTCCTGTCAATGCCAGACTGCTTAGGTGATGGATATTATTTGCTACTTAATCTTTGTGAAGAACAACCCTGAGGATTGCTGCAAGGTAAATATTTCACCATCATAGATGCCATTAATGATCCTATTTTGAAAATTATATATTTGGGCAGATTGGAAAGAGTTCCACTTTAAGGCATTATTTTTCATGTTCATTTGGAAATTAAAGACAAAAACTCAAAAGTAAATTGATTTTCATGTTTAGTGATAGATTATTTTACTGGGTGCTTACCCATACCAACTATTGTACCAAAATTTCAAGTTAAGGTAAGTGTATCTATGATGGGCCTTTGCAGGCTACTTCTTGGCTAGCTGTGGTCTAGTTTTGTAGTGATTTTTACTGTCGATTGCCCTCATTACATTTTCTTCGTTAATAACAGAAGAAACTTTTGTGCATGTATAACATGAGATTATTTTTTTCAATATATATAAAATTTTACATGCCGAAGTAAAAGTGTCTATGAAGGTGAGTATTGAGACTAAACTCTCTTTGGAAAGTTTCAAGACTATGGGATGTTTGGTCATTTTTCATATTCTTTTGGTTACATATTTTGGTTAACATTATAGTGAAGTATTTACTTTCAGCTTTGTCTTCAGCTGGGCCTTACTGTTTCAAACTCAGATCATAGACTGTATTGCACTCCTAGTAACTTAACTTGAATTTAACTGAAGGTACCAAAAGGAAATCCATATCATAGTGCAACTTCTGGGGAAATGGCTACATAAGGCAAATACCTCATTCTCAGAAAGGTAATTATATCTTCACTACCTTTAAGTGATGGACATAATTATCACTGATTTCAGGTCTTATCCCAAGTCATATTTGTGATAAGAGTCGAAGACTCAAAAGGAAGATGGTGCACTGCTTTGAAGATGTCATCGAGACTCTTCACTAAATAGGAGGCTTAGGGGCCTACTTTGTTCACAGCATGATCTGCAGATCTTACCAATTTCATTCTACCTACTATATATTCTTGAATTATGAGTTTTTTTCCTTGATGAAATCTTTCAGAAGCATGTCTTCCTGTTAACAGTAGATTGAGGCATAAATAAGATTATTTTTTTATGATTTGAACTTTATATTCCATCTAGTGATCCTAATAGCATTTAGCTACCTTTACTAGAGAATGCAAATCCTTTACCTGTATTATGGTTGCAGGAATGCATAGTCATGCAAATTATCTATAGTGCATAGGCCTCTTATAATGTTACAAGACATTATAAACACAGTATCTATAGCCACTGTTTGATGGCAATGCAACTTAAAGTGCCCTCTAGAGGTGGAAACCTAAAAGTAAAATCTTATGCATTCGGTACTGTTTACCTACTCATATTCGGCTGCCCTAAAGTTGCTATATCTAGATTAGTTTCACTGTGTAGAGGGAGAGTAGAGAGAGAGAGATTAGTTTTTTTAACATAAAATGCCATTCTGTTTTGTCTGATAGCCGGTGGTGTTCAAGTAGATTGATCCAGGTAAGTGAGGTCTAATGGACAAGAGGGAAGTGTGGCCACGCATCACATGAAGCCGAAATGGGATCACACTTTTCAGAGATTAAAAAGAAAATCAGTGGAAACTGCCTGTCAGAGGTCCACCTTGGTTAAGGGCCAGAACAAACATCTTTCTTGAGGATCTCCTGATGGTGCTCTTGCTGCCAACCTTCGAAGATGAAGAGGTATGACCCAGCAAAACAGATATAAATATGAGAGTATATACACGGAAGAATTTGCAAATATATGGAGTGGCAAGTTTCACTCTTTCTCCTTTTAATTTTCCTTTAATCTCTCAAGAACGTCAAAATATATGCTGAATTTTCTGTTGTGTGGATATTTCCATTTGTTGTCTACTGATGTGAAGAGTTCCAGAGATAATCTCCATTACTGTACAATCCTTCAGATTTCATATTCTACTATTCTGATGAAAATTCTGTAATATATCTCTGTTAATCACATAACAACAGCCTCTTTAGGTAATATTAATTGTTTAATCAATAATATAGGTAAGTGGGAGAAACAAGGCTGATTCTAAAAGTTGACTATAAAGATATTTCAGTACTTAGAGGAGGCAAGAACTGATGCTTTAGAATCAACAAAAGTAGATAGTTGGGAGTAATAGTTAGAGAAATTGTCCATGAAGTTTCATGGGAAGCCAAGAATGGGAACTTAGCTGGGATAAAGGACATATAAGGCGTCTTCAAATATGAGGTATTTGATGCTAATAAAAGCTTAAATAAAATAAAAATCTCCTTCTGTAACTCTATATTGTATTCTAGTTGATGATGCATCCATAGAATAATAGATTGTAAGTTTGCCAGGTGGGATTGCTCCCCATTTCTTTAGTTTTTCCATTTTGTCTTTTTGGTCTTTTATTTTATTTATAATTTTCCATTTCTAGACAACACTCAGAGTAAAAATTAGTGCACAATAAAACACCTATCCTAATCCTTCCATGTTATCCTAATTCAGTTGAAACATGGTATCAGACTTTATGATCCAAAATGGAATAATTTGTAGAGCTGTTATTCATCTGTTCAACTCAAAGGTTAGCAAATCATTTAAGGTGTGTTTGTGGACACTCAGAGAGTGTGAATTAAAATTTTGTTTTATTCTCATGTTTGAAACAAGTTAAAGTTTATGAGGTTGACTTATTTGATTTAAATTCTACTTAACAGGTAAGATTCACCCTATAAGAGGAGTTATGCATCTACATTCTGTGGAAAATAATATAGATAATTTATAAATTATTGTTTATTCCTTTAAATGTCAGCTATAACAAATTTTCAAAATTTTTTAAAACATAATTTTAGAACTTCCTTTTCATTTTATAAATTTTACAACATTTAGCAATTCTGCAAATTGTTCAGAAATAGAATAGTTGAATATTTAAAATATGTCTAATGGTTTGTGTCTGTTTAATAGAATTGAGCTATAGTGATTTCCTTTTTAGACTTACTATTATAAACCTTTTTTTTGTATTCATTTTACATTACATAGTTATAGTATTTTATTCTTAAATTTGAACTAAGGATCTCCTTAAATCCATTTTACCTATTTACTATTTGAGTTGGGTCTCATAGGCCTCATTATTAATTTAGTAATTTTTACTTTTTTTTGTTTTTTTATCCATTGGGACTTGAACTTCAAACCTTTTCCTACATTTATGCTCTGTTTTTTCCTACTTTATCTTGATCTTTTGAAATGTTTGAGTGTTCTATCCTATAAGTTAGATATGATGTAATAAAAATAAATAATTATTTTAATATTAAATTCCTTATCTAATTGGAAATATAAGTTTATTTTTATGAAATATTTGAATAAAAGATATCAAATAATATAAGATTTATGAATCTAACTTAACCTATATATTTTTCTAAAAATAACATATTACCAAAAACAATATTTTCTATTTCATG